>OY282558.1:433136471-433519622 GCA_958295665.1 Tipula vernalis
GTAGCTACAGCATCTACCCTGCGCTAAAGTGGTCTTCTTACTGTGGTAATAAACGGGATGTAATTTCCCGTCGACCACATCTTTATGCATCAAAATTGCTCCATATCCATCTTTTGAAGCATCGATATGTATTTTGGTTTCAGCGGATGGATTGTAACGGGGTTTCTAATCAGTTGCTATTTAAGTTTTTCTAAAGCGTCGAGTTGCTCGACTTGCAACAAATTCATCAATGGCGCTGCTGTAATGGAATAGTTTGGAATAAATCGTCGAAAATAGCCTGTTAAACCCAAAAAAATTTAGCATCTTGATGTTCCTTGGGACTGGGAATTTCGAAACGGTATCAGTCTTTTGACGTGATGGTTGGATTTTTAGTTCTGATATATTGTAGCCTATAGGTAGGAACATACATTTCTTCCATTTAAACTGCAGTGCAAACTCGCTCGCCATCTGGAAAACTTCTGTCATATTTTGCCGTGATAATTAAATTGTCCATGTACACCAGCAACACTCCTTGATCAATTAAGTCCTTGAATACATAATTTATGAATCTCGCGAACGTAGCTGGAGATGCGCATAAAACAAATGGTACGATGGTAAATTTTCTTCGGCTCTGATTTTTCGAATACTAATGCCCACTTTCAAAACCGTTATTTCCGTTCCCTGCAGAGTATCGCTTCCAATAATGCATCTTGTCTTCAGTTTCTGTTCGGGTTCAACGTGAATATATCTGCTATATTCTTTTCCGTCCAAGGTAATCTTTGCCGGAAAACAACCAACGAATTTAATTGAATTATCTCCAATGCCTTTGATACGAATTTTCATGTTATTTAATATTGGTGAGCCTAGCTCTCTATATGTGGTTCAATCTAAAAACCTGTATCGAATAACGCATATATCTGCTGTTCATTAACCTCAACAAGCTTGTGATTATGCCTTATTGGTGGACATTCTGTTTCGCCTACTTTTACTTCGGTTCCGCTTTTCAGCGCGGCTTCGACACGCATTGGGTAATCAGGTGCCTTATGCTCAAATTGTGAACATCGGAAACATTTAACCCTTCATCACGCTCTCTGCAATGTTTAGATAAATGTCCTTGCTTCCTACAGTTGAAACAGGGTTCTAATCTTCTCGATGGCTTTTCGTCGCTTATCACCTTCTTGTCCTTATCTGTTGCTGGCTGAGGATTATCTTCTTTAAATTTCAAATACAAGTTCAACTAGTTTCCATATCCCGCCATATCTCAAGCGACATCTAATAATATTGTATATTATTTGGTGAATCGTCTAACCCGTCTATGATGTAGTCAATCACCAACACATCCTCAGCCTTGCCTAGTTTCCCGATTTCCCGCATTGGAAACACATATTCTCGAAAAGTTTCCCCTTTTCGCTTCTTACGTGTTTGTGAACGTCAGCGCTCGACACCTGTTTACAAAATTCCCCCCGTAAGTGCCTTCTTTACATACACTAATTTTTGCAATGTGAACACAAAATTATATTTAGACCAATGGATTTCGGTATCCCGGTTGACCCCCCACAAATGTATGGGAATACCCTTTAGTATCAAAAGAGAATAATTTTCTTTTCAAGCTGCGGCGTTTGGATCGGGAGGTACCGGGTTCGAATCCTGATAGGGGCGGGATGCAAAAGGGATTTTTCATCATCTGATTACGATCGGTGATGACGATGAACACAACTATGACCCCCTGTTGAAAGTGCAGAATCCATGGGCCGACCCACCTTTCATGTCAGCACTATAGGTTGGCATGAAGCAATGCAATGTGCAGGTGGTTTATACAAAGCGGGTCTATAGCCGTACGTCCTCGATTTGGCTAATACTGCGTAGTTTAAAAAAAAAAAAAATATTTTCTCCACAAACCAAAACACAATCCACTTCAATATACTACAATTTTTATTTGAGCTTAGTACAATGGGGTATTATATTCTTCCGACTTGTTCATCATATCACATAGACCGCCGCATTACAACTGCTCTCTCTCTTTTCTTGCCGTACCTCTCAAATCAGCTACATTAACAATAGCTTCTTTTTTTGTTCGCTCCGGATAGCTGCTATCGAGAGCCATCATATAAAATGTGGCTCCCGATAGCGCTCCGCTCCGTAAAAATACGTAGAGCATTTGTTATATCAAGTTTTTGCTAAATAATTGAATTAAAAATGATAGTTTGATGTTAAATAAATTTGGTTACCAATAAATAGCGCGTCAAATTTAAATTCAAGCGAAAAAGAATGACGGCTCTCGATAGCAGCTATCGCTTATTAAATACCGCTTATTATGTAAAATCATTAGAGCTGGACTGATAATTAAAAGGCAGCGTTGACCGTTGATCAGTCGATCCCACATACATATATATATATATATATATATATATATATATATATATATATATATATATATATATATATATATATATATATATATATATATATATATATATATTTATATATATATATATATATATATATATATATATATATATATATATATATATATATATATATATATATATATATATATATATTATATATATATATATATATATATATATATATATATATATATATATATATATATATATATATATATATATATTTAATGTAGCGAGCACAGAAATGTACTCAAGTGAATTTTTTATGTTTTCCCAACCTTTAAGGTAGTAAAGCAATTTTTTGTGACCAATATTATTTTTTATTTAATTTAGCAACTTAATTCTAGCATTACAGTACCATTTCTTGAATTCGAAGTCATAGGTTAAAAGAAATATAAAACAAAATACAAAATTTCTTAATTTGTGATGAATCTGTAGTTTAGAAAAAAATATTTATTCTGTATCAGTTTTATACTTCAGTTTTAAAAAATTAATTATTTTGAAGTAGTCATCCAATCCCGAATTAAAAAATTAAAAATTTTATATTTGGTAATCCCTTCTTTATTTTTGATGACAACTTTAATACGGTGTGGCATTGAATTCACTAAATTTTGTATTACAGTTAGCGAAATGTCTTCATACCAAGTTTTTTTCAACATCTTCTCTAGCTGTAATTTAGGGAAGGTTTTCTGTCAGCAATTCTGGTTTTCATTTTGTACCACAAATTTTCTATAGGGTTCAGATCTGGGATATTACCGGGCCAATCCATAGCAATAATACCCAATTTTTCTAAGAATTCCTTTATCTCCGAAAAATACAAAAATTATTCCCGGAAGTTTTCCTTATGAATTTGTTGGCGGTAGACCGCTCTGTTAAAAAAAATAGTTACTAACTGATTTGGCACGATGACATGGCGCAGAATCGTCTTGGAAAATACAGTTCGAGGCCTTAGATAAATGCATTTCTAATGATGGAACCAAAAACTCTTCTAAGATTTTTTTATAGACATTTGCATTCACAGTGGTTTCGATTGATGTCATTTCTCCTAAACCGTAATAGGAAAAACAACCCCATATCATTTTTCCTGCTGGATGCTTCACAGTTGGTCTTATGCACTCATCATTAAATCTTTCTCCTTTTCTACGCCGAACGTACTGTGTTCCCTCACTACCAAATCAACAAAATTTACTATCATTTGAGAAAATCACATTCCTCAAATCAATTTCTGTCCAATTGTCATATTTGGCCCCTAATAATTGTTTCTGCTTTACTACTTTCGTCAGTCAAGGCTTTTTGATGGTGACCGCCCTATTAAACCTTTCTCTCTAAGCCTTTTACGTACCGTATGAACTCCTGTTTCGCTTCCTCCAGCTTCAATGAATTTAGTTCTACTATCAACAGCCGTTTTAAATTGATTCTTCAATGAAATCCGCAATAGAATCCGATCTTCTGCTTGGGTTGTTTTGCATACGTTTCCGGTTCCTTTTTTCGTACTAAGCGACCTGTGTAGATTTATAATCCTTAACAAATTTAGTCACCGCAGACTGACTGAATCCAACTCTCTTAGGAATCTGTCTCGTGCACATTTTTTCCAAGGATAAAGTCAGAATTTTTGATTTGTCGTTTTCACTTAATTTTTTTATTAGTTGCCGCTCTTAACGAGGTTTGTAACTTATCAGCCTACCACTTTGAAAATCGACTTAAAACTAATGTATTTTATTCGAATGCAACGTTATGTTTTGTTTTAAATTTTGTATCAATTCTTGCTGAGTACATTTCGGTGCTCGCTAGTGTATATATATATATATATATATATATATATATATATATATATATATATATATATATATATATATATATATATATATATATATATATATATTGTTACGTTTTGCCTTGTCACTCAAGGTCCTTAACACTGGATTGTGAATAATAAAAAATCAATTTAATTTATCTCCAACGAATTTATTAATTTCACAAAATTTATTACAACACAGTTTATCAGTAAAAATTCCCAAATAAATTATTCTCAAATTTTACTGTACACTTATAATTTTTATTTCGCACAAAAACACTTTTTAAATCACTTTTTAATTTCTTTTTAATCTTTACTCTATCGCTTTCCAAATACTAATAATCCAAATCGACTTCGTTCGCTTTTTTATATACACAAACAAAACTTCTAAAAAGCTCATGATTTTTCCAGTTAGAATAGCGTAGAAACATTACGTAACAATTTTTATCATGGAAAATTCCATTTTAGTACAGTTAAACATTGAGCTATTAATTTAACTTTTTATATTACACGCTAGGTGTCACCGTCACAATATTGAAATTAAAAATATTGTGACGGTGGCACCTAGTGTGTAATAGAATAAGTTAAATGAATAGCTCAATGTTTAATTGTACTAAAATGGAATTTTCCAAGATAAAATTGTTACGTAATGTTTCTACGCTATTCTAACTGGAAAAGTCATAAGCTTTCTAGAAGTTTGGTTTGTGTATATAAAAAGGCAAACAAGATGGAATTGGACGAGTAAAATTTGGAAAGCGACAGTGTGAAGATTAAAAACTAATTAGAAAGTGATTTAAAAAGTGTTTTTGTGCGAAATAAAAATTATAAGTGAACAGTAAAATTTAAGAATAATTTATATAAAGTGATTTTGTGAATTTTTATTGATAAACTGTGTTGTTATAATTCTTTTGCTAAATAAATAAATTCGTTGGTGATAAAATGAATTGAGTTTGTATTATTCACAATCCAGTGATACGAACCTTGATTGACAAGGCAAAAACGTAACAAAACGTAACAATATTTAGGTTATATGAAATCCAAAAATGATCGGTTTATTATTTGAAATTTACCCTACCTAATGTAGCCAAGGGATATTATAGTAAACAATTAAAGCGTAGTAATAACTGGAATCTAGTATTCGATTTAACTTGAAATCTAATTAAAAAATAGTTTATCTCATAATTTTACCCGAATTCCTGTCTTAAATTCAACTAGTATTGTTTACTTTATTTTCAGTACTACATTGTATTTGTATTTCAAGTAAAATTACAACACTTGATTACAAACAGAAGTCTGTATTTTTAATTTCACTTGATTTAACTAGATTGTATAGTATGCTCAACACCTAGTGAATTTTTATTTACCGTGTACAGCGTAATAAAATTTAAAGTTTTAAGCAGCCAGTAAAGTAATGAGCTATTGTAATTTTAATTAACAAAATATTCACACTCAAATAATTTGTCTCTGGAGTGTTTTTAAAATTTGTTTCCTAATAAATATTTTTTTGTTGTTGTTTAAACACAAATAGAAGCACCCGTATTCAAAAAATCCTACAAAATCTCAAAAGTAAATAAAAATAAAAACTAGTGTACACATTTCCTACTAATTAACTCATAAAGTTTTTTCTTTATGTTTGACATCACCAAATTTACTTTTAATATATGAATAAATTTAAAACATATATATACATACACGCAGACAATAACAACAACAACAACAACAAAAATGTAAATAGTATTAAAATAAAACAACTTAATATTTTTTTTTTTTTTGGTTTTTGCAAATACAAGTCTTTTACAAAATTTATTCAAAAGTTTTCCAAAAAATTTAAAGAAATTAAAATGCTTATTTAAAACAAAAATTAATGTTCATAAATAATAATTAAAGTAATAATGGCTGTGTTTTATATTTTGTATTTATAATATAATATTTATTTACAAGTATGTGTTAAAATAAATATTTTATAACAACAACCCCTAAAAAATACATTCATCATCATGATTACTCGAATGATAAACTTTCTACCGCAGAAAAGCATTCAAGAACTTTTCCTTGTTAAATTAACTTAAAAACAAAAAGGTTGTATGAATTTTATGATTTCGTTGTGTACAACAAAAAATAAATATAAATAAATTAAAAACCAAAATAAAACTACATTAATATTTATAAAAAGAATTTTTGTTTTTGTTATGTCTGCTATTTATTTTTCTATTCTGAAAATACCTATGTTAGCTATTATTGTTTTCTACCAGTATCTAAGTATGTAGCAATTTCCAACCTTGCTTACATCACCATCTCTAAAGTACATACACAAAATAGTAGACAAGCATTTTTAAGGTTATGTACATATTTTCAATTTTTATCTGTTGCTTTTTAAACTCTTTTGAATATTTCAAAGATAAATAAGCTTTGTGTTGTTGTATATAGTTTTTGGTTTCCTCTATTTATTTATTTTTATTTTAAGGCAACAAAAATAAAATAAAATAAAAATCTATGTATGTATAATAATAAAAGGAAAATTTGTATTTTTTTGTTATATAATTTCAAAGAGAGGCAAAATGAAAAATTTATTTTCATGATCGAGATAGCAAAAAAAAAAAAAAAAATTATAAAAAATTTTACTCTGCTATAATTTGAATGGATATCATGCTCAATTGGCCATAAATTAATTTTATGGAAAAGTACCTACAGTAGTGTTTTTTATTTCTATTTGTTTAAATTGTACTCTCAATTTTGATTTATATGGTATAACATTAAGTGGAATTTTAATTAAAATTTGTACAAGTGGTTTGAAGTGGAAGTTAATTGAATATATTCTTGCTATGTGTACACCAACGTGGGAAATATGTTGAACAGCTTTCACCGTTCAAGTATTGTATTTCACAAAATAAAAAAAATCAACTTTGAACTACAAATAAACTTTATAGTTTTAGTAATTTTGATTTGAAATTATTTTGATTTGAATTTTCTTTTACAAAGATTAAATTTTATTTAAAAGTTTGAAGATTCATCATAGAATTTTTACTTATTATAAAATTTTTACTTTTTATCAATGTTTTTGTTGAATGTTAATTAATTCATGTAATTTCTAATATGCTACCGGTGGTAAGACCATTTTAATTGTGTTTCGATTAATACGAGAAGTATATTAGTATTTACGAACAGTAATTCAACGAAACTGACTAATAGACGTAATTCTATTTATTTAATTATATGATTTTAATACGAGTATGTTCCGAAGATTGTAAGAGAATTCAATCCAGTTTCGAACTGATGAGCTTATGATTATGAAAAAATCAATCTTCTCATCAGGCCGCGGCGACTGGACTGATTATACCACAAATTACATTCTATATATACAGAATGTGCTGTGATTTAAGTACTAGCGAATCGTACTAATACAGATGAATTCTCTTACAATTTTTTTTCTTCTTCACGATATTCACACTGCTCTGTGTGTAAGCTAATTTTTACTGTTTATCAATGTTTTTGTTGAATGTTAAAAGAAAAAAAATTGTAAGAGAATTCATCTGTATTAGTACGATTCGCTAGTACTTAGATCACAGCACATTCTGTATATATAGAATGTAAATTGTGGTATAATCAGTCCAGTCGCCGCGGCCTGATGAGAAGATTGATTTTTTCATAATCATAGGCTCATCAGTTCGAAACTGGATTGAATTCTCTTACAATCTTCGAAACATATTAAAATCATTTTATTATAAATAATTTTTTAACTTAAAAATAGAAGAAACATTTAAAAATTGTTCTGGTCTCTTACAATGGTCGCTTTGGAAATTTATTGTATCGGAATAATTAAAGGTCCTATCAGCTACCTCTGACCCAATTCCGAGTCTGGTTTGCTTGTTAGAATTTACACTACATCAGTGAATTTCATGCGAATGAAGTTGAAATGTTCTAATAAAGTTTTAAATATTTCGAAACGCTCTTGTTTCTTGACTCAGAATATTAGACTGATGAGCTAGCTGTCAAATTTTCAAGGAAATCGTTCAAAAAAGTGTTTCTCATTCAGTACATCTGAATGTAGTATGTTTATTATATTTAACATTCACTCTGTGTATAGCTTACTATCACGTTGTCTGTGTATAGGGGTCAATCTGACTCCATAGATATCTTCATGTATTTCATAGGGAAAGTAAATAAAAATTCTTTATTTTCTACAAAATTAACAGTTGAATTCGCTGAAAATCACATTTTAATTAGTCAAATTTATGTTTTAATCAGATGCGTATTCAGATGCCACTTCCTCTTGATCCGAAACCATTTCCCCATTTTTACTATGCATTTTTATGGATTGGGACAAAATGGCTCATTACAAAAATGACATCTGGTTCTGGTTTTCATATCAGATGATTTATAGCTCAAGTAACATCTTAGTCGTTTGCTAACTGTCTTAACCGTCACTTCTGCGCCTGTTAATTCTCGCCTTTTTGGTAATGCTTTATAACCTATTAAGGCGATTTCTGTCCTTATTTTTATTAAACTTTCGAGTGTTATAGAGCCGCTCCAACACGTTGGCCTGCACCAGTTGCATAGCCATTTCTTTTAGAAATGATTTTCTTTCGAAGGTTTTCTTAGTTTCATACAAAGGGGCGGTTGGCGCTTTTCTACAAAACGTAGAGGATGCAAAATCAGCGAGGTCAGTAAGGTTAAAAAATAACATCATCGGCCATCGTTGAGTTTTCTTTTTGTATGTACAGGTTCTCACTGATTTATAGAAGGTGTCTAGCCCTCCTTTTGTTGCATTATAATGCAAAATTTAATTAGTTATATTAGCCTCACCGTCTGTTTGGTTATTGTTGTGTAAAGTTGATAATAGCAAAACGTTTTTATTTGGTTTAGGAATAAAACGGACAAGTGTATGGTTAATATCAAAACAGAATTTTGAAAGTTTTAGTTCTCGTGTTTTTAATTTCAGCTTACTACTAAACTCTTTAAAGAGATCAGTTTTATTTCATTTAATTGTACTAATTAGTGTATTTTTTTTCTGCAAAAGTTCATCGGCTAAAGAACAACTAGTGAAAAAGTTGTCCATGATAATTATTATTTGTTATGCTCCCTTGGCCTACCAACTTATACTTCTTACTATGGGTAAGAATTCTTTGCGTCGCATAGCCAGAATATTTTAATTCTAAACTTCTCTGGCTTCGAAGGTACCAACATACTGTCGGAAAGAATATCTCTTTCGATTTTCGATCAATTGTTGATCAATGATTAAATTTCATGATGGTTTATGAGGTCCTCGAATGTTTGCCAAGGACATATGCCATATATATTTGAATGCTGCCAATCTATCGATTTTTAGCCGCTTCTGTTTTAGACAGCTATAGTAACTGAGTGGTTTAATTTATTGCTGTTTAAACCATCAAGCCTTCTCTTTCTCGCAGTAGGAGAAAGTTGCGTGATTTGGTTACAATCGGAGGTTTCAAGCTCCACTTTACGATAGTTTTTTTTTATTTTGGGCATAGTACGACATACCAGTATTTGTTTCTTTATCCTCAACAGTCACATTTTCAACATTTTCCTATTCATTTCCTCGATCGTCCGTTACAAATGTTTATCGGCACAGCTTGTTCACGCTCATCGCCATCGGAAACTCCACATCAATAGTGTCGCTTGATATTTCCGCTTCATCTGATACCTTAGGAGTACAAACTCTATTGAGAAGTCCAAGGGGCTCTTAGCTGCTCTGTCTTTTCCGCACCATAATAATAATATCTACAACAAGGATAAGCTATATTTTCTACTAAACACCTTGAATTACAAACAAAAACTAAACCAGAAATATCGTTCAAGGATCATTCGAAATATCGGTAACGGTAAAATAATACAAAAGTGAAATGAGTAAAAATATCACGAATAGGTATGTACATATATGCCAGATACGGGTAGTGTCGAAAACTATAGTATTTGTGACACAGTTTATGTTACGTTTTGACACAAGTTCGTGACAGTCTCTTAAAACCTTTGTTTTCGCCTTTTTTGGCAGGACTTTTTGACAGCGAAAAAAACTGAAAAATGTACAATTTTAGCCTCATTAACGTTCAGAACTGTTTCAACCAGTTAGAACAGTTTCTAAATTAACCGGTATATTTCAATAATGTACTCACGAAACAATAATAATATTTGATTTTCTCTTTTTTTTGCAATATCACACGCGCAGTTCTTGACACTTTCCGGCAATTTTTGACAGTTGTTGACATTTTTCGACAGTTTTTGGTCATAACTTAAGGTTCTTCACCTATTTTTGACAAAATTTTCGAAAACTCAGATTTTTTAGCGTTTTTATGTATAACACATATAAAAAGTGAATAACAAAGCAGTTTCTCTCTCAGTCTCAAATTGCACAACACATCACTGACATATACAATACAACCATAGATACAAAAAGTAAATAATTTTTTTATTTATATTGAAAATAGTGCATGGAAGTAACTTGGGGTCATTTTGACCCCAGTCCACAGAAATGTGCTTGGTTTATTTCAGACTATGGTAAGTACAAAATTTACAAGTAATTTGGGCCTGATTTTCATTGCATTGCGTGTATGAGATATTAGTTGAGGCTATCTTATAGGGCATGGGCCATTTAAATAATAAGAGACGTATTTTTTTTAATTTTAAAATCGACTGGGGTCAATTTGACCCCAATACACAGAGAGAAGGTTAAATAAAACAGATTCAATATTTAGTTTTTTATTATTTTATTTTATACGTATCTAGAATTACATGTCTCCTCTCTTATGTATTTTTGACAGCTTCTGCTGCCTCATACACCTTATACGCATTTCCCCAACAAACCCATATTTTAACCCAATAAACAATAATGTGTAAACCCATATTACATGCTTCATTTTTTTTTTAAAATTCAAAGATAACTTAAATCATATCCTTTTAAATAAATTGGTAACTTAATTCTTCTTCCTGCTCTGCTTACTGCAGTTCTATTTCTTAATTCATCTTCATCACGGGAAGTATTTTTATCGTTGGTTTCGTCGTCTTCTTTCTTTGTCCATTAATCCTCTGAAAATTATTATATCCAGTATCATTTATTTTCATGTGCCATCCTCATAATCTTTGCTTGCTCGCAATGATTCTAACCAATAAGAATTATCCATAGGCGGAATTTTTTTAAAACGTTCGTAATACTATATATTCCCATTACCATTTTGTACTAAATATGATCTATCATTTACAGGTTTTACTACTTTTGCTGTGAGCCATTTTCTTTGATTTATATCTCTCAACAATACTGTTTCATCAGATTCATGACGATTGTAATAAAGAGATTGTAATTTTTGCATATTTCTTTTCGTTTTTACCACATCATCTGGATCAATAAATTGTGGAATAAGATTTTTAGTTTAATTGTATCTCATGAGTTTTAATAACATCCTCTGCACTCTAATTGTTGGCTTGTCCAAATCTTGTTTAACTATTGTTACAATCGGTTTATGATCAGTTTGTGTTGTTATGTATTTGCCATAAATACATATATTGATGAAACATTTCTGTATCAAAAACAATTGCCAGGAGTTCCTTCTCAAGCTGCGAATAGCCCTTATGGGTAGGAGTTAAACTGCGTGACGCATAAGTAACAGGATGCCCGTCTTGTAACAATACTGCCCCAAGTCCATTCTTTATGCATCAGTCTGCAACACACATGGTTTACTAGGATCAAATTGCTTTAATACTGGTTGACTACTTAAAATTTCTTTAATTTGATCAAATTCCTTCTTGTGATTTTCTTTTCAATCAAAAATCACGCTAATTTGCTGTCTTATCTGACAGATTCGGAATAAATCTGGCTATTAATTTAGTTACACCAAGCAATCTCAGCACACCTTTCCGATCTTTCGGTACTTCCAATTGTTTTATTGCGATAATATATTTGTTGTCAGGCCGAACGAAATCTTTGAAAATAACATGGCCCAAAAAAGTAACCTCTTTTACGCGTAAGTGTATTTGGTTTTCATTAAATTTAATGTTATATTTACGTGGTTTTTCGGAAAGTGTATTTTAATATGTTATCATGATCCACCACATTCTTTCCAGCAATGAATAAATCATCAAAGTACACTTCAACACCAGGAATAGATCCAAATATTTCTACACATCTTCGGTGAAAAACTTCTGGTGCACTATTTAGTCCAAACAGAAGCCGGTTGAATTGAAATCGACCAAATGGTGTACTGAACGTACATAAATCTGCACTACTCCTATCCAGCTTTATCTGCCAAAATCCGTCTTTCATATCAATTACAGAAAACATTGATTTACCACTAAGTTTGGCAAGAATGTCATCCACTGTTGGGATCATGTAATGCTCTCTCCCCACGTATTTATTAAGTGAAGCAACCAATGTCGTTCGTTCTTGATACATTTTTTTAACTACATATATTTGTTCCCACTATGTTACTTTTAGGTAAAATATTGCACTTAGCACCTGTGTCTATTTTGATTTTAACTTTTATTCCCTTTAGCATAATGTCTTTATACCAACTAAGTTTATCTGATTTAATAGCACCAACACAAACCAAACGATCATAAAGCTCCTTTTGGTTATTTGTATCAAAATCGGACTCACGTGACCCTGATGGGAATTCTAGTAAATTTAGTTCATGTAACTCTTCTTGAACACCAAGAACATTTACTTTTTTGGATCGACTCATATCTGTAAAATGACCCAATCTGTGGCACTTATTACAGGATTTTCCAAAAGCTGGGCATTTTACATTTTGATTGTGATTTTTTCCACATCTCGCACATTTCATATTACGTATTGAACAAATGATCTGCAACAAATGAACTGTTTTTGTTAACATATATTGGTTTCACAGTACCACCTCGGATATAGTCAACATTTTCTTCTGAACTTTCACCGGACTCTATTTTCACTGTTTCTTTAACAATTTCACTGACTTTACATAACTCAATAGCTGCATCCATTATTAAATGTTTTTCTGACATCAATTTTTTCTTTAAGAATTAATTTTGGATACCAAATATTAATCGATCACGTATTAATCTATCACCATAACTTTTTTTACATGAACATTCAAACTCACATATTAACATCTGGTTTTTCAAACGAGTTATATAATTGTCAATTGGTTCACCTATCTGTTGCTGCATAGTGTAGAATTTATATAATACTGCAACAGTATTATTTTTAGGTAGGAAATGTTCATCAAAACATTTTAACACTTTTGCTAACGTATCACAAATTTGTTGTAAATAAGGATACCTTCATCACCAATAAATTTTAGCAACAATGCAATTTTTAATTTTTCGTCTTCCTTTTCCTTTTTATCAGCCGTTAAATATAGTATATGGAAAATTTTTGTTTCCATAATTTCCACGTTGACCCATCATTTAATGGCTGCACTTTATTTAAATTTTTATCCATCTTTATTCGTGTAATTTTATTATATTTTTCAATAATTTAACTCAATAATTAAAAGCACACATCTGACACCATGTAGTATATTTATTATATTTAAATAAAACAGATTCCATATTTAGTTTTTTATTATTTTATCTTGTACGTATCTAGAATTACATGAAGCTTCTTCCCCCATACACCTTAAATGAATCTCCCTAATAAACCCATAACCATAGCCATAGCCTATGATTTAAAAACAAACCAATAGATTCCCCACTCTTTACAAGGAAATTCATTTAAATCAAATATTTGAACTTAATAATAAATTTAAAAAAAAAAAAGACAAAATAGACAAGATTTAAACTATTTGGACTTTCACAAAGCCAATGCCTTTAAATTTAATAACGGCTTAAGGCGTTAATCTATTAATCGACACTGTTTGACGGTTGACAAATTTAATCTTACCCATATCCAGTGTTGCTCCGCGTATTTTACATGAAATAATTAATCAATTGTGCACTCGAGTAGATAATGTTTGTAGACAGTTCAAAAAATGGCGTATATAATGTATACAATGTCAACATTGTACACAATGTGTCGACAGTTTCCAGCAGCAGACAATTTTAAGGTCGAGTATGCCATTTTTTAATTAAAAAAATAATTGCTTATTTTGTTCTGAAGAAATTGAGCAGATTTACTCGAAGAATATCAGTAGGAAAAGGCAAGTAAGGCCCGAATTTACAGTGGTTACTACAACTATAACTTATAGTAACAGTTTTTGTATTTATAAACCTCACTAAGAGATTTCTTTGTAATGTAACAACGCTTATAGTCAAAATAACCACAACAAGAAAGTAAATTAGAAATCCGTAACAAATTTAAGACATGCTTTTGAACGAATACACGAATCAGTGGCTCAATCGATTTTCCAGTACAAAATTAGGATATCACCCTTAATGCCACTACAAATCCAGAGAGTTTACAGGGAACTCTGCACGAGGTTTTCTTTAGGAACGAAAATTGTATACTACCATTTGAAGCCTTGTATGAATTTAGTAGCAAAATGGAAAATGGAATATTCACATTTGATGAAATGTAAATAGAAAATTATGATACCACGAACCTATATAGCTGAGGATTTCACTTATTTATGAAATATGAAACTATAGATAAGTGAACATTCTCCTTCGCGTGCTCGAACACATATTTTAGCCATTTATATCAGTGACCGCAAATAAGTGACACGCGTGCAAAACTTGGCACATTTAAGAATTTGTCCGGCACGCCAAAACCAATTTTCACTTCAAAAAAATCGATTTTTTTTGGTGTTGTGTTATACTTACGAAAAATGGAAAAAAAGGTTTTTAGAGTTTTGGTGCTGGAAAATTGGAAAACATGAAATTAATTTGGTACCTTTGGAATGAATATCAATTAATTACGATTTTTCGACAAATACGAAAAGCTCGAAGGAAAAGTACCAGCTGGTAAAATGCATGGTTTGATCAGAAAATCGTAGATTTTTTTAATTTTGCGGACTGTAAGAGTCCAGTTGTCACAAATATTTTTTTTGTTGTGTTGGTGCTCTTGACCCAGAGGTATCTTGACTACTTGGTTTATTGTTCGCTGTCGAAAAGGTCACACAGTTCAGTTATGCGCGGCTATTTGGTTTTTGAAACAGGAAGAAGACACAGGATCATGTAATATGAATAGGTAGTCTGGAATAACATAAAGATGACGACAAATTTACCAACAAGTAAGGAAGAGTGGGACCATGGGTTGTTTCGCCACAAATCCAGGAGTTTCATTCGGATTGCTTTGTGCAAACTCGAAGATAATAATATTATAATGAGCAGAACCCTCATATTCGATTGAACTTAACGTGTGCTTTTGGGACTGAGAAGAGTACACTCCTGTTTCACCACCAGTTTGACCAGTTTTCGATCGTCGTTGGTTTCATTAAGCAATGCTTTTGGTCGAAATCCAACAATTTCAGAGGTAATTTTGCTGTCATACGTTTCATCTCCAAAATATTGGAAAAACCTGTTTGGCATGAGGCAAATGTTATACTAGTAATCAGCAACCTCCCTGGTAGAGATTCAGCAATTGACCATAACCATTTTGTTCACTTTTTCGATGATGCCAACGGTGCCAACGAGCCCGACATATATTCATCGTCTTCATGGTTGTGCTTTAAACGTACCACTGGTCGATGCTTGATTTGTTTACAGAAAATTCACCGACTTACTCAACATTTCCAACTCAGCTGTGCGTGTGCACTTCCTTCCATTGTTACAGTAAAATTCAATATAAATTCTTTGTTCCATTATTTCCACAAGTTAAAATCGTCGAGCGCAACAAATCACATATAACTTATCGACAGCCAACAATAAACTAAGCATCCGGTAAATAAAAATTGGGATGAAAACTTTATCATGTTACCAAATTTTTTGAAGACGGTGTGTATACCCAAGAAAATACAAAGTTATCCCTGCTGCAGCTTAGGTTCATGGAATTAAGACATATATGTAACGAAACTTTTGTTATAAATTCGCCGCAGTTACTTCATCGAATTGTTTCAGTCGTCAAAAATCCGCAGGAGATGCAGTAATATTTTAAATACGAATTAACTTCAATACCGCCATCTTTATGTAACAATAATAATCAACGCAAGAGGAAAATCAAACATAAAATCAATATTTAAAATACAAATATCACCAGAGACAATTTCCTAACTAATTTCAGATATGTTATAGATGGAAGTCATTTGCGTCACTCCCTTATATGGAAAGGCCATACAATATATAGCCAAAAACTTCAAATGTATGGGAATAATGTTTTGAAGATTGTGGTAGAAAGAGAACGGTATTATATGATAGTTATCCGGATTATCTTTTGTTTTGCATTATATAAAAACTCGGTAGATCTTGATGGAAATGCTTGCGGACCACTTATATACGTAAAAAACGATTGTATGGTACAACAAACCTAGTATCAATTTGAACACGTGACTTACTATTATGAAGCTATTCTAACCAATTTTTAAGATTTCGCTTGTATTTCAGATAACCATCCACTGACAAATCAGTGTCGCTACAAACACTTTTTGGAAATTGTTTTTAATATTTACTATCTATCATACAAACACACGAAGGGTTTAATATTTCGTCACGGCCCGTGAATCTTATGCTTTAAAACTTTATTATGTATAGTTGAAAATTCAAATTATGGTCTGAAAGCTCAGCAAAAATAGTTGTGTCGTAAACAAACAATGCATATTAAGCTGCCCTCGTTTTTCATGCTCAATTACGTATGCAAATGACGTAACTGCTCCAAAGTAATTTTTTTTTGTCATATCATGAAGGATTAATACACCAACAACAATGTCAGAACGATCGCACGGCTGTTTAAAATCGTGAAATAGTCGGGAGTTTATTTCCATGCTCCGTAGGACCCTTGAAGGATTCATCGCGTAAGGCTGGTTGATTCAGCAGAACAAAATTCAGTAGGTTGGCGGTCGTTGTGTTATAAATTCTCTGGTTATCATCCAGCTTTTGTATACCACGATTACCAATGTAACCAGTTCCAACTTCAACTTCATAAGTAAGAAGATACATTGGCAAGAATCTACAAAACTTTTGTCATCATTTATGAAGACATGATGCATGTGAAGGATTATTCATTCGAATATTTACTGCAATATTTGTATGGTACAAAAAGAACTCTCCGTAAGAAGCATTTGGTTTCGATTTTTATAATTAGCTGGATAGACTGAGAAACCAATTGAAATATTTTCTGAAAAGCCATGATATATTTCTCCGGCTATTTAAAATGTATAGACACTACTGCCTAAATTTTCAATTTTTATCTTGCTTAATATAAGTTTAAACATTTTTATTTCGCACTGAGTTACTTAAAAAATAATTTTTAGTCTCAATTAAAAAGTTTTCTTCAAATTTTTTTAGCTGGCACAATTTACCATTATGAGAACAACTTGTTTTAGTTCACTTCTAAAAAATAACGCACCACATTAAGAAAATTTGTAAAACAAAGGTCCAACACTAAAACACTCGCGATATGCTAATTTTGAGGTAAAGCTTACCGAACAGTTCACGGCCGTCTATACATTATAGTTCCGATTCGATAGTTTCGAAAAAACAAAAAATAAAAAATAATTGAATCCCAAATTTCTAATGAAACATACGCGTAGCTAGGGAAATATTAATTCACACTTTTTGAGACACTTTTATTAAGAACAAAAAATTGAATTTATAAACACCACATACCTTTAACCTTGAGAGATTTTGTATAATGATTGTTCTCTAATTAAACTTTTCATTTTGATTTAGTGATAGCCTAAATATTGTTTTACTTGTAAATATGCCACACAGTTTATACAAAAATTTTAATATGTGCAAAAAAAAGTTAAATTGACAACAATCAGAGCCGACCTCGCTATCTCAAGTTATGCAGCTAATGACACTATCACATAGAATTGTACAGAAAAATGTTGATATCTTCCGTATTTATGGAGAAATATACATGAAATCACAAATCTTTTAAGTCATGTTTTAATTTTATGATTTTTATGTTTTGAATCTTTTAAGTCATGTTTTAATTTTATGATTTTTATGTTTCGAATGTAGCCATGAGCAAATCAAACAATTTATTTATAAAATAATTATAAAAATGGCACCATCTTGTATTTCTTCTTTTTCAAAATTGCTGCCGAGACGGTCTTTTTAAATTTTCTCACATGTTTATCTTTTTTTAATTTTTTTCCTAAAAAATCAGCATATCATCTCATTTTGTTTTCGTGCAAAAAACGTTTATATATGACAATCTACAAATTTTTTGTATTTCAAAATCAAAGTCAAAATAAATTCCAAAATAAAAGCTAAAATTTGAAAATATTCACAGTTACAATTTAAATTTAACATAACATTCACTATTTTTATATTTTTTTAATATTTAAGTAGCCTACCTTTGAAGTAATGACTGCTCCCTTTATTATTTTTAATTTCACGAATCAACTTGTTTATTAGATTTATTTATATTTATATTCAGCGTCTGAATAAAATTCAAAATTTATGTCGGTCTTCAAGTTATTTGACCATTTCAATAACTCTTCCGCATTGGTTATGATACCATCTTATTTGTTGTTGAGACTGGCCATGGACGCTATTTTTTTTTAATAGTACCTCTTACTCTACTGCACGGTCCTCTACTGAAATCCTCTTTGTGTTTCGATATAATCATACATTCTTTAAAAGTTTTTATGGTGTGTTACCGCAGTATTAGAAATATAATAAATTTTAGATAAATCAGGAGTTTTAGTTTTCCAAAACTTTAACAATTTTTCAATAAACAAGTAAACTGCTATAGTGTGTCATAGTGACTACAATCTGATCTACAGCAAGTTTTTTGTTTTGTTTCTAAATTACGAATGGATAGTTACTTGTTTTTTGTTCAATCTAAACCCTTGTGCTGCATTTTGCCTTATAAATACATAATTTTATGGAAAGTGACAAGAAACAAGTACAATTCGTAAGCTTCAAGTTTAACTTTTGTTTTTTTTTTATGTTTTTTTGAACCGTAGTATAATGAACCAATAAGGGATCCTATCCTGTTGGTTTAAAATGAGCCAAATTTTATAATTTGCTGTTAAGTTTTTTTTTTTTCTATTACAATCAATACAACACCAAGTGCATAAAATGTTTAAATATTTGACACTACGTACCTTAAACAACAGCAACAACAAAAAAATCATGTCCCTTATTTTTTTATTAGTACTTCGATTCAAAACGTAAAAATCATAAAATTAAAACATGATTTTAGAAAAAAATGTTAAAAATCATAAAATTAAAACATGATTTAGAAAGAAACTTTAAAGGAAAAGTAATTAAAAACACTTTAATTATAAAGAAAAAACTAACCTTAACCACTTAGGTTTTGCGAGTATTAAAACAACTGACTTACAAACCGATGGATAGACGGACATACAGACCAATGTTTTTTAATAAATCATCGATTTAAAATACTTTCGTTAATTAAATGTTTGATTTAACTTCTATTTAAAACATAGACATGATGGTAAATAAACAAAAATTTAAATAAATAGATCAACCATAAACACATATGTGCGTATTTATAAATAAACCCACTAAACTAAAACTAATTAAATCAATTAATCAAACAAACAAAAAAAAAATAAAACTGAAAATAATTAAATTAATTTTAACATATCGATAAAACAAATATATAATTAATTTATATAATGTACATATAAGGTATTAATAAAATTTATGTATTATTATTATTATTATTATTGTTATGTTCCACTGGAAACATTTTTCACGCTTTACGCTTATTTTCGAACACATTTTTGGTTGAGTTCATTAGTTCGATAATATTTAGTAGTGTTCTGTGTTTAGTGGGTATGGGTATGGTTTTATTTTTCTACTTTATTTATTCGTTAATTTCTTAAATTCTTTTGTTTATGAATAAGAAAAAAAAAAACAACAAAAATTAAGTAAAAAAATACGTAACGTGTTATTGTACAACAATAGAATGAATAATAAATTAAAACAACGAAAAATAATAGTAATAATAGAAGTAAATGAAACAATTGAGAAAGATTTAGATGAAAAGTTTTTTTTTTGTGTGTGTGTTTTTGTTGTTGTTGTCTATTTGTGTGTTTTGTTTTATTTAGAGCGAGAGTTTGTGAAAAATATACACAAACTGATGGGGGGGCGGGGGTAGGAATTTTTCGTTTCCACAAAAGAGGAAAAATTAAAAATTATTGCTGAAAGTTTAAGCTTTTTTTTAAGTTTATATTTTTTTTAAGCTTTAATGTTTTTTTTTAGATATATAAATTAGGGTTGATGTTATTTATGTGTATACCCTTATTTATTGTCTTCATACCACATACACAAAAACCCATTTTACTTTTTGTCATTATAATCGATATTCAAGTCCTTTATATTATCTCTAATGTCAGTAATCTTGCGAACCTTCTTGTTGTAATGTTATTCGATTAAAATAGTTTGATTACTTGTAATTTATGTAACGAGTCTATAAAAATAACACTCGTATGCTAATTTAATGTTTTTTTTTTTTTTTTTTTTTTTGGAAATCGATTATTTTACATAATTTATTTGTAAAGCCCAAAGCTTTTGAAACCTTTAAATGGTTTTTTTCTTTTATATTGAACAGAGAGATTTAGAAATCATTTTTTATGTATTTTTTATAGAAGATATCACCTTAAAATTACCCTCATTGTTTTTCCAATGTAAATATAGTGAGATATAATTCTAAACAATCCATAAAAATACCTCTCGGTGAGACAACATAAATACGATATGTACAGCTAGTGCATAAAAATATATTTTTCAGTTTTACTAAAGTTTTCAAAAATATTATGGTTAAAGCATATAATATACATACATTTGGAAAATGAAATGAAAATCCAATTTATTTTATATATTTTTTGTTATGAAAATGAAAATGCATTTTCACTATTTGAGCTCGTAAAAATAAATTTAATTTATGTATGTACACACATGTAATATACATAATACATGCTTATTTCAAAAACTATTCTATTTTCCTTATCGCAAAAGAAAAAAAAAAAAAAAAAAATTTACTTACTGAAGCGAGAGGATTCCTATGTGTACAGCTCATTGTGGTGCTAGCTTATTTGCAACTTTAATTCTCAATGTTGTGTTGAAAATGTGCAAACAAAATTTTTATCTTAATTTTTACAAAATTTGTTTGAGTTGAAGAAAACATTATGGTTTATTGGATCAAATTGGAAAGTTTATTTCTGTATTCAGTTTAAATGAACTTAACATCACTATCTCAAGCACTCAGAAAAATGGTAAGATTTTTTGGTTTATATGAAAGGTCAGCTTGAAATATAAACCATTACCGTTTGTAGTTTGGGATGATAAGAATATTAATTCATTATGTAAATATTGTTCGTTGCACATACATACATTTTATTATTCATAGGGTTACACTGAGTTATACATTTATTTCTCTAGTAATTTGTAGACGGACGAGCTACACAAATTTGCGTTGGCGAAGTTATATGGAGTTAAAACCGTTTTTGATGTTTGTCGAAATATAAATATTTGAATGGTGTAGTTTACTATTTTAATTAATGAAACTTTTAACTAATTGACAACTTTCAAACTTTAGGTGGTTCGTCAAAGAAATTAAAAAACTATGGAAAATTTGGTCGTATATACATAAATGTTTAATAATAGTCACGATGAGCGAAAGCTTTTCCTGTTTATTGTTATAAACACCAATAAAACCATAGAGTTTGTTACTGTGGGAGTTTATCTCCTTTGGATAAATCTTGGTTAAGAACATGTTTAATGTGAATTTGTAATATTAAACAAGTTTAGCATTTACTTAGCATTTATATTACCATTCGACTTTGCTGTTTAGATTCTGTGAAAAAACAAATAATAAAGACTCCATTTTTGCTAAACAAAACTGTAATTTTTTAATTATTCGGTTCAATATTTTGAAAATGTTGTAAAAATAAAATATTGTTACATTTTGCCTTGTCAATCAAGGTTCGTATCACTGGATTGTGAATAAAACAAAAATCAATTTAATTTATAAGCAACGAATTTATTTATTAAGCACAAAAATTATTACAACACAATTTATTAATGATAATTTACAAAATCACTTTATATAAATTATTCGCACAATTTTTTTGATCACTTTTACTTTTTATTTCGCACAAAAACACTTTTTAAATCACTTTTTAATTCCTTGTTAATCTTTACACTATCGCTTACCAAATACTAATGATCCAATTCGACTTCGTTCGCCTTTTTATATACACAAACCAAAGTTCTAGGAAGCTCATGATTTTTCCAGTTAGAATAGCGTAGAAACATTTAGAACAATTTTATCTTGGAAAATTCCAGTTTAGTACAGATAAACATTAAGCTATTAATTTAACTTATTCTATTACACACTTGGTGTCACGGTCACAATATCTTAAAATTATTTGGTCCATTTAAATATTTCTAATTACGAAAATTTCGGAAAGTGTTTTAATTTTCAAATTTGCTACCGTACAAAAAAATGTTTGGCAAATAGCATTCAAATTTTTTAAATTCGTAAACAAAAAAATTTACAAAATTTTATTTTTATATAATTTTAAATAAAATAATGTTACTATGACATCTAGGTTGTAATAGAATAAGCTAAATTAATAGCCTAATGTTTACTGTACTAAAATGGAATTTTCCAAGATAAAACTGTTCTAAATGTTTCTAGGCTATTTTTACTGGAAAATTCATGAGATTTCTGGAAGTCTGGTTTGTGTATATAAAGAGGCGAAAGAAGTCGAATTGGATTCATTAGTTTTTGGTAATTGATAGTTTTAGTGCGAAAAAAAAGTTACAAGTAATCAAGTTTATTTTCTATTATGGTTTTTAAATAACAAAACGATAAAATTTGATTATATCTGAATTCTAATGTTTGTACGAGTAAATTTAAAATTCCAAAATTCTCGGTATTTCCTAAATAGCTTAATCATTAAATGCCCAAATATGTTAAATTCTCATTTTTTAAATTTTTATTATTTAATAAAACATTTTAAATTCATAAGCAGAAATGAGCAGCATTTTCTTGCGTATTCGTAAGTTGGTTGTTAATCCAAGAATTTTTAAGACGACAGTCGCAGCTGTAAGCTAGCCTATACATAGTGTCAAAAATCTTTATTGCTTCGGAAAGCAGATTCCAGCTTTCTAATTATTTGACATTATCTGATCTCAACGCATCTCAAAGAGGTAAGGTAACAAATTCCTGGAATCGCATTCATTTTGGTACCATTGAAAATTGTTAATACTGCTTAATTGTATCTGCTTAAAACAGACAGAATATAAAATTTGTATCACCTCCTTTTGTAGTGTTATTGTTGCATCAGTATTGACTGTTCCGGACATAAGACCTTATACGTAGAAATCGCTTCGATGTTTTTTGCTGATTTTGTATGATTATCTTTTTAATGGTTTGCTGTACAACTGTAGCGTTATCTCTCCGTAGAAAATCTGCCAAAACATCTTCTTCACATTCTGGAATGTTGTTGTATTTGTGGACTTTTTAATAATAACGACTATTTTCGAGTACGATTTATTTTGATTTTTATTTCTTTATTTCGTGCGCGCTGTGCGAATTATAACACAAGGCTTACTAAAAAATTATGATAAACGAAAAACAAACTGTGTCGTGTGAAATGTATTTGAACCTTCTCCCCTCCTCCCCAACGGCTGAGGGCCCAAGGTTGATCCCACATTTGTGGGTTGAGATGTCACGAAGCACTCGCGCCTACGAGTGATTGATGGGAAAAACGCAGAGTTTTTGAATAGGGCGTTTTTTGGTGCCAGCAGCTGTTCTAACGGTCACATTACGTACAAGACTATCATGACCGGGATGAACTTCTTCGATTCGACGAAGGGCCCAACACGTCGGTGGTAGATTTTCTTCCAGTACGATTACCATGTCACCGGTCTGAATGTTTTCTTGGGGTCGATACCATTTGCTTCGTTTCTGTAATGATACAACAAAATCAGCCTTCCAGCGATGCCAGAATGATTGAGTTATTTTTTGCTGTTGCCCCCACAGTGTGAGACGGTTGTCATTGCAATTTATTAAATCTTCTGATGGTGGATGATGCAATAATGATCGACCAGCCAAAAAGTGATCAGGTGTAAGAGCCTCGAGGTCATTGTGATCATCACGTTGACTGACGACTCATCTCAGGTGGTACTTCATGAATTTCACGCACGCCTCCCAAAGCCCGCCTTGGTGTATAGCAGCAGGTGAGTTGAACCGCCAGGTTGTACCCAAATTAGCCAACTCTCGATGAGGGATTTTATTTTGCCATTTTTGACGAACACGTCACAAATTCGTGCCGTTATCGCTCCATAACTGACTACATTGCCCACGTCGACTGATGAATCTTGCAAATACTTCCAAGAATGCCTCCACCGATAGGCCATGAGCAAGATCCAAATGCACGGCTCGAGTTGTCATGCATACGAAAACCACAACTCAACATTTTATGGTCGCTGGAGGTTTGTATGCCTTCGCTGCTAGTTGTCGTAGGTTCATTTGTGGCGCAAGAATTTTACGAACCTCAACCGGTCCTGCAAAATCGATGCCAGATACCACAAATGGAAATGATTGATTGGTTCTAGCTGGAGGTAATGAACCCATCAATTGTTTGGCGGCATCCTTCTTGAACCATACGCAAATGACACAATTGTTTATGACTTTCTTGACTGCCGCGCTTAGATTTGTTACTCAAAATTTCTGCCGAATGATGGCCATTGTCAAATGTGTTCCGCCATGGAATGTACGTGAGTGCGCGTCGACTATAATCAACTCACAGAACTTTGATTCTGGATGAATGATGATTTGATGCTTCATTGGCAGATTTGATTTGGCTAATCGTCCACCGACATGAACCACATCGATGGTATCTCCTTTTTATACTGTAGAGCCTTCCACTCTAAACTAAAGCATTCGATCTGTACTAAGCGGGACCATTATTTTATTTCGTTATCGCGCTCAACTGATGACATAGGAGTAACGTCTTGAAATGTTGCTGGTTTGACAGGTTTTACGCTATTTCCCTTTATTCTTCGAATGAACAGGAAAACAAACGCTGTTGTTCGTATCAATTTATTCAGCGTGGACGCTCTATTAATCAGTGCTTCCTCATTAACCATAAAGGCTGCCACTGGAAATTCATAATAGATGTTGATATGCGCATTTATTAATCTTACCTTTGATTCGGCTTCATCAGTGTTCATGTCGTCCTCAGATAAGTTCAACCGCATATTGTTTGGCCAGTTGTTCGTTTCTTCTTGGGCCATTGCGGTCCATTCCATCATAGTTGGTAATTTTTCACTTGCATAGCAGCACAGCCTCTCGATATCAAATCTGCTGGATTCTGATCTCCAGGAATCTGATTACAGTCGTTAACATCTGTAGATGATAATATAGTAGCAGTTCGATTTGCGCCAATCGGCTTTAACGATTGCTGCTTTTTCTTCAACCAATGAATGACGATGGTTGAGTCCATCCAGTAATGAACAGTTATATCTGACAGCTTGCATGCCTTTTGAACGAACTTGCATAAATTGACATTCATGACAGCCCCCCATTAGTTCTAAACGAGGAACTGTTTGTGGCTTAAATGGTGCGACCTTATTTCTTGATGTAATGAGACGAAGAATCACATTTCCATTATGATGAACTGACCGAAGGTAGGCACATGATCCATATGCTGCTTTTGAGGCATCTGAAAACAAATGCAGCTGCAGTTGCACTTCTTTTGAGTAGGCTATCCATCTTGGAACGGGTATTGTTACCAATTCAGTTACGCTCTGATGAAACGATGACCATAATGCCATGATGTGATTAGGAACAAGGCCGTCCCAACCAATATTTACTTTCCAAATTTCTTGCATGGCAATCTTACCGGCAATGATAACTGGTGCGAAAAGTTTAATAGGGTCGTATACTTGAGCACTTCGACTGATGAATTGTCGTTTGGTAAAGGTTTTATTCTTGTTCGCTGGATAATCATTGATTTTGATATAAAAATCGTCTTTGCTTGGATCCCACATCATACCTAATATCCCGGTATTTGGTTGTAGTTCGATTTCACGCAACTCATTTTGAACAAGTTCTTTAGCCACTTCCGAGTTACTGGTAGCCCAGTTTGCTAATTCAAATCCAGCAGAAGCTTTTAGTTCTTTCAATGTTTCAGCACCAGATAGGAAGTCATCCACGTAAAAATTTGCCAGGGTGGCCACAGAAGCTTCGTCTGGACGAAAAAAAATTCGTTGGAAATACCATTAATCCTGTTGGACCTTTATTTGGCGAAACATCTTCACGATATCCGCTCTCAAGGCAAATCGGTACGTTCAAAAAAGCAACAACGTTTCACATAGATCAGCTTGCAATTTCTCGCCCGGCAGTTGTTGATCGTTGAATGATGCTCCCGATGATGTTACACAGGATGCATCAAACACGACGCGAAATTTTTTTCTTTGATATTATATGGTATGGTATGTAGTATGACTTATCCGGACTATCTGGAGCTGGTGGAGCTGGAATCAATTGACCTGAGTCAACGTAATCCAGCATGAATTCTTTATATGCTAGCAGCCATTTCCGCATTTTTCTTGAAACGCTTTTCTAATCCGATGAAACGATTGAAAGCTGTATGACGAGAACGGCCAAGTGGCATTGAATTTTCCTTGAGTGGGATCATAACCACGTAACGACCATCAACTCCTCTAGTGTGTGTAGACATAAAAATATCTTCAGCTCGTTGTTCCTCGGCAGCACGAGGGGTATGGGATTCGGAATTATCCACAGACCAAAATTGTTGCAACTGTTTATCCAAATCGTAATCTAATTTGACCACATGGTATGATAAGGCTGTTAAAGGGTGCGATTGCCTTGCATAGCCAGACACGACCGTGATGTATCTAGTAATCGACGCCATCACCGCGTAATCGATGGAAAAAGATGGGCGATGTCTTATGAAACGTTCAATGCACTAACAATGCGATAGAACATTCCAGCAGTGCATGCCTCGTGGAGTTTGTCCACTTCCTTCCACTTGTCTTTAATAAGGATGATGTACATATACCTAGATATGTGTTTCGTATAGACTCCAGGCTGCTGTAGAATTGCCATATTGATCCGATTTATATCTCAAAATTTGAATTTTTCTTGGATTGGATTATACCATCATACCATCAACTTCTTCTAGGTTCTCGACGATTGGTTTTCATTTTCGTTTCTTCAAATCGAAAGTATTATTTGCAGTTTTAGCTCCCTTCTCAAATTAGCTTGATTCATAATTATTTTGCTGAAATTGATAGAAAATTGATTCTTAAATTGACGCATAATAACTAATGAATAATGACGAATATAATTGGAAAAATAATAAATAGATAAGTGCAACTTTCAGATCTCAGAAAGATATTGTACCAATTAAATTTCCTGTGGGAACCATACCCTTACATGCTGGGAATCAGGTTCAGATTTTTTTTCTTATTAAGTTCAATCCACCATTTTACAGGTAGACTTATAAGCATTTTGACTAGAAATAGATAACCACTTTTTTTTTTTGAACGGTTATTGTATAAAATAAATTACCAGAAATGTTTCAGCATTATGTCGCTTTGCTATTTTAAAAATTCAAACTACCAAAAACTACTAAAAGCTGTATGCGACCGAAATTACAAAAATTATAAACGAGCCAAAAGAAATTGTTTAAAAAAATTATCAGTTTCTAAAAGCCGTAAAGCTCTGATTATTGCATTTTAAAAAATAAAGTAAACAATAAATTGTAAAATTTCTCAAATTTCGCCTAAATTAACAATTTTTTTTTTAAGTTTCAAACATTTTATTTACAGCAGAGTAATTATTTGAACTCAAATTTATTCACTTTAGTCAAGTGAATCAAGTGGTAAACAGATAGGATAGTCATGACGATTGGTTTCACGAGAGTCACATTTATTTCAAAATTATTAGTTTAGACGAAGAACGACTTTTATGCGAAGCTAACATTCTTTATTATAATTTCTAAGTCCTTTTCAGTCCACTTTTTTCTAAATAAGTACAGGCAAAGCTTTGAAAAGTTATATGACGTACAATATTAAAATCACGTCAAACATAACAACATGTTTATTTGTATACATGACTTCATTCCATATTTGTGCTTTCTATGCCACGACAGTTTTTCATACATAACATAAAAATGGGATTGGAATTATATTTTCGTAATTTTACAATAAATAAAAATTAAGTTTCTTTTTAATAATTTCAACCTGTTATTATACTCATTCATTTTAATTAAATGTTTCAGTAGACAAAAAAAAAGAAAAGTATCTTGTTTTAAATATACGGATACAGTGTAGATATTTTGTTGACTGATTACCTAATTTTCTTAATAATTTGTCATTGTCAGCAATATAATTAAATTTTATAATTTGTAATAATAATTAAAAGTTATTGCATTTTACGTACTAATATATTCTAAGTATATAATTATGTCTACTTTATTCTTTGTAGAGGGATTTAATGGTGCTAAGGTGTAACGTAGAAACTACGGAAATTCTCATTTTTGAAATATAAAACTTCATAAAAATTACAAATTAAATGTTAAGGAAATAAAACATATTTCGTTGCAAAGTCCGGGTTGTGTGGAATGATCATGGCGTAATTACTTGTTTCGGCTGTAAATCAAATCGTTAAACAATAAATTATTAATAAAAAAATAAAAAACGTATAGATATTTAATTTAATTTTTTAGAGTTGGTTACCGAAAAAGATTATTTGTACCTAATTAAATATGTAAATGAATTGAATAAAATCCGAAAACCATTGAAATATTTCTCTTAACTAAGATAAAACTGATAAAAATTCTAAAAACGTCAAATTTTTACAGATAAACTAAAATAAGATCATTGTTAATTTATTCGACAAAAATTTGGATCTCTCGGAAAAAAAGTCCATTCGTGTTAGGATTGGCAATTTAACGTTTTGTAGAAGAATGTTTTTTTTTTTTATTGTATTTGCCTGCCCAACGTAAGCAAGGGTAGGGAACAGATATCATCGGGACGAATTCCTCTCACTAATATAATAAATATTAACTTATCAAGAATTGCCAAAAAATTATTGGTTTAGCTGGAAATTTTGGTATAAGCTAAAAACATTTTATAAAAGAATGTCCGAAATCCTTGAAATTCCAGTTATTTTTTAAACCATGAACTTCGACATATCATGGGTTTAAAGTTTTAATCTACGTCTTGTTTAACCAAAAATTTCAACTTATTTTGAAATCAATTTTTTGATGACATAAGCTTTACAATTTCGTGGCATTTAAGTTTAAACAACACTATTCAATGAGTGTGAAGTTTATGCTAAGAAAAATAACAAAAAATTACACTTGTTAATTAGCTATTTTCCAATTGGAATTTAAATTATATGAAAATTAAAATTTTTTGTAATTCTGGATTTTTAGTACCACCAAACAGATTCTTTTCATCAGAAAACAGGTTCTTTTCATCCTTTTCAGATAGCTGGACCATCTGTTTGTATCGTTAACTAAAAGCATCCAATTGTGTTGGTTTAAATAATTATTTAGCGCCGATCCTGGAAATATCTCGAAGGCCCCGCACATTTCTTCGAATAGCTAAGCCATATAGCGGTCAATGTCACAAAGCCGATCCAATTATGATGAACTATAATATATTTCACAGTTTTTGGAATTTTTAATAATTTTCCATTATTTTAAAAGTTTTATATCGCCGACTGCAGAGATGTACACAAGGTCTGGCCTATATTTTTGGATAACTTGACCATATTCCAGTCTACATGGGCAATCTTATTCAATTGTGATGAACTATACTATACTTCCCAGAATTTAGAATTTTTAATAATTTTATTGGTTTTATAAATTGTTGTATCTCTGATCACAGAGATGTCCGCAAGGTCTTGCATATATTTTTGGATAACTTGACCATATGCTAGTCTACTTGGTCAATATTATTCAATTGTGATGAACTATACTTCACTTCACAGAATTTAGAATTTTTAATAATTTTATTTGGTTTAAAAATTGTATCTCCAATCCCAGAAATGTCCACAAGGTCTTACCTATATTTTCGGATAACTTGGCCATATGTCAGTCTACATGGTCAACTATACTATACTTCACAGAATTTCGAATTTTTAATAATTTTATTGGTTTTAAAAATTGTTGTATCTCTGATCACAGAGATGTCCACAAGGTCTGGCCTATATTTTTGGATCATTGGCCATATTCCAATCTACGTGGTTAATCTTATTCAATTGTGATGAACTATACTATACTTCACCGAATTTAGAATTTTTAATAATTTTATTTGGTTATAAAAATTGTTGTATCTCCGGTCACAAATATGTCTACAAGATCCTGTCTATATTTTTGGATTACTTGACCATATGCAAGTCTACTTGGTCAATCTTATTCAATTGTGATGAACTATACTATACTTCAAAGAATTTCGAATTTTTATTAATTTTATTTGGTTTTAAAAGTGGTTGTATCTCCGATCACAGAGATGTCCACAAGGTCTTGCCTATATTTTTGGATAACTTGACCATATGGTAGTCGACGTGGTCAGCCCTATCCAATTGTGATGAACTATACTATACTGCACCGAATTTCGAATTTTTAATAATTTTATTTGGTTTTAAAAATTGTTGTATCTCCGATCACAGAGATGTCCACAAGGTCTTGCCTATATTTTTGGATTACTTGGCCATATGGTAGCCTACGTGGTCAACCTTATCCAATTGTGATAAACTATACTATACTTTACCGAATTTAGAATTTTTAATAATTTTATTGGTTTTATAAATTGTTGTATCTCTGATCACAGAGATGTCTTCAAGGTCTCAAATCAATAGTATCATAGGATAGAAAATTAATTTTTTTGAAAATCATCAGCGTATTAGTCTATAGAACCGAACGTAAAAATTCTAAAATTTAATATTTGATTTTGGAACCTGTAATAGTCGAGCCAGCTGGCAATAGAATCGTTCGATTATTTCAACACTTGTCATAGAAAATTAAATTTTTCCGAAAATCACCAAAGCCCTTAGTCCACAAAACCGGACACAAAAATTATAAAATCTACATTTCGCCAGTCGAGCCACAGGCACTCCAGTATCCTGAATGTTTTCGACACATTTCGTAGAAAATTTATTTTTTCTTAATGTAACCAACGCTTTTATAACCCACAAAAACCGGTTGATATTATTCTAAAATTTGCAATTGTGCAAATAAATGAGTGAATCGTATTATGGTGATTTACTCATTTATTCAATCGAACATGCATGAAATCATACAATATAAAGACAAATTCCCATTAGAATACTATATATTTAACCAAAATATTTCTGTTTATCTCAGTTGGTTTTTGGCGCCTTCTCAGAATCGTCAGTACAAACAACCATTCGCCTCAACAAAAATAAAAGCTTTTCGTGTCTTTGCTAGTTTATTTTTTTTCACTAAATGCGCCTATTCACGGCACCCTGCATGAAGCCACCCCGAACTACTTCACGAGCACAAAAAAAAACATAAATTTGTATTATTGGTGCTATGCTTTTCAAAAATTGTATTTTTATTTAAATAAAATAATTAATTCAAAGTTAATAAAAATCATTTCAAGATTTTTTATATGTGAGTGTTTCGACGACGGTTCTAAAATATCGCTAAATTTTGGAGGGTGCAAAATATTGTTACGTTTTTGCCTTGTTAGCCAAGGTCAATGGATTATATGATTGAATTCATTAAAATCAAAATACTTTGCCTATTAATCGAAATATTAAATTATCACTTGTATGTAGCGCTGCTTAATATTCACTCAACATTTAATCACGCTCAACTTAGTAATTGCTTATCAAATCTTCATTCAACAACAAATGACAGTGCATATCAAAATAATGCTCTCAATGCAAATATTGTTATTTAAAATTATAAATCATATGCTATCACACTCTTTTGATACACAATAAGATAATAATATTGCACTGTTCTAACATAAGTTTTCCCCAGGACCTGCCTTCTCCAACAGGGAACTCCAGATGCAAAACATTTTATTTGTTGGGCCCTAAATATTTTCTATGAAATATAGGCTCATTAATTTTAAAACATTCCATTATGACAGAATCGCCGATTACTTTTTACAAAGCTTTCATCGCTCACCAAAAATTTAAACGTTCATTCACTTAGAGAGACGGTAATTTAATTGATTTTCAAATTTCAGCTCATCGCAGAAATAATAAAAAAAAATTTAAATTATTACTTTCTTTTACTCTAGTAAAATAAAGTATAGTAATCATGAACATTTTGGACCTTATGATTTTTAGAGATTTATTTGTTTTGAGGTCCCCTGAGTCCGTAAAAGTGGGTTTCGAAATGGTGTCTGTCTGTCAGTCTGTCTGTCAGTCTGTCAGTCTGTCAGTCTGTCAGTCCGTTCTGTCAGTCTGTCAGTCTGTCAGTCTGTCAGTCTGTCAGTCTGTCAGTCTGTCAGTCTGTCAGTCTGTCAGTCTGTCAGTCTGTCAGTCTGTCAGTCTGTCAGTCTGTCAGTCTGTCAGTCTGTCAGTCTGTCAGTCTGTCAGTCTGTCAGTCTGTCAGTCTGTCAGTCTGTCAGTCTGTCAGTCTGTCAGTCTGTCAGTCTGTCAGTCTGTCAGTCTGTCAGTCTGTCAGTCTGTCAGTCTGTCAGTCTGTCAGTCTGTCAGTCTGTCAGTCTGTCAGTCTGTCAGTCTGTCAGTCTGTCAGTCTGTCAGTCTGTCAGTCTGTCAGTCTGTCAGTCTGTCAGTCTGTCAGTCTGTCAGTCTGTCAGTCTGTCAGTCTGTCAGTCTGTCAGTCTGTCAGTCTGTCAGTCTGTCAGTCTGTCAGTCTGTCAGTCTGTCAGTCTGTCAGTCTGTCAGTCTGTCAGTCTGTCAGTCTGTCAGTCTGTCAGTCTGTCAGTCTGTCAGTCTGTCAGTCTGTAAGTCTGTCAGTCTGTCAGTCTGTCAGTCTGTCAGTCTGTCAGTCTGTCAGTCTGTCAGTCTGTCAGTCTGTCAGTCTGTCAGTCTGTCAGTTTGTCAGTCTGTCAGTCTGTCAGTCTGTCAGTGTGTCAGTCTGTCAGCCTGTCAGTCTGTCAGTCTGTCTGTGTCCTCTCTACAGCCCATATGGTTTAATCAATCTAACTGAAACTTTAGATTTAAGCTTTTTTGATAAATTAGGAGGTCCCAGTGAATTTTACTCCAAATCGGCTAACTGGAAGTGTCCGCTCCCTTGGTCCAGAAAGTATAAGGTTTACAAAAAACTACTTAATACAAAATGTTTCCAAAAATTAAAAACAAATAAAAATAAAAAATAGAAATTTAAAAATTAAAAAAAAAAATTGAGAAAAAATAAAATTTCTCAAAATTCTCTGTTCGTAAAAGAAAGTCGTGTGTTGGCCACACCTTAATTTTAACTAGGTAATTAAGGGACCTATTCCATGTGCTAGCGAAACCTTTGTCATCATTGTTGGCAATGGCCGATATTGGCCCTTGGGGGTTGAGTGCGATTTCCAAAAAATAATTTTGCAGAACTTTTACTAAACGAACGATCCGTATGGATTAGGATTTTCTAACTAGGTAATTAAGGGACCCATTCTATGTGCTAGCGAAACTTTTGTCATCATTGTTGGCAATGGCCGATATTGGCTCTTGGGGTTTGAGTGCGATTTCCAAAAAATAATTTTGCAGAACTTTTACTAAACGAGCGATCCGTATGGATTAGGGTTTTTTAACTAGGTAATTAAAGGACCTATTCCATGTGCTAGCGAAACCTTCGTCATCACTATGGAGTGCGATTTCCAAAAAATAATTTCGTAGAACTTTTATTAAACGAACGATTCGTATGAATTAGGGTTTTCTAACTAGGAAATTGACCAACCTATTCTATGTGCTAGCGAAACCTTTGTCATCATTGTTGGCAATGGCCGATATTGGCCCTTGGGAGTTGAGTGCGATTTCCAAAAAATAATTTTGCAGAACTTTTACTAAACGAACGATTCGTATGGATTAGGGTTTTCTTACTAGTTAATTAAGGGACCTATTCCATGTGCTAGCGAAACTTTTGTCATCAATGTTGAGTGCGATTTCCAAAAAATAATTTCGTAGAACTTTTACAAAACGAACGATCCGTATGGATTAGGGTTTTCTAACTAGGTAATTAAGAGACCTGTTCCATGTGCTAGCGAAACCTTTGTCATCATTGTTGGCAATGGCCGATATTGGCCCTTGGGATTTGAGTGCGATTTCCAAAAAATAATTTTGCAGAACTTTTACTAAACGAACGATTCGTATGGATTAGGGTTTTTTAACTAGGTAATTAAGGTACCTATTCCATGTGCTAGCCAAACCTTTGTCGTCGTTGTTGATTGCGATTTCCAAAAAATTATTTCGTAGAACTTTTATTAAAAGAACGATCCGTATGGATTAGGGTTTTCTAACTAGGAAATTGACCAACCTATTCTGTGTGCTAGCGAAACCTTTGTCTTCATTGTTGGCAATGGCCGATATTGGCCCTTGGGATTTGAGTGCGATTTCCAAAAAATAATTTTGCAGAACTTTTACTAAACGAACGATTCGTATGGATTAGGGTTTTTTATTTTATTTTACTCTAGTAAAATAAAGTATAGTATTCCTGGAAATTTTGGACCTTGAGATTTCTAGAGATTTATTTGTTTTGAGGCCCCATGAGTCCAAAAAGTGGGTTTCAGAATGGTGTCTCTCTGTCAGTTTGTCAGTCTGTCAGTCTGCGTCCTCTCTACATCCCATATGGTTTAATCAATCGAACAGAGACTTTAGAATTAAGCTTTTTTGATAAATTGGGAGGTCCCAGTGAATTTTACTCCAAATCGGCTAACCGGAAGTAGCCACTCCCTTGGTCCAGAAAATTTATTTTGCAAATATCTTTAAAAGTGTTTCCAAAAATTAAAAACAAATAAATGTAAGAAATAAAAAATTTAAAAAAAAAATTTAAAAATTTAAAAATTAAAAAAAAAAAATAAGAAAAAAATAAAATTTCTCAAAATTCTCTGTTCGTAAAAGAAAGTCGTGTGTTGGCTACACTGTTGTGAAGTAAATTCACCAAAACCCCAAAATATCATTACGATCAACCTAAACACTAAATTATTACCCAGTCAAAATCCGAAAAGTTAATCATTCACAGAGAAGAATGACCTTAAACGTAAACATAAACAGAAAAATTCCAAACATGAATACACAACACGAGAAATAATTAACAATGACCTAGAAATACACACATAACAAAATTATACATAAAATACATTTTATCGAAATTAGAAACCTCAAAACAATAAGATAATAACTTTATGAAATAAAATTATGTACATATGAATGACATTTAGTCAATGATAAAGCTTTCTCAATTATATAAATTCAAGCAAATAATTTACATATAATTAGCATGACATTTAGGCGTTAAGAAAACTCCATATGAAAATATTAATGGTATAATTCACATAACTGTAGGAGTTAGAAAACAAATTTATCGAGAAACACAAAATGCTTAGTAATGATAAAAAGTAGTTTAACACAATGTATCAAATAACTTTAAACAACGGAAATTTGCAAATTTATGAAAAGTGCAAACTTCGAAAATTATAATATGCATGCTGAAATAAGAGTAAATGTCTTGAAAAGTGCAAACTTCGGTAATTGTAATAAGCATATTGAAATAAGAATTATAATGACTTTTGTAGTATTACAACAAAAGTTATATGTAGCAATATTGTTGTTAGTGTAAAACATTACACACCTTTTTAGTATATAAGTTAATGGAATTTTAACAAAATCATGAATTGTATTTTCTAAGCTCGTGAAGCAAACTTATCCAGAAACATTAAAATAATTGTAATTGTAGTCTTCAACTTGTAAACCTAAATAATAAAGAAAAGAATAATAAACTCAAATCAGAAAAAGTAAAACCCAGCGTTTCCACAATATAAATCCAGGGAATAATCCAGCAACAAGATCCAGTCGAATTGTAAGTATTCCAGCTACTAACCATTACGCCCAGGCCTTGATTCAAAGCCGACAAAAGAACATATAAGTGCTACGCACAAGTTTCATTTGTTGGTTATTGTCCAAGGTATCCGATTCGCTCAATTAATAACGTGCCTTATAGGCATTCTCCATCGAAACTAAAAGATTCATAATTCCGGTAATAGCCCCCACCAGTGGTAAGCTCGGGATTGTTGAATCGATTAGTGATTATTCAGTTCAATTCTGCAACTTAATGCAGACAAATTCTAAGTTTGAATGATATATTAGGGAAATATTAGGTTAAGAGATATAAATTATAACACTTTTGTTTATAAGATATATAACAACACCTCAATTTTTTGAAATTGAAAATCGTAAAATTCTTAAAATTCCTCAAACTATTTAATAGAACTTCGAAAACTCGTAAAATTATTCAATTGTGAACATTCAATAAATTCCTAAAATTGTTTTAGGTTTGTGAGTTTTAAATGCTTGACATTTTGAATTAATCTGTAAATTTCTAAAATCTCTAAACCTCTAAAAATATTAAAGTTAATATTTGTAAGAGTTTGCGTAAAAGCTTTTAATTTTGGAAACTTTAAACTAATAGTATTGAACTTTTTTGTGGCGTTATCAGAAATCTAAGCGTCAAGCAATGCGATATCAAGAACAATAAATCAAACAACTTTTTAGCGTTTTAATTATTAAAAGCTTACCATACTTGTTGTTTTAAAATTTGAAGATTTTTATGTTCTAAAACAGGTGGAGAATTATTATTGTAAATTTAATCAAGTTTTCTTGAAATAAAATAACGAAATCTGCAGATTGCGAACTACTTAAAACTAACATGACTTAAGTCTAAAGATCGACATAATTTGAGATATTACATTTTTTTTAGTCTTACACTAATGAAATTGTTTGAGTTCAAATTGTTTTTGGAACTTGAACACTTTGAAAGTCGAAAAATACATCAAATATTTAAGTAGGTTCAATTTTTAAATTCTTTGAACTTTAAACTTTATTAAGATTTCTCAAATTCGATTAATTCTTTAAGAAAAATTAACATTTACAAATTCCTAAAGTTGGAGATTCTGCAGAAGTAGAATTTGTTATTTTAAAAATTTTTATAGAATTTATATTTTTAACAAATTCCTTAACATTGAGGCTTAAAAATTTAAACGAATTTAATATTTTTTAAATATTTGTCAAAGTTTGTGAATTATACTTTTCCAAATTAATAATTTACAGAATACGCATAAAATGCTTGCATTCTTAAAATTCTTCGAATTTTTAAAAAACCTCAAAAATTTAAAAATTTGAAAGCTTTTAGTTCCAAGAAATTTAAAAGTTTCTCAAAAGTTTCATAAAATTTCGAGTATGGAGCTTTGAAAGGTTAAGTAGGGCGTTTTATAAAATTAAAATTAATTAAAATTTGTCAAATTCTTAAAATATCACCGCAAGTTAAAAGATTTATTTATTGTTGTCAGAAATACCAGCACCTCCAATTTCAAGAGCTAACTACAATTTAAGCCTGTACTGTGTAAATTAGAACTTTTAAATATTTTAACGTTTGTAGGAAAAGTTAAATTGTTTCTAAAGTGCCTAAATATTCGACCAATCCAAACTACAATTTCAAATTCTTCCTCAAATTCAGAAACCTCGGAATATGTAAATTTCCTGGAAACTTCATTTTTCTTTTTGTCTTTTTGCAAGTTATTGAACTTACACTTAAAAACTATTAAAATTTTATTGTTCCGTTTCAAAAATCGCAAAACGTTCAAAATATTTGAAGTTTTAAAACCCGTACAAACCTTAAATAGTCCAAATTCTTGAAATTCATAAAAAAAATTAAACTTTTAAATTCTTACATTCTTAAAATTTAACCTTCGAATTGGATAGATATTATGAGTTCATGAAATAAAGTGAGTCCTAAAATTTCACTGAAGTTTGGATGGTTTAACAATATTGTTACGTTCTTGCTTTGTCACCCAATGGTATGAGTCAATGGATTATTTTCAAACATCTGTTTATCGCATTGTTTAACCAACACTCTATCACGCTCAACTTACTTATCGTATACTAGCTACAACTCAAATATGGTCGCTTATTAAACCTACATTCAACTGTAAATACCTGTATTTGTATGGCAAAATATTGGTACAAAGTCATCTAACAATATTCTCAGTGCGAACATTCAAGTGCATACAAATTTCTCCTTAATGTTGCTATATACGCCATCACACTAATTTTGGTATACGTTAAGATGAAAGGTGTGACCTAGGCCATGCCCTTTTCAAAAAAATGCCAAGGTTGAAAACGTTTTATTTGCTAGGCCATATAAAATTTCAATGATAAATGGGCTCATAAATTTTGGAACACTACACTGTGCCGGCCACAATGACATTTCACAAAGCTGTGCACGAATTGTACTCATTAACCGAGTTGTAGTACTCTCAGTGAATCAAAGTTTTCCATTCACCCTAAGCAAAATTATTTTACTCAAACTGTTAATTCGATTTCATGATGCTGTTCGTGGCAAATATTTTTTAAAAATTCTCAAACTTCAACACAAATCGTAATCCTAAATTTGACCTAAACATATATGCCTCAATATATTTAAAAGCAAACATATAGTATGTCCAATATTTAAATTCCTTGAACTTTAAAAAAAATTAAAATTTATAAATTCTTGTTGAACGTTTTTTAATTTGATTATTTCTTATTACATTCTTTAGATAATTGTTTCCTAGAAATTATTAGATTAACCGAAACTTTGAAAATCACTTAGATTTGAAACCCAACAAATTCGAACAGATTTGATATTTTTAGGATTATTATTAAAGTTTGAGAGTTTAGTTTTTCAAATTCTGCATTTCAATATCAACAGAGAAGGCAGCAATTCTTAAAATTCTTCTAATTTTTAAAAAACCTAAAAAATTTTAAAATTTGAAAGCTTTTAGCTCGTACAATTTTTAAAGGTTTTCAAAAGTTTCATACAATTCTTTAATTGTGTAGGCTGTTTCATAAAATTAAAATTTTCCAAATTCTTAAAAAATTAATGCAAGTTAAAAGTTTAATTAACTCCAATTTAAAGAGTTAAATACACTTTATTATGTACTGTGTAAATTAGAGCTTCCCAGAAATTTCCAATAAATATTCGACCAATAAATATTAGTGCCTAAATATTCCACCAATGCAAATTACAACTTCAAATTTGGAGACCCCAGAAAATGTAAATCTCCTGGAAACTTCATTTTTTTTGTTTGCAAATTATTGAACTTTCACCTTAAAACTGTTAAAATTTTAGTGTTTCGTTTTTAAAATCCCAAAACGTTCAAAATTTTTGAAGTTTTAAAATACTTACCATCCTAAAATATTCCAAATTCTTAAAATTTAGAAACAAAAATTTTCTTAAAATTCATTAAATACTGTAACGGTGACACCTAGTGTGTAATAGAATAAGTTAAATTAATAGCTAAATGTTTAACTGTACTAAAATGGAATTTTCCATGATAAAATTGTTCTAAATGTACTACACTATTCTAACTGGAAAACTCATGAGCTTTCTATAAGTTTGGTTTATGTATATAAAAAGGCGAACAAAGTCGAATTGGATTAGTAGTATTTGGTAAGCGACAGTGTAAATATTAAAAAGGAATTAAAAAGTGATTTAAAAAGTGTTTTAGTGGAAATAAAAATTATAAGTGTACAGTAAAATTTGAGAATAACTTATATAAAGTTATTTTGTGAATTTTTATTGATAAACTGTGTTGTAGTAATTCTTGTGTTAACTAAATAAATTCGTTGGTGATAAATTACCTTGATTGAAAAGGCAAGAACGTAACAATACATTAAATTATTAAAATTGTACTTTCTTAAAATTTAGCCTTTGAATTTGATAGATATTATGAGTTCCTGAAATAAGGTGAGTTCTAAAATTTTACTGAATTTTTAATGGTTAATAATGTTGTTACGTTTTTGCTTTGTCAGGCAAGGTACGAGTCAATGGATTATTTTATTAAAATCTTTAAAGTTCATTCAAAACATCTATATATCGATCGCACTGTTTAACCAACACTCTGTCACGCTCAATTGTGTACTAGCTACAACTCAACTTTTATCGCTTATTAAATCTTCATTCATTCATTGTACCCATTTTTATGCCAAAATAATCGTGCAAGGTATAAACATTTCGCCTAAATATTGTTATTTAAAACTATAAATCACGCACCATCACACTAATTTTAGTATTCGTTAAGATAAAAGGTGTGACCTAGAACATGCTCTCTCCAAAAAAGGGCCCAGCTGGAAAACATTTTATTTGCTAGGCCATAAAACATTTCAATGATTCATTCATTTTGGAACACTACACTGTGCCGGCCACACTGACATTTTGCGAAGCTGTGCATGAATTGTACTCATTAACCAAGCGGTAGTACTCTCAGAACTCTGCACCATTCCCCCCAATCATAATTATTTTACTCAAACTGTTAATTCGATTTCATGATGCGGTTGGTAGCAAACATTTTTTTAAAAATTCTGCAAATACAGCTATTCAAGTCGTAATCGTATATTTGAATCTGAAGCTTTGGAATTAATGAAATATATCGGCATCAAATTGTTTAAATATGTCCAATATTTAAATTCCTTGAACTTTAAAGTTTAATAAGAGCTTTCAAACTCGATTAATTTTTTATAAAAATTAAAATTTATAAATTTTTAATTTAATTCACTTTTTTAAGCTTTATGTTTATATTAAAATGATTTTGTTGGTTTTAGCTTAATTTATTTTTATTTTTTATTAATATTTTAATAAAAAAAACTCGACGTTTCAACGGCACATTCCGTCATTTTCAAGGTACAATTTATACTATTCTGTACTGGGATAGTATAAATTGTCGATTTTTTTTTATTCAAATTTTAATAAAAAATAAAAATAAATTAAGCTAAAAACCAACAAAATCATTTTATTATAAATTTTTAAGGTATAGGTTTTCAAATTTGATTATTTCTTATTAAAATTCTTCACATACTTGTTTTCTAGAAATTATTAGATTAACCGAAATTTTAAAAATTACTTAAATTTGAAGCCCAACAAATTTTTTATATTTAGGATTATTATTAAAGTTTAAGAATCTAATTTTTCAAATTCTACATTTCAAAATCTAAAAAATACAAAAATTGTCCTTCTTAAAATTCTTTCAATTTTTAAAAAACCTTAAAGTTTTTAAGTCTCTAATTCCTAAGATTTTTACTCTTAGATAATAATTTATTCTAAGAATAATAAAATTGTGGTTTAGTTTGATGACCTACGATTATAGCAGCACTTCCAAAGTAACTCGTACTTCATTTTTAAATGAAATTTGTGTATGTGTGGGGGCGTGGTGCACCCCTCGATTATTTGACAGAGCGTATAAAAGAGGTTACCGCGTTACCTACAAAGGGATAAACTATTAAAAATCTGTAAAATCTTTCAAATTATTTTAACATGGTTTCACAATTATATCACATCAGTTGTTATTCTGTTTTTTTTTTTTTTTTTTTTTGGTTGTGTTATTTAACCAAAAAAATTATCAGTATGTAATACGAAAAAGTATAAAACAGGTAAATAAAATGAATGATATGTGAAAATTATAATATTTTCATTTCTTTTTGTGACAAATGTCATTTTAATTATTATTATTTTTTTTCTGCTGCTGTAGGTTTCCAAAAATATAATAAAAAAAAAAATAATTAGTTTTTATTTTTAATGAAAATGAATTAATGTTTTTAAGTTATACATAGTGTATAATACATAAAGCATATTGTTAGACAAAAAAAAGGTGTGCTGAAGTGAATAATTATAATTTGAGAGATATTTATGCCCTATGAAAATATACTGGTCGTTCACATATTATTTAAAATTAAAACACAAAAAAAAAAAATAAAAATTTCTGTCGGTTTCGTATATGAATTTAATTATTTTCTTCCGTGTGTAAACAAATTCATGTACATTTCTTAATTAAATTGCTTATGGTGTTCTGACTCGAATAAATTATATCTGTTTAATGTGCGCACTGTTTTTTTATTTTTTTTTTTTTGTTAACATGTATGCTTACAATTAACCGTATTAACAAAAAAAAGCAAGTTACTGAAATTTATTGAGTTAAAAAATATTGACCCAAACTTCTAAGTGCTAAGTGGTTATGCTCCAAAAACTGAACAAATTTTTATCATTATCAATAAATGTATCTTTTGTTCTTTTCAATGCTGGGCGGTTGAATTTGTTTATCTTTTCTGATTTTGCAAAAGTACATACATACAGTGCATGCCTTTTTTGCACGTCAGACTGATGATATCCAATGTTTTTCACAACTTTAAATGAATAGAGAAATGAAAAATTAAAACCAATATAGTTTTTTTGTTTTTTAACATTCATATGCTCTGCTTAATGGTAGTTTTAATTATCAGATCGTTATTGTGGGTAACACTCAATTTCTCAAATTCGTATAGCTCTGTATTTGTACTCGTACAATGTTTAAACTCTGTATGTTTATTGTGCATTCATATAAAAAAAAAAAAAAAAAAAATGTATGTTTATATTGTTTATACCACTGCTGGTGTTAATATTGCTGCCATGCCGGATTTTTTTTTTTGTTATAAATGAATAGTAATAATATCAACATTTGTTATACTTTGCATAAGATATTACTCGAATTTTTGTTCGGAATGTATGAAAATTATTTGGCATAATTAAATTTGGGTTTTTTTTTGTTTCGTTTCTATTATCCATTAAGTAAAACAAATTTTAGTGCGGTACATAATGGAAAATATATGTTCTTTTTGCAAATATACATATATACATAATACGTGTTTTAAACAGAAATTAGTTTTTAAATAAAATAGTTGTTCGTTTTGAAATACATATTTTTGGAATCATACACGCACCGCAGACGAAAAAAAACCGCTGGACAAAATTTACGTAACATAATTTTTAACGTTTGTTTCAGCGGAATACTGCGGGGAGATTGTTTAGTTAGTTTTGAAACTCATATGAATGTATACAGTCTAAAAATGTATTAATATTTCGACTTATGAAAACATATAGAGGTTCTGGAGGGGTAAATTCGATTTACATATAGAATCAAAATTTTCGCTAACCATTTGAAAGTTAAATATGGCATTGACCCAAATTAACTATAGAAAAAGTGTAATCCAAACCCTTTCTACCGTTTCTATTTTAGGTTTATTCTTGAGCGTGTTCCGTTGAATAAATATGATGGGAGTATTCGTATAAACGTCTAAACATCGTGCAATAGGTAATCGCCCATCTACGGCAAATGCTTCTTCAAAACTTTTTCCACAAATCAATTTATTTGATTCTTGATTGCCTTAATTCGTGCCATTTATAGTGAATATATGGTTTTCTACTAATTAACGGGCCTGAGAGGTAATTTCAGACTAAATTTACATTAACATATTCTCTTCCTGCATGTAAAACATTTCTCTTCATGCATGTGTCTAATGTGAATTTTAATGCTGAAGGATGTTTAATAATAATATTTAAGTCCCTTACTGATTAAAATTTTATCAAGTTCTTTTTTAGCTTAATATTGCCTAAAAAAAACTGTGGGATGTTATTTAATAATGTCTTTGGTATTATTATCGTTAAGCAAATTCAAATATGATAAGCTAACTACCAAGAAAGGACACATTTGAAATTGGTTTTGGTCCTCGAATTTAAATGACGGTAATTTTTTTTAAAGCGATTGTCATATGCTAATAAGCTGAGATTTTATGTAATCCTACCAATCCTTAAAAAAGTTAACTTCAAAATTCATCATCAGTAACAAATAGGTAAGCTATCCATAACTACCAATGTAGCCCTCATTTCTGAGACATCTTTGTTTTCTGGCCAATACGTAATAAAAAGAAGGTTAAGGACATTAATTACGTTGTCTCTGATTAAATATTGTAAAGGTGACACCTAGTGTGTAATAGAATAAGTTAAATTAATAGCTCAATGTTTAACTGTACTAAAATGGAATTTTCCATGATAAAATTGTTCTAAATGTTTCTGCGCTATTCTACCTAGAAAAGTCATGAGCTTTCTAGAAGTTTGATTGGTGTATATAAAAAGGCGAACGAAGTTGAATTGGATTAGTAGTATTTGGTAAGCGACAGTACGAAGATTAAAAAGGAATTAAAAAGTGATTTAAAAAGTGTTTTAGTGGAAATAAAAATTTATAAGTGTACAGTAAAATTTGAGAATAATTTATATAAAGTGATTTTGTGAACTTTTATTAATAAACTGTGTTGTAATCATTTTTGTGCTAAATAAATAAATTCGTTGGTGATAAATTAAATTGATTTTGTATTATTCACAATCCAGTGATACGAACCGTGATTGGCAAGGCAAAAACATAACGATTTATACCTTAATCAATTGGAATGAATTATTGTTTCATTATTGTCCTAATGAAACTTTAAAATGTTCCTTAAATTTCTTTTGCCAACTATTTTACCAATACGCGCACAATTTTTTTGTTTTTATGTCAAACTTTGTCCTTACATGTTTTGTTATTTTTCTGATTTTGTCGGAAACTTCATAACCGTCATTTAGAACCAGTTTCTAACATCCTTTTACTTAGTTCCGAAGCTTATACAGCTGCACCTGAAAATTTATTATAGTGAAGGGTTATTTTTGGTTGATAGGACATTTTTTAAAATAGTGAAACCGATCAGCTACGGGACATTGATCAGTAAATCCACTATTATTAAATCAAATTTTCGGTGGCCCTAGATTTTAGTTTTCGACTTTGTAGGGTTTTGCATGTTTATTTTTATGTTGAAGGATTTTGCACGTTTATTTTTATGTTGAAGCTTTAAAAAGTCTACTCTTACTCGTAAATTATAAAGCCTGTGGTTATCATATTATTATGTAAAATAACCTAATACTAAATATGTACTTTTCTAACAACTTATTTATTCTGTTATTGAAAAGTAAACAAAAAAAAACGTTGTTTTTATTAGATTTTTATGGATCTCCACAGTGTTTTATTTCATTTTTCCGCAGATGGATTTTTCATCACTGTTATACCAAAAAGTATATAATAAATAAATATGTATTAAAAAACATACATATAACACAACCTTCAATAAAAAATATTTCACGAATTTTGCGTTTTTTTACTGGTATACTAGCGTGCCCTCCTTCTGCCCTCCTTCTTCGGTAAACATATATACACATATAAATAAAAAATCAACATATTTGTATTTTTTTTTTTGCTGAATTAAATTATACACATCATAAAAACCAATCATTAAATTTATTTATTATTAATATTGTTCCTTTTCATACAATATAATATTATGTTTTTCATATTATGCACTTTGAGCTGAGTTATGTTTTGGAATGTTATTTGATCAATCCAGCTAAATTTATAAATATATATATTGGATAATATTCAGGATGGGCCAAACAAAAAGTGCCCTCAGTAAACGTTTCAAACGTATAGATGCTAATTCTCATTGTTTAAAAATAGTTGCCACATAGATACATTCAAACCATTCAAGTTTGTTTAAAACAAAATTTTTCAATTTAGTGTTTTTCTCTCGGTTCATTTTTTTTTTATAGGTACATTATAGGTATTTATATTTCAGCTGCTTGCGCCATGGATTCAAATACCCAAACGAAAATGTATTTTGAAAGATTGCAGATTTAATATTAAATTGTTTATTACTGTCACGATACTGTCGCACTTCACATAGAATAAATAATGATTTTAGATCACTCTTATTTTCCATTTTCTTTTTCCTTTGCTCTATTACACATTAAATTCCAATAGAAATTGCGTACCATAAATGAAACAGCCTATGCAGTGTATTTGGTATAAAATGATACATTTTATTAGAGACAAACATATTTCATCTTTGTATTGAATATGTAAATATTATAAACGCAATACTTTCAAATAAGCTATAAAAATGTAATAAACCGTCAAATGTACCTGGGCGCGTATTCTTGAAATTCACCTGAAAAAAGTCACCGGTAAATTTCTTGTGAAATACGTCATTTCAGTCAAAAATTTAAATTGCTGTATACTAAAGTACGGCTTTTTTCGGTGAATTTCCGAAATATATTTTTTCATACTGTTTTGTAGAAATTAGAAGTGGTAAAATCGGTTGTCTCTAATTTTACTTCTAGTTTTGATAAAACCTTTTGATTTTTTTTTTTTTTTTTTTAAATTTTTTCTGAGTAATCTGAGTAAAATATATAAAATTATAGACTGTCTCTATCAAGCAATTCTAGTTGAACGAAGTTATTGAGTTACACATACAACAACGTTGAGCTGCGCCTGATGTGACTTTTTATTAGTATCTAGCGTGCATTGTAGCAATTTTTCTTATATTTTTGATTCTTTATGAAATAAATATTTTAAGTTAGAATATTGACATTACTTAATGAAAATCTTTATAATTCATTAGGTATACAAATTTTCTTACTATTACACGCTCAATATTTAATAATTAATTTTACTTGACTTGACAGCTGTATTCTTGATTATAAATTACACTTTTAAATTGTCAGTAACACTGATAATTAACGTGATTAACTTTATTTTAAATTTTTACGTATAGTTTATTGCTTCAATTTTTTTATTTTTACCTGTATTTCATTCAATTTTTATGAGTAAGTATAGTTTAATACGAAACTATAATTTTTATATATTGGTGCAAAACTATCGAATTTTACGCTATGTGGTAAATCTTAACGCAATTCCCAATTTAATTTTTGGACTGAAAAATGGATTTATTCTAAAGAATGCTGTGACTTTAATTTATCGGGTTACAACTCTAGAGCTTGCAGTAATAACAGTTACCGTTTGCGGGGTGTTGGTGTTTTTATTTGCAATAACATTGTGAATTCCTCAATCCAATGGATATTCATTTGTATTTATCGATTTAATAGTGTGTCTATTAAAAAGTTCTGCTATTAGCTGGAAAATATGTTGTGTGCTCTTACAAAAAATAACGTATTGCTATTCTGGGAGACATTAATCCGGATGTTTTAGATTTCGCTGAATCGTATATGGCTACCAAACGATGAATATGGTTTAATAAACGTTTTAAATGAACCAATTAGAATGCTAGCTTATTTGAACCATGCCGGCCTAAAAAGTGAACATATTCAGTCAACCTTATAACTGATAGAACACCGAACACACACAATTTAAATTAACATAAAATTTATTTTATTTTGTAAACCTAATTTATTAATTATAATTTTTTATACCCCTATCATGATTCTCGCCCCGCCGAACGATTCACCGTGATTCTTAAAGTCGTACGAGTTATTTTTACTTATTATGGTTTTCGCCTTTATTTTGGCGAATGCATGTATGGCAATATTAGAAGGCATAAAGCACCACTCATTATTTTTTCAGCTGTTGTGTTATATTTATTTTCAGTTTGTTGCGTTTCATTGAGTTTAAATTTTTTAAACGTTTTACAATTATATATAATAAATATGTTATGCAGCATTGATTTGTTATTTTTCATTTTCTAAATACAATACAAATAAAAATAATGTAAAAATACACGTAATAATAACAAAAAATTTTATAATTATTCTTGTACCCTCCCCATTTTTATGTTGTTAAAATCAAAACGAACATTTTTATATAGATTCGCCTAAAAATAGATGGCGAACAATTTTGACATTTTAGCTCGCTCGCGGTGAAAACCATAATCCGAAATTTTAAATTCGCCAACTTCAACTCGCCGTGAAATTCAAATGTGAAAACCATAATAGGGGTTATTTATTTAAATAAAATATTTATTGAATTTTATTATTTTGCACCACTATTTTTGGTACACACAAAATGAGTGGTTGGCGGTCAACACAAAGAGCGACGTGTTGAAGCGTTATGATATCCGAGGCGAGACTCAATTATTTTATTTTGTTTTGTGTATTGTGTTGTGTTTTTATTCGTGTTTGGACAAGCCGGTCAGTGATTGGTTGGTGACCTATATCTCAAAGTGCCGTACAGGTAGCACCCAATATGCGGCGAGCTTGTGTTTGTAGTGATTCATTTAGTGATTTTGAATTATTGGGTGAACCGCTACAACCTATTCAATTTTCAATGTTGAGTTCAGGCATACTGTTATATATAAAAATATATTATTATTATTATTTGAAAATTAGAATTCTGTATATCCTCATTCTTGCTCTTAAAAATGTTGGCGATATTCTAAGGTCTCCCGCAGCATCCACCTTAATCACCGACAGCCCCAAAATAACAAAATTGAAACCTTTTGCGTAAGATGAACAAATTAAAGAAATTCTCAAAGTAGTTAAAATGATATCCTTTCAATAAGAAACTGGAAAAATATAGTCAATCTCTCAGAGCAGGTAACCGTGAATGTTCATACTGCAAAAAACTCTTCTACAAGAACAAATTTAATAAATCCATTAATAATTTCAAGTCGACTCGAAAGATTGTAAATGAAGTGTTTCGACGTAACTCTAAAAATAAGCGAATAACTCAAATATATCAATTCTGAACTGAAAAGTCAATATCCAATGAATTTAAATTTGTTTTTTAAACATATCCCAGAATTAAATTCCAGATTTAGTGCTACAAAAAATGGTAATATTAAACCTAATAATTTATATTGGTGTCGCTGTCATATAATTACGTCTCACTACTTCGGAAATTATTCATGAAATTTAAAATTTAAAAAATAAAAGACCTAAGAGTGCTGATGGAATTTTACATTCATTGATAATGGGGTATTTCCAAATATTTTAAAATTAGCAATTATAAAACTAATAAAACGTCGGTTAGCCCACCATTTTGAAAAATACATTTTACACAATAAACAGTATGGTTTTACTGCTGGTTAATCCACTGACTGGCATTAATTTATTTCCTTAGTCATATATAGAAAGCAGTGAAGCTGGCACAAGCCTACAGCAATATTTGTTGACATTATCTAATGTAAAATTTTAGATTGGTTTATAAAGTAACTTCGAAATCGTATGTTAGAATAGACGAAACTTTGAGTATTTCATGTGCTGTTAAGTATAGGCTACACCTATGACTAATAGTACTTAAGACATTAGTCAAATTCTTGAGAAGGATATGGACAATCTAAATAAATGGTCTTATCACAATCGCCTTATTGGCAATGTGAAATTGCAGAAATGAAATAGCCTGGGACGGTGTATTCGGAATAAAATGAAAAATGTTACCTTTAGTTTTGATAAAAGCTTCTGTTTTATTTTGTTTTTGTATTTTTAATCTGAGTAACATATTGGACTGTCTCTTTGAAGCAATTTTCACGTCAGGTAGAGTTTCGCATACAAAAATATTAAACTTCGTCGGTCATGTCATTTTATTAGCATCTAGCGGACAGTGTAACAGTTTTTGTTGTTATTCTTGTTATTTATGAAATAAATGGTTTAATTTAGAATATTCACATAATTTAATGAAAATAACCTGTTTACAAGAAATAGTTATGTGCATCTATCAAAGTTATTGTAATCAATATGATACCAATTAGCAATTTGTAAGTTGATATCCTTCCGTTTCTGAGAATATTACTCATCGGCTTTGGCAAGTGATCAAATTCGCTAAAGAGAATAAAAATCAAGGCTACTTTATTTTGTCCGTAAATAAAATTCCCATGAATGAGTGATTATTAAACTTGAAACCCAATCTAAGCTCTAAGGAATGAAATACCTGTAATTTTTTAGAAGAGGAAAGCTATACTCTTCATGAAAACAGTTCGTATCGGCTAGAATCGACCATAGAACCTCAATAACTTACCAACAACAAGAACAAGGAATGTTTTACTAAGAAATGAACTGATATTATTAGCCAGTATCGGTCAAAATATTTTGCTATTTGCTATTCGAATTCTATGGTTTATTTCTATGCTGACAAGCGAAAATAGCTAAACTCGATTTTCATCGAAATCGAAATTTTTGTTTAGACCCTTTAAAGCCCAGGGTTCCATAGTCCATAAAAATATTGTTTCTTTATACAATACAGACCAACTCTCACATTTGTAAAATTATTTTCTTTGCAAACCATTCATCTAAATTTATAAAGGATTTCAGAACAAGTGTTACATTTGTGCTGTTACAGCCGTGAGGATTAGACTTCAATTGTGACAAAAATATAAAATATTCAAAAAAATAACAAAAATGATTGGGCTTCGATCGTGGCCATCACAAATGTTACACTTGACCTTTTTTTTAGTAAGAAAAATTTTCTTTTTTGGACAGGAAAGGGTTAGTGTAAAAGAAAAGTGAATAATTTCAAACAGCTCAGACCTGAGTTTAGCTCCCTTTCAAATATTATTTGAGTGAATTTTTGTCTGTGCGAAAATGTTATTTGCATTAATTTTTAAAATTTAAATTTTAGCTAATTTTACTATTTTGTTGAGTACAACTTAAAACTGCAATTAAGTATAAAAAGCCTATTGTATCCATGGCTTGGTAAGATTGGGATTGCTTAACCTATAAAGTTTAATATTCATACCGATGAACCGCCCAGACAAAAATCAAGTTTAAAACCCGAAACTGACCCAATAATATTGCGAGGTGAAAATCAGGAAAAAGAAATACCAACGTTCAAATTTCCCTCTCAACAAAAGTCAGCTCGTGGAGCTTGGTTGAAGAAATAGGGAATCAAGTCGAAAAAAATTTCACTAAATAACTTTAGAGCAGGAAAATCATGTGTTTAAAAATTATTGGAGGCTTGGCAACTACAATAAACATTTGATGTTGATTTCCAGTATTATTGAAATAAATAAAGCTAAAACCAAGACGATTGCTAAAAATCAAATCACATGTATGGGGGTCGCACTAACGTTCTTTCATAATATTTTGAAATAAACTGGCAGAGAGATCGGGTATGCCCGATAAAAGCGATAGATTCAATTTGAATATGCGAGTAAAATAAATACGTTGTTTGACACTTCTCCTTTTTTTTCTAAAAGAAAATTATGTGCCTGGAATCGCTAAATAAATTTCCTACCCATTTAAAAAGTTAATAACAAACACAATGTACCATACTAGTGAAAACATCGATGTGAACTCAGAATTTCTTTTACAGTGATAGCCTATGAAACAAACCGATACATTTGCCCCGTAGAAGCCTGCAATCTGTTTTATAATTTACAGCAATTTTTCGATCGTCTTCGTATACTTAAAAAAATAAAAATAATTATAAGCATATTTTTGAGTTACTGTGAACCAACAGAACCTTCGGATCAATATTACAGAGTAGTATAAAACCGGTAAGTTTGGTACAGAAATTGGTCGATTAAGACGAAAATTGGTAGTTGAAAATTCAAAAATAAACTCTGTCTAGATATTTCTAAATTTCAGGACAGAAAACTTTTACATAATTTGTAAATATCATATTTTCAGAGTTTTTGACATTTCGATAAATCAGAAGAATAAATTCGACAAAATAGTTTGAGACTAAAATTACCCAAATTTTGTAACATTTTGTAAAATTTAGAAAAGTCAGCTCAAAAATGTTTAGCTTTAACCTTATGTTAGTCATTGTGATATCAGTCAATCGGGAGTTTTTATAGCTATAATTTATAAAGGTTTGTTATGCCCAAAAACATGAAGAATGTTTTTAAAATCAAAGCTTTGTAATTTATCTCTACGCGCAAGAATTTAAATCGGATGAAGCTGTAAGAAAATGTTGCATTGGTAAAACTTTTTAATTCATTTTTTTCGATTTGTGCCTACTTTGAAATCAATATATTGTATATTTACTGATGGCATTATAATCAAGCCACAATTAGTAAAACGCATTTTTGACCGCTAAATTGGAAGTAAGATTTAGTATTTCCTTATTTATTTTAAATATTTCATAGGTAAATAAATAAACGAAGTTATAATTCATAGGTTAACATTAACAGTTTGTGAAACAACTTACTTGTAAAAATAAATATTGTAACTTAGAAAAAAATTCAGTATTTGGTTGGGAAACACTTTTCCTTCAAGTTTACACTTCATCCCCTGCCTATATAATTTTACCCTCCTAAATACACCGTTTACACTTTTAGATTATATTTGGGGTACTGATAACGCAACCGTAGCGGAAGACCCTATAATCATCGAAATACTGTTCGAGTATTTTGATATATTTCGGTTAAGTTCCCGATTAGTGTCGTCTTACATATGGTCTCACATCACCTCCAACCATGTTGGATTAACCCTCACCTCTTCAAATTATTAAATAAGAAAATTACCTACATTCCAGTTGCAGAATTGTCAGGCCACTGAGGGCTTAATTATAATACCAACAAGAAACATAATAATATGACAATGAATAAAGCAGCAATGTATTGTATGTTCGACTTTTAATATCACACAAAGTCAAAGTTCCATTCATACAAGTAAAATATGCTTAATATTCTAACGTACTTAAATAACGCAAAGGACCATCCATATATTTCTTACATAATGGCATTAACCATCTCACTTACTCCTCCGTGGAAACGCTTAAAAAGACTTTGGCACGTATAAAAATTTTTAAAAATTTGATTACAAGAATTTTCATTACAAATGTATCAAGAAATATTTTAATAAGCTATGAAACAATTTTAAATCCATATACATACGAGTATATTATTACCAAAAATTTGTTTACACTTAAAACACCTCATCTTTTCAATAAAAGAGCAAAAATCCACAAATCAAAAAAAAAATTAAAATTAATAAATGTATGAGCAAAAGCTTGTAAATATCTTAAAACTAGTTAAATTATACAAAAAGCCGTGAAAACTTAATTTTGGGTTACCACAGGGAATATTGAAAAAATTTATAGGACTAAAAATTAGCACACGTCATAGTTATTTTAGGTTATGTTTGTCGACAAATTAATTTCAACCCTTTCCTGAAAACAATATTTTATAGATTACACACACACACAAATGAGTGAAAAGCGAAAAATTTAACAAATTTTCGTATGAAAATTGTTTAAATTGATTAAAATTTTCAATTAAATATTTTAACTGGACATATTCGAGCTTGCTCGAATAAAACCATAGTATCAGGTGACCGAGCTTTTTGCTCGATAAAAAGAAAGACAGTTTTTTTAATCTCTTTCGCAAAACATCTTTAATTTCATTTTATTTTATTCGGCTGAAACATAAAAATCGTTGTTGCCGAGGTAACCGTCGTCGCTGCCACTATCAAGACTTATAGAAGTTTCATCAGGAGCATTGAATGCTTCTTTCCACACATTATTATACGTGCGACGTTCATTTTCAGGTGGTAACAGCACTTTCAAGCTATTTTGTCGTTTAACACGGGAAAATGCTACGTACAATATACCGTGATTAAAGACGTTGTTACATAATTCGGTAACATTTAGGCGTGTTCCATTGCACATACCCTCCGAAACATCTAAATTACGCACTAGCATAATCATCGTTTTATTCATTAATTTTAATTCATGGGGTGGCAAATCAGCAATTTCAAACGAATTAAGAAATTCTGGCGTGAATTCAATACCTCCTTCCTGTTTATCCTTCACAGAATCATGACTTTTATACGATTTGTATTCTCCTGGGAGACGATCGACGATCTCAGCATAAATATTACTGAATTATTTGTTCAGCAGCGCGAAAATAACACGTTCCTTCATTCCATCGTAAATTTGATTCGAAAAGGCAATTTCCAAATACTTCTTCGATTAAATTACCACTGGAAATTATATCATCAGGTAATTCGATTTCATTGAAATCATTTTTTGGAAGATTTCCATTTCCCAGTTTCAGGACGTATACTTTGCGAATGCTTCATGTTCAGGATCAGATATGACTTTTTTTGATCGACAAATCGAGTATTTCACTACGGTTGCTTCGGAGTTGAATCGGTAAGCACTGACGGAAATCACCTCCAGCGACTAAAATTTTTCCTCCAAATGGCAAATTTGGATTTGCAATAGACGGCAACAACTGATCCATATTTTGTAAACCATACTTTGGTAACATCGGTGTCTCATCCATAAGGAAAACATCAACTTGAGCGAGTTCTGTAGCTTTGACTGAACCAGGTTTAATGCTGGAAATTGAATCTGACGAAAGCGGAACCTTCAGATTAAATGTCTTGTGTGATGTTTGTCCAGCAGGCAATAGACTTGATGCGATTCCAGTAAATGCCATACATTTTACTTTGCGATTTTGGCCACAAAGTATGTGATACAAGGTCCTATAAACGAAGGTTTTCCCGGTACCGCCTGGTCCATCTATGAAAAAACATTTCTGGTCTTATTAATTATTATAATACATTTCTTGGTATTGTTTTAGAATAAATAGGAAACTGTATTAGTTTCGAACAAAAATCATTTCAAGCTTAACCAATTTCATAGTGAATAAATAATTAATAGTGGGTTTTCTAATTATTATACTAAAGTTGCTTTTTCGAAAATTTTTGTATATTTATAGCGACTAAACTTTTGAAATTTATTTTTAAATTGTGGAAAAAAAAAGTTCTTTCATTAGCTTTTAATAACGATATCGGTAAGTAAAGTTGAATTCTAACAAAAATTTTACTTACCAATAAGTACGTTAATTTATTTAGTTCACGAAAGATGACTCGAACGCGAAGAGATTTTGTAAAAAAATATAACAAATTTCAAAAATTCCATAAACTGCGGTATACTGACAAGGATTTAGAACGTGCATTGGCTGATATTGGGAAAGGTGTACCTATTTTAAGCGCTAGTAAAACCTATAACTGGATTATTGGATGTCGAAAGATGAGGTTTCCACAAAATAAAAACATTTTATTGGATTCTGTGCAAAAACTAGTAAAGAAATCAAACATTAAAACTCCTTTTAAAGATGGACGACCAGGACAAATATGGTTTCAAAGTTTTATGAAACCGCACCCAATCTTATCTCAGAAAAAGTTTGAATATGTGAACAAGGCTCATGGCCAGGTTATTTATTTGTTTATTTAGTTACTTATTAAATTTACATGATCCGGTACACTCTGTTTTAAACATCAGCTCAGTCATAACAGAGCATACCAAAAAATGGGGGCAAGTTAAAAATAACAAAAAAATAAAAAAATTAAAACCAGCATGTTCAGCCAGTATCAGCGACAATGTTGCAACTTCAACTAATCGCTTAATTCTTTAATGACTTCCCTTAATCCTTAATCGGTTCGAAAACTTCGTCAAAATCGTCATAATCGGATGAACTTTTATCACACGAATGGTCTAAATTTAATTATTTCATTTTAAAATTCTGACATCAAATTACTTGTCTGGCCCATGTTGGAATACTTTATTTATATATTTGAATTATATCTCATGGGTTGGAGGTTTGCTGTTTATTTAAAATTTATAAAAAAAAAATATTTGAGAAAATAATTTTACAGAAAAACACGTCCAACCGACGTAAAAAATAAAGCCTGTTTTTTAACGTCATGTATTGAACGTTGTTACAGAAGCAAAGATCCGTTATTGGTTCGACGAATTTAGCATTTTATTAGGGCCAGATGTGTTACATCATCCATGACGCATTTTTAATTTGGACGGAACTTCTTTCAATTTAGTTCTAAATGGGGATTTAGTTGTATGTCAAAAGGGGAAGCATGTGCATAATGAGTCTCGAAATAACAGCAAAGAAAATATTACGACACTATTTACCGTCAATGCCACAGGTGAATTGGTACCTCCCTTAACTATTTTTAAATATGCGCGGATACCAACTGCTGTTAGTCAAGCTGTTTCTACAGGCTGGCGAATTGGTCGAACAGAAAGTGGATGGATGACTAGCAAGGCTTTTTATGAATATATCGCTAATGTTTTTCTTCCGTACACAAATTATTTTAATTGCCCTTTACCCCAACTCAACTCATATTTTGCAACCTCTGGATGTTGCAGTCTTTGGACCCATGATGATAATGTGACAATAAAACAATATTTTCGGATTGGTAATGATGGACGAGAAATGAAAAAAACAGGCTTCAAATGTACTGGTTTATATCCGTTTAATGTATTAAGAGATTTGGTGTTAAGAGATCTTCCTGTAGTTTCAATTGCTACCACCAAAATATATAGCAAATTTTACGGAAATGGATGGAATAAAATTTGTGGAAAATAATATTGATTCAAACATTCTACAAGAATTTAAAATGGCAATTGAATTAAATAATGGATGGCAGGGCGATATTAAATGATTAGAGCTATTTAATTTTTGGGTAAACATTTCTGGTTCACGCAAGTTGAATACTATTGAAAATATTGTCGAACATCCTTCCATTATAATGAATGAAAATATTATGCCAAATTAGGTTTTGCGATATGAGGTGCCTCTTGTTCATTGAAAAGATACTTGTGAATATGGAATTCCTATACACATCACTGATGCTATAAAAACCGTTAACTATGCTTAATTAGCGATATTTAAGATATTAGCGCAGACAATTGTAGTTGTATTTGATATTAATACTAGTCAAATCAATTTAGAAACGACTCAATAGGGGCCACGGTCCATAGTTTCAGAAGCTCTGCCCTAGAATGTGTCCTCAAAGCTCAATAATACCAGGGGAAACAAATTTATTTCAAATTTTGCTTATTTTTAGTTTTCAATTCGTTTAAATGAATATCAATTTCAAATACAAATTTTTTTATGAAACGTAAAATGAAAAACTTTTTTATTAAAAAATAACGTTTCAACACACTCTTTTGTATTATTTTCTTATTTACATCTCTTCTCCATAATACTTATATTCTTTTGTATTATTCATCTTACATGACTTTATGCAATACACATAAAGAGTCATAAAAAGTGTTTCGCTATAAATAGCTGAGAAAGTACAGCTTTCCTGTAATACTGTAAATATATTGACGTATGTAAATATAAGTCCATAAAAGAAGCCATATAAAATATATGTTTATTGTTGTTTTTGTATTAAAAATCTGTCTGCCTGAGCATAAGGTGTATTTTCTATTTTGGTTTATTTAAGAATAACATACACGAACAAAAATATTACCTTATGGCATTTATAACAAAAATTATATAAAAAACCCTTTTCTCAAACACTAGACTTATACGTACTATTATATATACTTGGAAAAGCTTTAGCAAAATAGTTTTTTGTTGTTGCTGATTAAATCAATTTATCAATTAATTAGCTGTTCATTGGGGATGGGGGGAAAAATATTAGTTAGAAATGGGCCAAATTTACAAAAAAAAATAGGAAAAATTTTTAATAATACAAAAATATGTTATTTTACCTGTGTTACATTTTGTTTATTACGGCAAAAATGGTAAAACTGAATAAATGAAATTCCAAAAAAGAAAATCGTATAAAATAAGGCTGCAAATTTTCCGAAATTGTAGAAAATACGGCACAAAAAAAAAAAAGACTGGAGAATGAAAAAATACGTTATCGAATAGAATGTTTTCAACTTATGTTAAGGTATTAAAAGGATTTCCACATATTTTCATATTTTTCCTCCTTCTTTTTTTTTTGTTTTCCTTTTTGATATTTTTCTCAACGAAAACAAAAAAGAAAAAGCAAGCACAATATTATATAGTGGATTAGTATAAGATTTATATACGAATATTTTATTATTATAAATATTTAAAATTATGGAATTATGTAGTCATAGTTATGATAACGGTAAAATAGAATGGTGTTAGCAGAGCAATTTTATTAAAACACATATTATATGAATGTCAGAATTAAATATTAATCATAGTGTTTTATGAACAAACACCAAACTTTACTGAATCCACTGTATATTATGTCGCTTTTTATTATGTACATACAATATATATATTTGGTAAATGGTAAATCTATAAAATACATATATATAAACAAATAATATTTTTACCTTCATGTAACATAAAAATAAATGAAATTGCATTTACATAAATATTGAATACAACTTAGAGATGATGGAATATTGATTAATAAAGTAAATATTTTAGATTAGATTCAACAAAAAAATACTCGGACATGATCTATTTAAAAAATGGTCTGTGTTCGAGACATGTCCGCAAGGTTTTCACAATCAGCTTTTCGATCGAACCAACCGAATATCAGTAATGTATTTTCTTCCTTATACACATAGTTCATTATTTACGTGTCACTTTTCATTGTAGCCACCACCTTTTTGGCATTTCCAACCACTTAAATATGGTGTCAAATTTCGCCCAACACACACAATGTAAAGGGGAATTAAATTTTATTTAAAATTACGAAACCTTCAAATTTAAGATTGAAAATATAATTTAATTTTAAATATTAGACTTAATAATATGTCTTAATGGTAACCGTAATGGTATACACAAATTTGTGTGTTGATCCAAATTAATTTAATATTTTCACCGAAACAAAAATTTTCAACATATTTTCAGTGTGGTTTACAGTCAGAAGAAAACCATAATACATATACAAAATGAAAACGATACAGTTAAAATATAGTTAATTTGGTCCATTAACATAAGTAACTCCATTAACATTTGCACTAGCCATTTTGGTTTTAAACATAAGCATAATTATTTTTAAACATGGTTTATAATTATATGCATACATTTGTTACTTAGGGCTAATAAAGAGATCACACACTACCGTATGCAATAAAGTATTTTTGTTGACTGTTTAATCGTATTTACATAGTTAAAGAAAACAATTTCAAGTGCAAGAGAGAATTTATTAAAAGAGGAAATGCTGTGCTGAAAAGTATTCCAATTGTCACTCAAAAATATTTCACTCAAAAATATTTCACTCAACAAAGTTTCACTCCAAAAATTTTGACTGCTGAACTAGAAAATGAAAATTTTTCAAATTCTCTTAGATGAAAATGCTAAAAAAATATTTAATAAATAGAAATTAGTAAATTGTTTTGAATAGAATGTGAGTGAAATTTAAATGCGTATATACCGGTGTCGAAAATATGACACATGTTTAAAGGTATTATGTGAAGTTATTTTGAAAAAATTACCAGCGAGCCTAACCGCCCCTGCGCCTTATCTAGATATAAAGAATACCACAAGGTATGGCAACCCTAAAATAAGAAAAATATTTTTATTTCGACCCTGTCGGTGTGGTATCACTCAAAGGATTTTCTTAAAATGCGAAAATCTCAAAGATTTCCTATCGTCCGTTTTGTTGAGTGGAATGAGATATTATTATCTAAGTAAGTGTTTAAAACCACTTCGACCATGTCGATGCGACCCTATGAGCTACAGTGAAGCGGTTAATATTAAATTTTACTTAAAATGTTTTCCAAATTATTTTTAATTGTATTTTTTTTGCGTTTTGTTTGAGTGTAAATTGAAAAAGATTCATTTTCAATATAGCGTATGTTTAATTTATTATGTTGGCATAAATTTCAACACCGATGTCTCTTTGTCAAAAATCTTAGGGTAGCATTATCTAAAGTAAATAGAAGCTTCTATTTTGGACTATAGGTTCAAACAGAATCGGCAAAATTTTTGTTTTTGCCACAACCTTGGTAATGGTTGCACATGACATTTAAATGCTTGTTACATTTTAAAAATGTCATGAACAATATTCAAAATGACCTCACCAATTGCGTGGAGCACATAATACAGAGCAGAACGTGCAAAATGTACTTTTCTACTCAGGTTATTGTATTGATCTTGACGTTCGAACTAACATTATCAAGCAGGAAATTTATTTTAAAATTAAAAATAATATACCAATTTGATGTCAACGAAAGCTGAATAACCCCTAACACGATGGAACTAAACATTTCTTTATAAACTTTATATAATCTGACTAGCATCAAGGAGAGTCGCTCGAGATTACGTAAAGCGAATCTCGCAAGAATAGAGTTACTAATTTCGTAATATCATACAAAAGGTTTATTTGGAAATTTTAAATAATTTGTAAATGAGGAGCTTAGAATTCTAGAATAATTTTGAAAAACATGAGAGTTCACTAAGAATCCCGGATCCCGGATCCCCCTGTATTATAATATTAAGCAGGCTTAATACAATCGATAATCTCAAATATTCTCGAAAAACTTATGAAATCTCGAATAATAGCTATCTGTTACTTGTCATAGAACGCTTGGTGATTGTCATTCTTTCGTGAAATTATTTATTCCATAAAATTTGATGTATAATTAAAAATAAATTGTATACTCAAATATAATATCTACAGCAGCTAACGATTAGTAAATACCGAATAATGACTGAATAATCGTTAATAGTTGGTTTTAGATCTGATAATAAAAATTGGCTCGTGTTTCTTCCGTTGTCTGTAACCTCCTTACGTTCTCTGGTGTTGCATTAAGACCCATTAAGACTTCTTTCAAATAATGTTAAAATTCTACATTGCTATCACTGTTTATTATTCAAATCAGTTAAAACATTTCTGCTATTATTTTAGATACTAACGAAAGTCTAATTAACACTTTTGTGGAACATCGTCTTTTCGTACAAAACGAGCCTATTACACAAAAACTTAAGACTTGATGTATACGTTAAAAAACATTTCGTCATATTATGAAAAACTTTAATAATCCTAAAGCCGTATGACACATTTTTGGCTTAAATTTTATTTTTATTCGGTAATAAAATTATATTTCGTATACACATTTTAGTAATTTTTATGTTGATTGATTTCGATGATATGGAATAATAAGAATTTTTTTTTTATATATTCTTATCTGGTTCTATTAAACGGCGTTCATAAAAAAAACAGTTTATTGATCATTTAAAATGTCGTTATATTATGTCGCTTGCCATTTATTTTGGTTACAGATAGGCAATTTCGACTTTACTTATGAAATATTATTGCCTAAGGAATGTATTTTTTGGTTCTCGTAAAACAAATAAATTAAAAGAAAAAAAGTTGAATGATACAAGATATGTATATAGCTGGAAAAACACTTCAATTAGTACTTACCTAAAAAATTGAAGAGCGCACATTTAAAATTCTCAATTTCGTGGTGAGGTCACAAATGTTGTTATGCTGAGAAATTGGATTATCAAAGTGATTTGATTAGTCGATGTTGATAGAAAGAAAATTACTATTACTGCTCTGTGTAACATGGTTTAAAGTGCAGTTTTTGATTTCAAGTTAAACTTATTCTTGTAACATAAACCATTAATTTTTTTTTTTTTAAATTGAAAATTTGCTGGAAAAAATGGTATCAGCTTGACACCGATGTAGAGATAGTTTAAATTGGTGCTGCTATAATTTTAACTGACACTGTGTATGTGCTAACGCTCTAGAAGTTCGAACATTTTTCACTTTTGGATAGTATGCTGAAGTTAAGAGATTTCTAGTTAATTGGAACTCTAAACCTTATGTAAGAGTTCATACCTTGCTAGCTTTTACATTATCCAAACAAAGTCCAAAATGAATATGGCTGCGGCTGAGCGGTAAATCTCGGTTGTTTGGGTGATTTTGGTGACAGCCATGCCATATTTTTGCTAATCATTTCATTCAAATTTTCTTATTTTTGCTCCACTATTAATCGATTTCGAATATAAAATACCGGTTGCTGATGGGTCCGTATGCAAAAAGTATTTATGTTGACTATTTAATCATATTAAGTTAAAAAAAGCACTTTCAAGTGCAAGAGAGAATTTAGTAAAAGAGGAAATGCTGTGCTGAAAAGTATTCCAATTTTCACTCAAAAATATTTCACTCAAGAAAGTTTCACTCAACAAAGTTTCACTCAACAAATTTTGACTGGTGGACTAGAAAATGAGAACTTTTCAATTTCTCCTTGATGAACATGCTAAAAAAATAATTAATTAAAAGAAATTAGTAAATTGTTTTGAATCGAATTTGAGTGAAATTTAAATGCTAATATACCGGGGTCGAAAATATGATCCAACCCTAAACCATTTGTGAGAGTTCATACCTTGCTAACTTTTACATTATCTACACAAGGGAATGAATATGGCTGCGGCTGTGTGGTAAATCACTATGGTGAGTTTATATTCTGTTATTTTGTTGTTTGGGTGATTTTCTACACAAAATAAGTTCAGCATGGGGTCATTTTTAGTGACAACCATGTCATATCTTTGCTAATCACTTCATTCAAATTTTATTATTTCTGCTCCACTTTCTGTATACCGGTTGCTGATGGGTCCGTACTTCTTTGGTATTTAGAAAAAGTCTGAATCGATAAAAATTCAACCCAAATTTTACTTGTTTAGATTGGCTTCTTTACTGCTTCCATGATCATCAGGCAGTAGTAGAACATGCAATTTAATAATAATTTCACTAAATTTTTTATATACTTTTAATCGTAATTTGTTTAACTTATTATTCCAAAAAGTTAATTTTTTGATTTCGTTTATTTTTTGGTTTATTATTAATTTGTGTACATTATGTAAATGTAATACAAAATAATTTATTTAAAAATCGCATAAGATTTTCTTACATTTCATAGGAAAATACAAATCGTTATTCCGTTATACATATAATATTACCATACATTTTTTGTCACGTCTCTTATGTATTGGCATTGTACTGGGATTGGTTTGTGCTATACCAATACAACAACAGTATAATTTATAGAGACCGACCTTATACGTTAGCTACAACAACAATACATTCTAAAAACCATGTTGTAAAAACTCAATCATTTGTAAGCTATACCTTAAAATATTGGGTCAAGGAAAACATTTGCTGCGTTTTTTTCTCCATTAAGTGACTTTAGAGTCGCATGATTTTGGCAATACTAATCCTAATTTGGCAACACTATAGAGCGTTTCAAAGGTGACAGACCATAGATTACTAAAAATAAATATTGTGACATTTGTCAATTCAGTCGAAAGGAATTAACAATTCTGAAAAAATTCGCTAGATTTTACAATATAACTTTGACCAAGGCGATAATGCCTTGCATGGTCTAACTAGCTCTGCTGATTAATTTCACTCTCTAGTATCAACAACTAATGCGATTAAAGCGTGCAATTGAGGTAAATCGGCCAGAATTGATCAATATGAAAGGCGGAGTCTTGACTGGGAAGTTTTGATGCAGCCACCGTACAGCCCGTACCTCGCCCCGTCCGACCACCATTAGTTTCGCTCTCTGCAAAACACTTTTAATGGTACAAACTGATTTCAAAAGTGGCCGGTGAAAACCTTTTAGTTCAGTTTTTTGCCAAAGATATCCTGGAAGTTATGCAGTTATGGCATAACGGTTTTGGTTTGTGAAACAGAATTGATATCAACTGCTGATGGCTTTAGTGAGAATATCTACGATTGTGAATTTGTGAATAAAGTATGTTGCGAGTAAGTAGTGTATGACATCAACTATAAGTAGTGGTAGTGAGAACGGAAAAATTACATTTTCATACACAAATGAAATTAAACGAAAAAAAAAACAACAAATTTCCAGTAACAGAAAAGGTTTATTAAAATCTGTAGTATATAAAAAAGCTAAATGAACTTTAGGTTGTGTGCATAAGTGCTCCAAATGTTTAGGAAGAAGGCAGGATTGAAAATAACCATAAACCCAGGATATTTTCGGTTATTTTTTGGAAAATTTTGTTTAAATCTGATAAATTTGTGTTATGTCCTTCATTAAGGAGGGTCCAAAATTGTACCACAAATGATTAATTTTCAACCCTGGTAACAACAGCTTAATTTTATGATAACATTATTTTATATTGTATTCGGTTTTTTCTAAGCTAATAAAGCTCATCAATTATTTTGAAATATTTCGACAATTGTATTAGTTTGATTAATTTATTTATTTTAATTTAAAAACTTTTGTTTTTTAAAATTGAGAAAATTGAAAATTCCTTCCTTCCTTAGTCTAAAAATATTTTTTATAAAATTTATATATCATCGTCGAGAAATGCAGAATGTGTAAGTCTAAAAACTATTTTTTTCAAGAAACAATGAAAACTATTTCACTCTCCTTATCGTCTACATGCAAACACTAAATTATTTTCTAAATTTTTCGCCTTAAAAAAACTTTTTTTAATAGTTTATAAATGGCAATAGATGCAAAATGTTCCCCTCTTTCGTTTGAGGCGAAAAAGCAAAATTGAAAACAAAAATGGACTTATACATTCTGCATTTCTCGGCGACAATGTGTTACCTTATAAAATGACTCTATAAAATATAGCGAAATTTAAACAAATTTAAATTTAAATTTATTTAAATTTAGATTGATTTATACATCAGATTTTAATTGTTAAGAAGAAGGATATTTGGCATATTTGAATCACCACCATTTTTATTCCATAATTGATCAAAACGATGAATTAGTTTGTTTATCAAATATATCAGACATTTACTTTTTTAAAATGTTTTTTTATTATTATCCTTCCTATCTTCCCCTCAGTGCCATAAAACTTTTGTATGGCACACATTTTTCAGAAATGCTTTGATTCGAAAAACTTTTCAAATGAACAGACGGTACACAGTTTATAAACAATTTTTTAGACTGATTAATAGAATTTTATTGTCATACAAAAAACCGAATACAAAAAAATAATTGAAGATCACAAGTCGAATGTATCACTTTAGCAAAATATTAGACAATGAAATTACCCAATAGCCAATAATTCACCTTCTCTATTTGTTATGTTAGCAATTAGGTGATATTAAATAAAATACTCCTTACCAAATTGAGACCTTCGAATAAGGTTTCGACATTCGAAATTCACAGAACTTGTAATTTATAAAGCGATTTGAGTGGTTTACACTCAATAAAAGCTACTTAGTTTATTGCTTCATTTCTACCTAATTTTTCTGCAAAAAGATTGCACGAACCAATTTTTATTGGTGCACCTCTAAATCTCAACAATAAAAATTCAAAAAAAAAAAATCGCGAAAGTACAAAGCAAAGTGCCAGAAGGGTCGATTAGTTTTTTGTTAAATATAATCCTCAACAATTTATTAATAAAAGGATCCTACATAATTTCATGTTTCCCTTGCGCGGAGAGAACCAATGCCATTCGGCTTTGAGGAGTTTTTTTATTTTATTATGTGAAATATAAATATAAATAATATTATAAATATCAATGTAATATAATAACTTTTCTAACATTTGTTATAATTAACAAATTTGGAATTAGCCAGATAGATAATTATTAATACGAAGAGTAGAAATTGTTAAGAGCTCTGCAATTCAGTTTCGATATGACGTGGATTGTGAAAAATAAATCATCTTTCAATCATCTTATCAGGCTATACCGAATGAACCGCCAATTTACTTATGCACATGTAGTATTAGCGAATTTTACAATTCCCCTTAACAACTTTTAACAATTTTAATTTAAATTTTGTTGTATTTAATGCGTACGTTTTATTGTAATTAGCAGTTCAATCGTTATATCCTGATGTGATGATTGAAAGATGAATTATTTTCCACAATCCTCGTCAGATAGAAACTGAATTGCAGAACTTTTAACAATTTCTGCTCTTCATAAAAAAAATGTTTAATCATTTAATCATTTTCATAATTTCTGCTTTCCAAAACCTATAATTCATAAAATTACATTTTTACTAAATTTTGTTCAAATTAAAAAAATTGGAAATTTTAATTGTAGATCATTCAGAGTTAGTAGAAAAGAAATCTTGATATTCATACGATATAAGGAGGAATAGTAAAATCATTTTATATAATATCACCAATAAATAGAAAACTGTAGATATCACTAAAAAATTTTACCAAATCAAATCTGCAATGATATCATGATTTAATTCACTGACCAAACGGATTTGATTTATTTTATTTTATTTTGATTATTTATCAAATACAGCACCGTTGATACCAACCTCACGATGATTCTCTGTTAGAATTATTAATTCCCAATACCTAGGATTTTTCTTTTCCTGTGAATGGTAGTGTTGTGCCATATAATCGACATGAAGTAATTACTCAATTCTCTACTCGTGTAGATAATGTATGTAGAAAATTCTAAAAAAATGGCATCTACAATGCAGACAATGTCGACAATGTAGACAATGCGTCGACAATTCCTAGCAGCAAAAATAGTCAAGGTTTTGATTTATTACGTATACGATGGAAATCTTGGGAAACTTATTTGTTTTTAGTAAGGCTTTACTGTGCTTACATTTTTGTGTAAACATTACAAATTCTAATTGGTTAACATAGAAGAGACTTTATAACAGAATGTAGGCCTGTTAAACATTTTCTTACGAAAAGAATTGGCGCTAGCAAAAACCATAAATTAGAAGAATTTTTGCATATGGTTTAGAAAATGGCGCTATGGACATATGAAAAACGTGTTCACAATTATCGATAAATTCATCCTTTTGATTATCAATCAAGAAAATAGAGGAACTTTCCAAAATATTGTTTGGCTTAAGAAAAAAATATCAAAATTAAAAATGTTTAACAACGACCAACATCTACGAAGATTTTTTGAAGCAACGAAACGAAACAAATCCAAATGACAAAAATTTAAAATTTTCAAAATGGATCTTATCAGTCCACAGAATTCTTTACTAAGGACACACATCACTGGTTAAATTGTTTTGTGGGTCATAATTTTTCGGCAATAAAAATTACGGAAGATTTCAAAGTTAAAATCAAAAATATTATTTTGCCACCAAATTATATAAAGTTTCGTTAGATGTGGATGTGGATTCCAATTTAGTTTTCAAGTTATTGATTAACAAATTATGGAATGATACAAAATTAAAATGTAATACCAATTCAAATTTAATTTTTTTCTTGAATCGTTAAAATTTGTCGTTGATCATACTATCTATGATCATGAATTTGGTTAGCCCCACAGTATCTAATTTACTCACGGAATAAATTGAGAGTAAAGTTTTGGACATATCTTCGCTCATATCTTTCGAACGTGGATACCAAACTCTTAGACTAATGTTTTTGTTATTGATAATTTACAGCGCGAATAAAATGTCCATGCGAAATCAGTGACTTGACTTCAAAATTGTTCAAAATTATGATATCCAAATTGTTACACATGTTTTTGTTTGCATAAAGGTTAAAATATTCTAGATGAAAGAGAATATTTACTTCAGACGAAACAGTTTTTTAAAAAGCGAGTGTACCAACATGTTGACGATTTAATTTTTGACTTTTCAAAATTCGCAATGGTCGGTTTTAAGAGTTAGTTTTACGAGAAAGAAAAATATCTTGACAAACATTTAATTTTTAACACAATCTTATTTCGTTCTCATTAGTCAAGGTACTTGATTTCAAGTATTTGAATTCAACTTACTTAAATTTAAATTTGCGGTCATATATATTGAAGTTAATTTAATCAAGTAGTTGTTTAAAATGTCGTCGAATAAGATGGAAGAGTCAAATTTGAATCGAAAAGTTATGTTGATGTTCCACATCATTTCATATAGGATTGGTAAATTTACCTACTAAATTTTATAATGCGGCTCATCTCAAACGACTCAACCTGAAAAAAAAAGTTGAGAGGTTAGGTCGTCTAGGTCAAGTAGGTTCAATTTACTTGATTTCAAGTAACTAACTAATGAGAACCAGATGCTGTAGAGCAGAAAAGATAGCAGAAAATTTTCAGCAGACAAAATGAGTTTTTCTACTCACCACTAGAAGCAGCAGTAAAACAAAAAAGAACTTTTCTGCTGAAATATTTATTAGCCATCAGAAAAATTATGAATATTGTTTATTTTTTGTTGATGTGAGTTTAAAAGTTTATTTTTGTTTTTAATATTGTTGTTATTCGTATTTCTCGTTCGGAAAGATCGTCTAACTTATTTACAGCTAAACGTTCTTCAAGCGCACTATGAATACATACGATTTTTAGCAAATAAAAATTCAAATAGGATAATAAAATCTGTTGAACGATTTTCCTTTTTTGATCGGCTAATTATAATTTATAAATTATAAATTGTTACAGTAGTACAGACAGTACATTTCATTATTTACTTCTCGAACTTTAAACAAACGTAAATGATTAAATTATATTTATAACTTTTATTTTAAGTTATTATGGTCTTTTTTATAATTTTCTGTATTTTTGTAACTTTTTATATACTGTTAAAGTTAGCCGAAAGTTGTCAGCCGAAAGTGAAAAGTCGATAATGCAGATTGTGTTAGCCCAGCCGAAAGTAAAAAAAATGGTTAGGCAGATTGTCTAATCCCAGCCGAAAGTTTCCAGCCGAAAGTTAAAAGTCGATAATGCAGATTATGATATAACATTCAAGCCGAAAATAAAAAATTTAGTAGTTATCAGCCGAAAATAAAAAGGATACATAGAAATCTATAAATATAAATTTTTGTAAATAAATTGACGTGTAAAACTTTGCTTCGTAGAAAATATCGGAAAATCAGAAGAATATACAAAATTGGAATAAAATAAGCCTCTATAGTATATATCTAAAGCTAAATCGTTTTTATGTGATTTGTCAATAGCTGTCGAATTAATAAATTCAGTTCAAGTTTCCCGTGGGAAATCTCGGAAATTTCGATTTTCCAAAAATTATTAGAAAATTTGTATAAAATCAGCCTCTAGAGTGTTATGTCTGGAGATGGATTCAATTGATGTGATAACTCAAGAGCTATTGCAGGAAAAAAATTCAGTTTAAGTTTCCCATGGGAAATCTCGGAAAATTCGATTTTCCAAAAATTATTAGAAAATTTGTATAAAATCAGCCTCTAGAGTTTTATGTCTGGAGATGGATTCAATTGATGTGATTACTCAATAGCTATCGCAGAAAAAAATTCAAGTATCCCGTGGGAAATCTAGGAAAATTCGATTTTCCAAAAATTATTAGAAAATTTGTATAAAATCAGCCTTTAAAGTGTTATGTCTTGAGATGAATTGCATTGATGTGATTTATCAATAGCTATCGCAGGAAAAATAATCAGTACAAGTTTCCCGTGGGAAATCTCGGAAAATTCAAAAAAATTTCCAGCCGAAAGTAAGAAATGGATGAATAAAATTAGCCTCTAGAATGTTATGTCTGGCTAAATAGCTATTGAGTAATGACATCAATTGAATCTATCTCCAAACATAACACTCTAGAGGCTGATTTTATACAAATTTTCTAATAATTTTTGGAAAATCGAATTTTCCGAGATTTCCCACGGGAAACTTGAACTGAATTTTTTTCCTGCGATAGCTATTGATAAGTCACATCAATCCAATCCATCTCCAGACATAACACTCTAGAGGCTGATTTTATTCATCCATTTCTTACTTTCAGCTGGAAACTTTTTTGAATTTTCCGAGATTTCCCACGGAAAACTTGTACTGATTTTTTTTCCTGCGATAGCTATTGATAAATCACATCAATGCAATTCATCTCCAGACATAACACTTTAAAGGCTGATTTTATACAAATTTTCTAATAATTTTTGGAAAATCGAATTTTCCTAGATTTTTCACGGGAAACTTGTACTGAATTTTTTTCCTGCAATAGCTATTGAGTAATCATATCAATTGAATCCATCTCCAGACATAAAACTCTAGAGGCTGATTTTATACAAATTTTCTAATGATTTTGGGAAAATCGAATTTTCCGAGATTTCCCATGGGAAACTTGAACTGAATTTTTTTCCTGCAATAGCTATTGAGTAATTACATCAATTGAATCTCTCTCCAAACATAACACTCTAGAGGCTGATTTTATACAAATTTTCTAATAATTTTTGGAAAATCGAATATTTCGAGATTTCCCACGGGAAACTTGAACTGAATTTTTTTCCTGCGTTAGCTATTGACAAGTCACATCAATCCAATCTATCTCTAGACATAACACTCTAGAGACTGATTTATTTTCGGCTGGAATGTCAATAACATAATCTGCATTATCGACTTTTCACTTTCGGCTGGAAACTTTCGGCTAACTTTAACAGGGTACTTTTTATAGCATTTATCTATTTAGATTCAAAAATTAAAAATGTATTTTTCGGCCAAATTTAAAAGATAGCAATAGTAAGAAAATCGATCGAGTCTAAAGTCCTACAGAATTTTTCCAAAAAATTTGGCCAAACAGAATTTTTCAGTTTCTTCACTGTATCGTATGGACGGACCCCCTTGTAACCAATATGGGACCCCGATTTTTAAATGCCTGGGGCCATAATACATCTGCACTGGCAATCTTAAAAAAATCGATCGAGCCTAAAGAGCTTCAGAATTTTTCAATAAAAAATTCGGCCAAACTGAATTTTTCTGTTTTGTCACTGTTTCGTATGGACGGTCCTTGTAACCAATATGAGACCCTCATTTTTGGATACCTGGGACCATTACACATCTGCACAGGCAGTCTTAAAAAAATCGATCGAGTCTAAAGAGCTATAGAATGTTTCAAAAAAACTGGGCCAAACTGAATTTTTCAGTTTTTTCACTGTTTCATATGAACGAACCCCCTTGTTACCAATATGAGACCTTTATTTTAGGATTACTGGCGCCATAACACATCCGCACACATTTTCAAAAAAATTTAGCCAAACTGAATGTTTCTGTTTTGTCACTGTTTCATATGGACGAACCTCCTTGTAACCAATAAAGGACCCTCATTTTTGGATACCTGGAGCCATAACACATCTGCACAGGCAATTAACAAAAAATCGATCGAGTCTAAAGACCTACAGAATTTTTCAAAAAAATTTGGCCAAACTGAATTTTTCAGTTTAAACGCTGTGTCAAATGGACGGAACCCATTGTAACCAATATGAGACCCTGATTTTTGATACCTGGGGCCATAACTCATCTGCACAGGCAATCTTAAAAAAATCGATCAAGTCTAAAGATCTACAGAATTTTTCAAAAATTTTGGCCAAACTGAATTTTTTGGTTTTTTCACTGTGTCGTATGGACGGAACCCCTTGTAACCAATATGGAACCCTCATTTTTGGATTCCTGGGATCATAACACATCTGCACAGGCAATCTTAAAAAAATTGATCAATCATAAGAGCTACAGAATTTTTCAAAAACTTTCACCAAACTGAATTTTTCAGTTAAAATTCGTGTTATGGCCCCAGGTATCCAAAAATGAGGGTCCAATATTGGTTACAAGGAGGTTCGTCCATACGAAATAGTGACAAAACAGTAAAGTTCAGTTTGGCCAAATTTTTTTGAAAAATTCTGTAGCTCTTTAGACTTGATCGATTTATTTAAGATTGCCTGTGCAGATGTGTATGGCCAATTTTGCTGATCACTTTTATTTTTTATTTCGCACTAAAAACACTTTCTAAATCACTTTTTAATTTCTGTTTAATCTTCATACTATCGCTTACGAAATTCTAAAATCCAACTAGACTTCTTCGCCTTTTTAAATACTCAAACCAAACTTCCAAAAATTGCAATATTGTTACGTTTTGGCCTTGTCAATCAAGGTTCGAATCACTGGATTGTTAATAAAACAAAATCAATTTAATTAATCACGAACGGATTTTATTTATTTAGCGCAAAAATTATTACAACACAATTTATTATTATAATTGACAAAAATCACTTTATATACATTTTTCGTACCATTTTTCTGATCGCTTTTATTTCTACTAAAACACTTTTAAAATCACTTTTTAATTCCTTTTTAATCTTTACACTATCGCTTTTCAAATACTAGAGATAATCTTATAAGTTTACACTATCGCGTTCCAAATTCGAATAATCCAATTCGATCTTGTTCACCTTTTTATATACACCAACCAAACTTCTCGAAAGTTCATGACTTTTCTAGTTAGAATAGTGTAGAAACATTTAGAACTGTTTTATCATGGAAAATTTCATTTTAGTACAGTAAAACTGAGCTATTAATTTAACTTATTCTATTACACCCTAGGTGTCACCGTAACAGTATCAACAAAACCCTTAAACAGCTGTGGAAATTACAAACATGTCGGCTTTTTTATTGTGGTTTACTGTTAAAATGTTAAAATTAAGAGAGCACTCATATACTCGTAAGTTCATTTTCTATTTATACGCTAAAACCTAGTACGCACTTGTAGTGAAATGAATTTTTTTTTATAAAACACCCTGCGACGATGATGGAATAAAGCCATCGAAACGTCGGTGTATAGTTAAAAGATCGTAAGTTAAAACCATCAAATAAATTTTATTTAGTGTTTCTTCGTATTTGACTTAAATGACGTCATATACTGAATTTCATTTATTTCGTTTGTTAACTGCAAGCGTAATGTATCTTTCATTTCGGGCGTTTGTGCTTTATGTTATTAATTCTGGTTTTTTTAAAACGACGAATTGTCTACGTTGAAAACTATTGTCCACGCTATTGTTGATATTTGAGTGTAGATAATTTCCAAATAGGTGTAGATGTACAACACTGGTGAATGGCCTTTAATATACGTCAGGAAATTCAAAAAATCCAACGTGCATAAAATTTTCTACTGGAAGCACCAATGACAACTTTAGTGACTAAAATAACCTGGAACTTGATTCTTTACTAAAAAACGTAATATGTAATGTAACAGTAAGTAAACTCTGTGATTTTGCGACCAATATTCATCGTTTATTGTTTAACCTACGAATCTTCTTAGGGGTCGTAAAAAGAACAGGCAGCATAGCGAATCTTTCGCCACATTAATATTTAGTTGTGACAATAAAATAAACAATTACCACTACCCAGATCAGCCCGTGAATATTATGTCTTTAAGCTGAGAAACTACGCGACTTACAACTTTCGTGTAAAATTTGGCTATCATAACCGTCCTTCTTTGATTTATAAGTTGTGTTTAATTTAAATGCAAATTTATTTTATACATTAAAATAAAAAATTTAATATTTTTTCTCAAATTTTGGGTTTCAATTGTATATCCAATCAGCTTAACCACTAAACTGTTAACTTTGATGTCGGATTGTTTGTCATCAGGTCCGACGATTGAATAATATTTTAAAATGTAACAAAATAAATTTATTCGAAATTTATTTGCCATCCCAATTTATAAAGGTAGCACAATAATATGAGATGAACACCAATGTTAACGGCATCCCTGTTATGATAACTTTAAGTTGCTTAACAATAATTATGCGCACACAAAATATTAATCAATAAATAAAATAAAATCAGGTGTAAATTTAAGATTTAAAATAATTTTTTTTTTTTTTTGTAACCCCTAAAAATATGGCATCCATATTTTATCACACCCACATTAATTATTATCGAAGAAAATATAAATAATTCTCATCTCCCAAACTAAAACACAAAATATATAGCTACATAATAATAATTTATATTGTACTCAGAGCTTTTTATCTTCTTTTCACTTGTACAGAATATTTATTATCAAATTACTTTGTCGATGATAAGTTTATAATAAATTAAATAAGATTTAAGTTAGAACTAAAAATCAATAAATTTTATTCTGATTTTAATCATATAATTTCGATAAATGTATATTTCAGTCGTAATTTCCATAAATAATGATGAAAAAAATTTAATTGTCGCTCACAAGCTTCAGGTGATGTAGCCTATAGTGGTATTTGTTAAGTAAATTAATTATTATGTATATTATCTAAAATCGATAATTTTATTGTTATCTGTGGCAGACCAAATTTATGTTTACATAAATTGGTCTGCGCTCAAACAAAAATATCTAAATGTACTAAGAGATTTTCATTTTTAATTTTTTTTTTTATAATTTCATTGTAATATTTATTTTGGTTCTACAAATTTTTTTTTTTTCCAAAAATTTATAAGTTTATTCATTATTATTATTTTTTTTGTTTTATTTTTAAATTATTCCTTTTTAAATAGGGTGTGGGAATTCAACCAAAACAATAAAGTTTGGTTATTTGTGTTTGTATTTCTAAATTTCCCTTGATAAATTCCCAAAATTTCTAATATCAATTTTGAATAATTTTTATTTTTTGTTGATGTTGTTGTTTTTGTTCTACAATTTTTGGGTAAAAAAAAAAAAAAAACCAAACAAACATTCACCAACTGAAATTAGTTTACTTTTCTATGTTATTTTTGTATTAAAGACGTACCTACAGATTTGTTTTGTTTAAATTTAGTTAACGATAGATGGATTTTTTAAAAAGTCCGCTGATCGGAAGGAATATTCCCTGAGGCATAATTACTATATCATTTTTGACAAACAAACAGTAGCATTCTGCTTTATTTTTTCTAACTTCCGAGTATTTCAATCAAAATTCTAACTATGGTGTCTTGATATATTTCTCTATTCTTTATTGTCTGCTTGTACGGTGTAGTACTACTCGTACATACACATCTACAGCAAAAAAACACATTTTATGCTACTTATAGACAGCTTCGTTTGGTTACTGCACTTTGATGCGGTTCGTTACTCTATTTCGGTTGTGTTTTTTATTCACATTAAAAAAGTTTTGAACAAAAAAGTAAAATCACTGTAAAAAGCTGCATAATTGTCTTACAAGTTGTAGAAGCATATATATAAAACCGAAATTATAACAGTCTCTACAAAAAACAGCGCAGAATGAACAGAACAAAAATTATGCAAGTTTGTTTGCTCACCTAACTAAAGTAATCTATCTTTGTTTTTTGTTTGTGTATAGTATATATGTACTTATAGAAATTGCATATAATATAAAAGTCATATTTAAAATAAAATAATAACAAAAAAAAAAAAAAAACGAAAGTTTGAGCTTTTTATCTGTTAGTCTGTAATATAAATGTAGAACAAAAATCTGAGAATACGACACAATGTTCATCTATACATTAAAAAGAAAATTTATTGCAGTTTTCTTTTACTGTTTTCTTTTTTTGCTTCAGAAATCAAATATAGAAGACAACAAAACGAGAAAATTTTTATTATTTTTTTGCACATTTTCCCTCTAAAATGTCTGGAATGATGTTAGAGCTGTTGATATTTGATTAAGTCTCAAGTGAAACTGTACAAAGTAGAATCGTTGAAAAATATCTATGTTTATGTATGTACTTTATGTGTAAAAGTATTATCCAATTTTACCTGAATAAATAAAATAATTTTCATTTTCGTTTTTTTTCTACTGTGGTATTTGGTTTTTCATTTTTCGGTTTGTTTGTCTTTTGTGGCATTTTTCAATTACATTTTTTATTATTATTATAGATACATTCATTTTGTCTAAGTTAAGCAGGAAAAGTAAATTTTATTAGTATCGAGGAATGTGACCTTTGATTATACGAGTTTTTATCCATGTATAGTGTTTCATGTGACATGAAATAATCAATTTTTATTTTATGTTACGTTCGATTCTAAAATTACATTTTTGAATAAACAAAATTTTTGTACAGATAAAAATTGGGTAATGGTAAAATAGTCACCTGCTAGTAGTAGTACTGTATTGTTTGCAACATAATTTAGACGATGATTCTATAAGAATAAATTTGATACTTTACATATTTATAGTTCCAACTAAAATCCCGACTTTTATAAAATGTCTTAAGCGTCAACAAAACATCAAATCGATTTTGCTCGTTGATCGAGTTAAACGACAGCACTAGTTTAAATTTAAAAAAAAAAAAAAAATTGCGAAAGTGTAAAAAATTATCAGAATTTTCGCGCCTTTTTGAGCTAAGTTTGAATTGTTTAGAATAATTAAATGAATCATTGATTGATTGATTGATTGATCAGGATGACGCCGGGCCCGCCGTACATCATTTACGCATAACAAAACCGAAGGAAAGGGAAGGTATGTCAGTAAGAAAGAATCAACCTGGTTCCAGACACCTAAATAGTTGATAGTAAGTAAATTTGTTAGTGTATATTTTTAGTTAATTATTAAGCACAAGACAAAATAATTAAAAGTTTATTTACTGCTATATTCTTAGAAAGTAGTTTCAGGTCCTTCAAAACTTTCCTAAATTCGAAACCGGTATTAATCCTTCATAATAATTCTTCCAAAATTAATTATGTATAAATTTAATTATATGAAATATCTTTATATAATCTTTATGTCTTTCAAATAAATTAGCATTAATTGAAGTTTGACAATAATTAAACCAACCACCAGCCCGTTACGCCGTCATCTCAGTCAGTAAAATCTTGATCGGATTTCTCAGGTGTTTCTAAACTAAAAACCATTTAATTAACCAATATCAATACTAGTAACAACACCAATATCCACAAAAGTTAATTTCACTAAATTTAATTGAATTAAATTTTAATAAAATTAATTAAATTTTATCAAATTCAGTGAAACCCAATTTACTTCTTTTTACACTATCTGCCGTGGGAACTTGGTGAAACACACTTAATACACACATTTTTTAAAAAAACACTTATTTTAATATTTCGCAAATTTTTTATAGGTTTAAAAAAATCATTCGATCAGTTTCGGCTTGTTGAAACAAGCCGAACAAGCCGAAAATGATCGAGTGATTTTTTTAAATTTATAAAATTTGCGAAATAATAAAACAAATGTTTTTTTAAAAAATGTGTGTACCAATTTACTTCATCATTAATTCTTGATTTAAAATCAGCCCTTAACCCCTTAAATAAATTAGATTCAATTCGGCATTTAAATTGAAAGGTGATTAATTTGCATCACTAACTAAATAACCTGAAATTCAAGATGCATAAAAATTTTTATTCTATATCTTCTTTCATATCTTTTCAGAAACTAAAAAATCTGAAACACTATGAAATTTAATTTCCAAATCTATAGCTTAATTAGCTATTAACTCCAGAAATTAAAGAAATTAATTGGCTAATTCCAGAAATACAACTAAAATCAAAATTAAATAAGTATTTAAAAATTTTATTGATTGTATTTTATTGATTTAAAGTGAAATATCCACAAACACCGGAATCATGGATTTCGTTAATAGTAATAATTTACCTATTACGTATGTGTATAAATACTTAAACACTTTATATAAATTAAGGTGTAAAAAATTAAATCTATTTTTCAACGAATCATGCGTAAGAAAGGACGTTATACCAAAATATATAAACATACAAATTAGGAGTAATACAAGAACGAGATCAAAATGGTATATACAAAAACTAATAGATTAGTAGAATACGTCGAAATATTAGAACGTGTCAGTTAGTTGGTAGAAACGAGATTGCAGGCCAAGAGGTATACCGGAAGTTAGAAGCACTGGTTACCGCACTGAAAGGAAAATCTAGGTAATTGTAAACAAAAACTATGGTTAAATTAACTAAAAATAGGTATTGTTTCTCGTCCAACAAAGCGCCTGTTTAATATAACTAAAATTGCTTGTTTATTTGTTATTTTTTTAACATACACGTCAGGTTAATTTTAACTATGCATTTAAGTGCAATGCTAAGTTAAATTAACTGAGTTGCGTATTTAATATAACCAAGGTGACTAGTCAATTATTCAAACAACTGCTAAGTTAAATTAATCCATTGATTGCTTGGTATAACCAAGCATGTAGTTAATCCTAACAAGATTTATTTTGTTACAATAACCCTTGCCAAGGTTTAATTTGATCAATTTTATACTAATTGCTTTGTTAATTCAACCCTACACTGTAGTTAAAGTAACTTAGCGACATACTTAATATAACCTAGATTTTGAGTTAATTGTGTAAACTGCTACCCGTCAAATTATTCCAGTGCTAATATTGGTATAACCAAGCTTGTAGTCAATCTTAACCAGATTTATTTTGTTACAATAACCCTCCCAATGATTAACATAACTAATTGCTATGTTTATTGAACCCAAAAATATAGTTTAATATAACCAAGATAATAAGTCAATTATTCAAACATTCTATTTGGATAATTGAATTAACATCGCGGTTATATTAAATATGCAGCTAAGTTACTTTAACTATAGTTTAGCGGTAGAAGTATATGTATGCGTGACAATTCGATAGTAAAAATACTTAGAACAAAAATTGTAATTGATAGGCTGAATCACAAAATTATAACAAAAAATATTACCTTAAATATTAGTATAAAATATATACATATATAACCAATCGAATCTATTATTTAAATTACTAACACGGAAAGATGTCTTTGGTTGCATTTAAATCATAGCTATTGGCTTAGCATTGCAAAATAGTGTAGCTATGAGATGAGCTTCTAATTTGTAGTCTTTATATCGTTGTTATTATTTCTAAATCGTTGCATAGTGTGATTACAGCAGGAATCGGTTCTTCATACTTGGTTTTAATTTCATAAAAAAGACATTTGGATAAACATCCACGGATTATTCGCTCCACTCGGATATTCAAGTTCGAATATATTAAAAATTTTCCCTTCCAAAAAACTGCTAAATTTAAATTTTGTGTCGTCGAGAATTACAAAAAAATTCGGTGTAATTGTTACCTTTTGTCCAAGTTTTTCATGTATTGTGTTGTGTTCGGGATATCAAATCTGAAAAATCATATGAGATCTTAAAGAAGAATATTATTTCAAAAAAACATAATTCTATTTACTACTGTAACTTACCAATTCCGGAGCTTGACAATGTTTAAACAAGGGCCATTGTTCGAATATCGTAGTCTTTTTTGCTTCAGAGGTACTAATGTTTTCAAGAATCCTTTGTTCTGCTGTTTGTTTCCACAATGCTAGTACTGCTTCCCACGGTGTCCGCATATGTTTCAATTTACTCTACGAGCTGTTGTAGGTATCTATATCTATATTATTTAGTGATAAGTTGACAGATGTTGAGCTTTGATTAAGATCTAGCGTAATTAGTGTAAGAAATATATATACAAATTTAGTAAGTTAATTTACTTTGATTATATGTAATTAAATAAAAACAAATTTATTCCTTACTTTTTTCCAATAATGATGATTTTTTTATTAATCTGGCTGCTTTTTTCTTCTGATTCTGGAACCGATCGAATAAATTACTTTTTGGGGTTATATGTCCTCTGGGAAGGAAGTATGTAGTCTGTTATAAAAAATCAAAATAAATTGTGTCACTCAGAGAGTGAATTATAAATACATGTAACTCCGTCGTTTGTAATTTTTCTGCACCGGTCCACCCCAATGATGACATTTGCTTGATTCAAATAGTAATCAACTATTTGGTGTTTCGGTACCCTCATCATCGTTCAGTCTATTATTTTTTTTATAATTATTTAAAATAGATTTACCTGCCTCGTTTCTATTCAAAATCTCTTGTACTGAATGCAATAAATGAAAATATATGGAAATGTAATTGTACTTTAAATATATATATAAGTAAATCAACTTACTATTTTAATAATTAAAAATTAATCAAAATTTAATTTAATCTTATTTTATTTAGTCTCATTGTTATTTACCGTTAAGTTAGATTGGTCTGCTACATTCTTTGATAATTGGGCTGCTTGTTGTGTTACATCATGATGCAGACTACAGGTATCAACGGGCTCCAAAAAACAATTCTGTTGTCTTTGCCAAGTAATTAAATGGGGCTCGTTTTCCATTTTGTCACCTAATACATTTTCCGAAAATATTTCGGGTAAGTGGTGTGATGTCTTATACATTTGAGATGAGGAACTGTATTTATTTGTTTGCCTACATTAAAATATTTAAACACATGCATGCGGGTTTGCGATTTAATTTTTATAAATATACATTATATTGCATCACAATTAAATTACAAGAAATTAGAGGTTAGATTTACAACCACGTGTAAATTTAAAATTGTTCTAGTTAAAAATAAATCTTCAACAAAAATTGAAATCGCAAAACGCTTACCGCTAAAAATGTTGTAAAATAGAACTTTAATAATATTTATTATTATTCTCACAATTTATAAATTCACGATTCACAAAACAATTCACTCTTTCAAAAATTATTTTAAATGGCCACTTATTAAATTATTGAATTTATTTTCACATAACTACACCACGCACAATTCAAAGACGAATGATGTAATTTCAATAGGTTTTCGTATCGTTTCGAAAAATCAAAATTTAAAATATAACTTCGTCTCTTTCTATTAAGTCAGAATTGAACTAACAAATTAGTAGAATTAACATAAGCCTAGTTGAGTTGACTTATATGAATAAGTTGAATTATATACGAAGCGTAGTTTGACTATATATATTATTCTAGTATGAAAACAATACATTTTTAAATTTACAACCCTAACAAAACATGTATTAAATTTACTTTGGCATATTTTACTTTAACCACTACAATTTAATTGCATCGTAATATTAAACTCATTCGTAGTTGAGTTGACAAAAAGGCACGTTTGAATTTAACTAAGTGCCTAGTTGAATTAAGTAAGATGCATAAGTTAAATTGACTATGGAGCGTAGTTTAACTATTTGATTCTATAGAACTTTTATAATCGATTGTTCTAAAATCACAACATAATTATAAATCACAACATATATGTTCTATATACCGATGGCGTTGCCCTTGGTGACTGACTCTATGTGCACAAATGCATTTATGTAGATACGCTAAAATATGTATCACAGGCTAAATATATTAAATTTCGGTGGTATATTGGCCCGTACGGTAATCATTTATATACCGAATTAAGTTATGTTCTTTAAAAACATGAATTATGTCCATTTAGGTATATGTTTAAAAAAATTAATAAATAATTTATTATTATTTTTATGATGTATTAATCTATTGGGTGAACACTTAACATTGCAAGTGTAAGTAAGTCGTCTCGTGAAACCTTCAGGTATCTGTTTGAAAACCATTTACACCAAGAGAGAGAAATTCGAATTCTACTCATTAAAATAAATCCAGGACATTTCAAAGTTTTTGATGCAATAATACTTCCAATAATCTTCACCCTTTATTGATCATTAAGAATATACAATACACTTTTGAGTTGCCTTGTTACCAAAAAATAAAATAGGTTTGGATAGCATCGGATCTGTGAAAGATTTTTTGATATTCTAAGGAAACAAAGTTTTTGTATCTCTTTAATTTTTTTTTTGTTTTTACTATCGCAATAGAAACAAAACGAAAACAACTAGAAAACAATAAATCAAACATTTTTATAATCTTTCAAGGTTACTAAAACCACAAATTTTGTATTTTTACTGCGAGTAGAATTTGGCGCTCCAAGTGAGGTAACATTGTAACTTTTTTATTATATTTGTGATCACTCTAAAGCTATGGTCTATAAGTCGAATTGACTACGGAGTATAGATTGACTCTGTTATTATATAGATCTTGTAAGATCTCACAAAATATATCATATTCAATAAATTGATTTATATGATGGATATATAGTATACCATAAGGATGGCTACTGGGATTCATTTTCATTTTGGTATTGCGGTTGCCACTACATCCTCGGTTGTCTGCGGGAAATAGCACATACCACTGGCGGCCGCTAAGGGCGATTTATTTCATATTTTTTATTTAAGACGGTCGATTGTTTGTTTAAATTTCTTAACAATTAAGAAGAAAATTGATTTTGTATAAAAATTAATGTAATACGCTGGAAATGTATGACTACTCGCCATTTCTTGTACCACTCTACTTTCGATGTTACAAAATATGTTTCATATAAAAAATGGTTGAAAAAAAATTTCGAATTATTCTGCTTTGTATATATGGGATGGGATAACAAAATTTTCAGTTCAATTTACTTTAGCATATTTTACTCTAATCAGTGCAATGTTATTTTATTAATATTAAACTTACTCATAAGTAAATTTAATCTATGCATGTATAGCCAGCAATACGGCACATTTACAAATTTTCATCGATAACAAAGTATGTAGTTCAATTGACTAGTATCAATAGGTTAAATTGAACTATGCGTGGTTATTTTACTATTTAAAAAAAAACAACTAAGCTAATTTAGTAATATGAAACATGCAAAATTAAAATTAACCATCGCAATTTATAACCAAATTAACCAAAACCAGTATTATGACAACTAAAACCACTATTGTGATAACCAAGCCGAATTAAACAAGCTTAGGTTATTCAATATTTTTTTGAGTGCGTGAAAAACAACATGGCAAATTATTCGTCGAATGTACCAACTACAACCCATCAGTTCCACTATATGATTGAGAACCACACTAATATTCAATTCGACAATAAGGAGTTAGCATTGTTAGAAAAAGGTCTGAAGTACAACATAGCGCCACTTAACAATTCCAATAATCAACGGAGAGTCTTAATGAGCATCTAGAACGCTATCACAAAAACAAATTTAGAACGTCAAGCTGATATTAGGAGTATAGTGGTTGACAATAAAACGGCCATCAGCATAAGGAGCAAAATAAGCAGGAATGATGCGGTGATTGTTAAAGCAGACAAAGGGAATTCAGTCGTAATAATGAGCAAATGGGAATACAACACGAAAACTGATGAGTTCATTATAAACAACGGGATTTAGGAGTGTAACGATGACCCGACGGCCAGATATAATGTTAGTATCAAGGCTATTATCAGTAAGTCGAGGCATTTTATGAGCATAAGAGAAATCCGACTATCGTGAACCTCACATCAGCGCCGGCCTTCAAAATTGCAAAACATTTGAACCAATGGCTATATAACAATATTTGTATAGAAAATGATCATTCCATCAAAAATAATTTAGAACCGAAGCAAAATGAGGCAAATGATGAGCAAAATTGAGGAAGTCAACATACCGAGGAACGGAAAGTTAGCATCTTTTAATGTTACAAATATGTATACGAACATTTCAGTAGAAGAAACAATAGTAATTACAAGACGACTTTTGATGGAGAAACGGATAGATGCACATATCGTAAATGAGGTTATCGCTTTATTGGAAGAAATCATACGTCAAAATTATTTTAAGCACGAAGAGAGATTCTATATTCAAAAAGACGGTGTACCTATGGGAAGCCGGAACGTTATCCGAAACGTATATTTTTAACGATAGAAATCAATTTTTCGGAAAAATCCCATATTAGCATAGATATGTGGATGACATATTGATATTGTTTGCTGGAACGAACAGACAGCTGAACCAGCTTAATAATATTATTTGAATGGAATCCACACAAAATTAAAATTCACATTAGAAATTGGAAATAATAAATCTATATACATTTTTTTAACCTAACAATAAAGAATTTAAATCAAAAACCTAAATTCCAAATTTTCAGAAAGCCTACACAAACGTGCTAAACGATTCATCAAAAATTGCATCACCCGTATCAACAAAAGATAGCAGCATATCGCCAGAGCTGGGGAACATTAAATACATCGCTCACCAAAATGGGTACCAAGCAGCAGATATAGAGAGGATGAATTATGAATGCAAGAGGAAAATGGAATAGCGGTGGTATACCAGTCTAAATTGTGATGTTGATGATACAAAATACAAAAGTATGGATTGGAGTCATCCTAGTAAAAAAGGGCTGGTTATACTAATCACTACTAATCAAGAACAGAAGTAACGAAACTTTGGATAAGGGGGTTGTACAAATTTACATGTTCAAATTGCAAGGCATTTTATTTAGGACAAACGGACTGATCCTTTAAAGAAAGATTTAGGGAGCATGTAAAATCAATTGGAAAAATCAACGCTGAATCAAAATTCGCTCAGCATGTTAATTTTACACAACATAATTACACAAGTTATGAAGTAAATTTACAAGTACTATATATAATAAAGAAATGAGATGTGCTAAGTCGAACCGAAGAATTCGAAATATATATAAATAAAGACAACCGATGTATGTTGAACAACAGTATAAACACTGCGACAAATAAACTATACAATTTAATAATCAACCTGCAATCAACCTAACCACAAAATCGTTCCTGAATCAAAAAATGGTACGGTGCAACCATCGAAATTCCAAAAAAGTTTAGTATAAAAAGGATTGAAAAATACGAAATAACTCAATAAGTAAGTCAACTGACGATTATGCTATAGCATCGAAATCGATCTTGCAGCAGACAAAAAATATATTAATAAAATCAATATTTGAGTTGAATAAATATTTAAAAATTGTATTGATTGTATTTTATTGATTTCGTTAATAATTAATTGAACTGGAAAATAATTTAAATTAATCTGAACATATTAAATACTAATAGCTCCAAATTGCCAAACTAAATTAGATTAAATAAATTGAGCATCAAAATAAAATAATATATAAATAAATAAATTATGAATAATAATTAAATGAAAAGATCTCTAGTTTTAACCAAACAGTTTAGCCCAAAGTTGTCATACTAAATTACATTAAATAAATCTCAAATATAAATCAAATTAGCAATCAATTTATGATTTGACTCATAAACAAAATTAAAATTCAAATCCATAATTTATTCTAGCTCAGTACATGCCTGCGGCAGGGAGTCGAGAAAATCATATCACGTCATACTCTCTTACGCCATTTTGATATAAGCTCCACCTCTTACACCACACTCGAGTGGAAAATTGTTCAACTCGCACTCCCGCACTCTCGTAGGTATGTACTGAGCTTTAACGAAAATTTTAAATTCAAATCCAATTTGCTTTAGGAATCCAAAACTGTAACAATCTTGCCTCAAATAAAATCATTTGAACAAACTATATTTGAACTTTTGAAAACTTCTGTATTTCGTAATGTTTAAAGATGGTGTTTTACCAGTTAGCCACTTGAATTTGTATTTGCCTACTTTTCATGTAGTTATTTAGTTGCTTTCGAAGTCACATACTTTTGCTTGGCGGTTCTGATAAATAAACTCCAGAGACGACTCATGTCTGTTAAAGTAAAATTCAAATAAGATGGGTGTAAAAAAATCCGGTTTGGGTGTAAAAACAATTTTTCAGCCATATATTGAAACAAAATTCGCTCTTTCCCCAAATTTACTCTCTAATTATATTCTCAGAAAAATTTTATGTTTAAAATAAGCTTTGGTAGCCATCCGATCGCTGAAAAGTAGGAATATGCAGCTACTTTTTTAAATCAATATTTTAAAAAAGTGAATCAAACATAGTTCGGATTTTTAACAGCAAATAAGTTAAAAAAAAAAATTGCTAAACTTGCGAATTTTTAATTCCGAAATTGAAAAGTGCCGTTGTTTGCGATTGTACAGGAAAGAATGGTTGATTATTTCTAAGCAAATAACCTGGAGTACAAATTTTGGAATTTAACAACTTGGAAAGCAATTAGTCGTGACTATAGCCTCATATTCAGTGAGCTTGCCATGCTAAATTTCTTAAGTTTAGAAGTATACTTCCTACGTGAGGTACAGTTTTAAAAATTAGGAACTTCGTAAATTTCCTTTGCACCCGCTCAACTTGCTCACAATATATATATATATGGAGAATGGGTTCCAAATTTGCGAAACTAACTGGCAACTGCGAAACTGGAACTTCCGCGATTTCGCATAAATTAAGTCGATGTGTTCAGCAATTTGAGTAACACTTCTTAAGTTGAAGTTTCCAATATTATAACCGAAAGTAAAAGTAATCAACAAACTGGAAGTAGCTAAAAATGGCCTTGAAATTTGTTCATTGAATTTAACTTTTACAAACCTGCCGCTAAGATACGAAGATAACCAAACATATAATTTATCTGAAAGTCCTATTTTGTGACACTTTTTTAAGAGGACATCGTGATATACTGTATCAAAAGCTTTCTTAAAATCTGTATAAATACAGCCAACTTGTAAGCCCTTGTCTGCGATATCGAACGTGTAACTTGAGAATTCCAAAATGTTGGTCAAGACTGAGCGTTTTTAAATTATATACACATTTCCACCTAGAAGAGAAAATACTTGAATTTTATGATAAATTAAAAATATATACTAGGGCTGCAACCAATTGTGTTCTTATGCTGAAAGACGAAATAATTCGGTATGTTATCAGAACCCAGACCCCTATTTACGTCAGTTAGTACATGTTCCACCGTAAAATATGAAATGGCATTAGATACCCAATTAGCATTGGGTACATTTAGTAAGCCGCTATTAGAACAAAACTGGGTGTATAAAGTGACTCAAAGTAATCTACAAACATATTGCAAATAACTTCTGTATTGTGAGAATCCATTCCACCAAGTCGCATAGAGGTAAGATAACCTGATTTAAAAGTAGTGGAATTAGTTAAACTCCAAAATTGCATGGGGTTATGTTTTAGATTAGAAAAAATTATCATTGTGATTTTTGTTGATCCGGTAGATCGAGTTAGATTAAGTTAAGGTCGATTTAGCATGAATTGTTCAACAAAGACTTAGGTGCTAAATAAATGCTAATTATTGAGTGCAATTCAGTAACAGAGCAATGAACGTTAAAATGGTATTGGCAAACTGCGACCCTCAATCATGAACATAGTCCAAATGTTTTACGTTAATATACAAACAACAAAAGGTGAAGGGATATAACTGTCTATCTTCGAAAAAGGATACGAGCAAAGCGTGACTTTTATTGTAGAACTAGCATTGCTATTTTAATGAGATAATGAGCAGCACGGCATCCATAATATGAGGGATCAAGTTCATTGATATTCGCGACCCATGTTATACATGGCAGAAGAATGTCACCAAGAACTATACACTTATAGTTGCCAATTGCATTTAGGATACAATTCAATGATTTTGATTCAATTTAAGTTAGTTTAATTAATTTAATGTAATTTAATTTAATCCAAAAATTCGTATTTCGAACACACAAAAAAGATTTTATAGCTTTAATAAATTTGAATTATTTATTTAATAATTTCCATTTATTAGGGGTTTAAACCATACCTTGGATCAAACTACAATACAAACTGATTTAATTTTATTTTTTGTCGGTCATTTAAATTAAAGTATAAATTGATTATTTAAACGGCCCACAAACGCTAGGATTTATTAAACGATAAATTTAACGATTTGACTTAAATAGATTATTGAATCGATAATCTGAACCTGTTTTGGGTTATCGTCCAACAATCAGAATCATCCAATCGCAACTGATGGCAGTACGATCTGAAATAAAATTTTCTGTTTCAGATTTATTTTAGAATTGCTTACAGTTTTTAGTATTTACTTATAAAATTGTACCTTGTTTACCACAACTCTACCTTCTTGACCAAACGCAGCTTAGAAGAAGAATGACTGACTTCTGAGACAAATTTATATCTAAGTGATGTGACATTTAATGACTCTTTCAATCAGTGGCTTAACTACAAATATCGGGCCTCCGCACCATTTTTTGGGTCTTTACAAATGCTTCTTGTCCTCATTAAGTAAAGCTTTTAGTAAAAAATTTATTTTTTCCTATTGTCTAGTCTCGCAAATATCTTGCATCAACGCATTATAAATTTCGAATATAATTTGGAAAATATTAAGAATTTCGAAATAATCTAAAAAATGTCGAATTTTCAAAGTACTACGAACATTCTTGAAAGTTCTCAAATATCGAATTATCTGAAAGTTTTTCTAAAAAAATTGTAAATAAGTTTTAAATTTGATAATTAATTTATACAAGTTCTGGTCTTAACTTAACTTTTTAACTTTTAACGTTGATCCTCTTTCTTACTTTTAGGTTTTTCTAAAATATTTTATGTATTTGTAAAAAACTAAGAAGCTTTTTAACCAAACCGCATTTTACTCAGAAATATGATTTTACAAAAGGTGACGGAATTTTGGTTAAAATTTAGAATATTTGTTCTCAGAAGCAATAATTAAAAGCTTTTAGTTTTAAGAGGTTTTCAAACTAAACCATTTTACTACGAATCTTGATATTGTCAAGGAAGTGTGTATAGTATTTTCAGATAAATTTAGAATATTTAATTGCAATGAGCTTTAAGCTTGATAATTAATTTATAGCTTTTGGGTTTGAACTTAACATTTTTGGGAATTTTCATAATTTGAGGTTTTCGTTAAAATGTCGAAATTTTAGTTAAAGTAGCTTTCACGTATCGAAGCTTTTTAACCAAAATCATTTACTTTCTATTCTGAAATTTGAAATTTGATAGTTTAGAGGAAGTTGATTTGTTTTATAAATAAGCTTTTAACTTAAAATATTAAGCTTTAAGCTTGACAATTAATTCATACTTTTTAGGGTTGAACTTAACATTTTTGAGCATTTTAATATTTTCAGGTTTTTAATTGAATGTTTTATGAGCATAATTTAGGTATATGGAAAAATTGTCCACAGCTTTAGTTGTAAGAGCTTTCACTTATCAAATCTTTTAAACCAACTATTTTACTTCGAACTTTAATAATACAAGAGATGACGGAATTTTGGGTAGGATTTAGAATATTTGTGCTTAATGTAAATTATTAAGAGCCTTTAATTTTAAGAGCTTTTCCAAACTTTACTTTCAAATTTGATTTATAAATGAAGGTGGTATTTTGGGATAAATTTATAGTAATTGGATTTCAATGAGCTTTAATATTGATAATTTATTTATACTTTCTCGGTAATTTTTGAGCCTTTAAAATTCTGTCTTTCGTTAAAATGTTTTGAGCATGATTCACGTATTTGCATAAAATGTTAAGAGTTTTCAGTTTTAAGAGCTTTCACGTAGCGATGCTTCTCAACTCAAATCAAAGGGTATTTTTTGGAAAAAATTCAAAATATTTGTTCTCAATATTGACATCCTTCATCCAAAATGTGTTTTCATTCTCGAGCGTTCGATGTGTAAGAAAACCAATTGGTTTACTCAGATTTAATTTTGTAAACATATTCCCGCTATCGTTCAAGTAGATAAAACAGAACGTTATTCATTTGAATGGCACCAAATAAAACGAAACATCTGGCAACTCTATGCTATAACGAATTTTAAATATATCGATAAAGCATCGAACATTTCGAATTTTCAAAGTATCTTGAATATTCTTGAATGTTCTCAAATATCAAATTATCCGTATGTATGTAAAACCAAAGGAAACCCTACACGTGATAATCACCGCAATGTACAACGTAAATAATATGGGCAATGTTGAATAATTTCGAATAAACTACAGGAAATCGGAGAAATATAGAAATTTTGGCATAATGTATCTGTAACTCTGCAAGTTCTTACAACCCCCAAGCTAAGCGCAGAACAGTGTCTTAAAAAATCCGAATAAATTCGATAATCATCATTAAATAATCTTCAAAAATCTCGAGTAATCCTAGAAATGTCGAAAAACTTTAGAAACTTAGCATAAATCGCGGAACAATTTCCATTACCCCAGACAAATTAGAAAAATCTCTATATGAATGTCGATTGATCTCGAACAATTTCAATAAAACCCAACAAACTGGATATTAATGAATAATAACGGAAAGACTGTAAAAATCTAGAAAATTTGTCAAGTAACCTAATGTGACTTATACTAATAAGAAACGAATCGCCATATCTTATCAGGTAATTTTTTAAATATCGAACAATCATATTCTTCGAACACCCTATACTTCAATCCCAAATATACGCGAATAATCTCGAAATTTCGAATAAACTGACTGTTTCGTAGCACTGAATCACCAATGAAGTCTCAAACATCACGTATCTCAAATGAAATCAAAAGATGAAACGTGAGACAAGCGGATATGAAATCTGTAGGCGAGAATTTCCAAAATCAAGAGAATCCCACCAAAAACAACAAAAAAACACCTTCATTAGTTATGCAAAATTAAGTTGGCGTTTGCATTTTACTTATATTTAAAATAGTTTTTCAAAATAAGCTTCTACATTTGAGAAACTATAAGTCGAACAAACGATAATTGATTATGAAGGCTGACTGATTTGGCTTAAGTCAAGGAAACAATAATTTATTTTCAGTCGCAGTTACTTATTTTTCTAGTATCTTCTAGATATTTATGAACATCGCAAGCTACAAACACCAGCAGATTACTATAACCTCCATTTCCCAAATCAAATTTATCCTTTATCCAAACTTGATTTGTAAAAGTTGAATTTATTTGGCTAAAGGTTGAATTTTAAATGCCAAAGGGGTAAACTTGGAGTTACACACAAAAAAATGTATAATACAAATAAATCAACCCAGCAAAGGCATTTTTATTTCCATAGAGTAACAAACGAGAAGTATTGGTTGAGCCTGTCTTAAGAAAATATTTAATAACAACAGGAATGATTTCCTATTTTTCTAAAAATTTCCTAGAAATGTACAGTTCTGCAAATCAACAGTTTAACCTTAATCTGAGCTATTTAATCTTAAATTTGAATTAATAAAGAAAACCAAGTGGGTCCCAACAACCGTACGGGCCCTCCCGCGGTTGCGGGTACTGCGGGTACCTAGATACGCCACTGCTTTAGACAACCACAAATACAACACAAGTTACGAAATACTAAAAAATAATAATGAAAGGAAGTATACCCAAAAGCAAGCCTAGACTTGATTGTTAATTTCTACGAATATCGTTACGCATATGGGCAAAACACTGTACTATAAATTAATTCAATTTTTTGTAAGACTTTACGTAAGTACAACCTGCAGTACGATAAATTGTAACGTTTGTGGCCCATTCTAGTCTAACATTCATGTTACGATTCGGCCGTTACGATTTGGTCGTTTTTCATTTGTAATACCTCAAAAATGAAGCTTGAGGTTATCTCTAAAAATTAGCTCAGTTGGTGAAAATCGCCATCACAGGAGGGCGAATAGTATTCTATATTTTTCTATCATAATATTTTGAGATTTTGTTAATATTTTCAAAAAATTGGCATTGCAATTTTTACGCAAGTAAGACATGTTGAGCTTGATTGATTATTTTAACAACTGCGGTAGCTCTTGCCGTATCTTTACTGAAAACCCGAGCGGTTTCACAGGAAAAGTTGAGGATTTTGTAAATCATAATAATATTTTGCAAGTTAAGATTACCATAGGTACTCTGTAGGAAGTTATCACTTTGTTGACAAATTAGCCGATAGCAAAACTGTTGATCATTGGAATTAGGTTTTGAAAATATTCCGAGCGTTCTTAAAATTTACCAACAAAATAAGGGAAATATTGAAACAGAAACAAGAATGCCCCCTAAGTATATTCCACCGGCAATTTTATTCGGTCTTTTACAAAAATATTGTGACGGTGACACCTAGGGTGTAATAGAATAAGTTAAATTAATAGCTCAATGTTTTACTGTACTAAAATGGGATTTTCCATGATAAAACTGTTCTAAATGTTTCTACACTATTCTTACTGGAAAAGTCATGAACTTTATAGAAGTTTGGTTTGTGTATATAAAAAGGCGAACAAGATCGAATTGGAATTATAACTATATTTGGTAAGCGGTTGTGTGAAGATTAAAAAGAAACTGAATAGTGATTCAAAAAGTAAAAGTGATCAGTAAAATTTGAGCAAATATTAAAATAAAGTGATTTTGTGAATTATCGTTAATAAATTGTGTTATAATAATTTTTGTGTCAAATAAATAAATTCAGTTTAAATATAAAAGACCTATGTCCTAAAGTACGAAGGGGTTCCAGTAAATTTTGGAAATAAATTTTGTCCGGGCCGTTCGAAATTCGAAGTAACTTTATTAATTGGTTTATTTTTAGAAAATTTTCTAATGAAGCTTACTGTCGGTAGTAATCTACTATTGGACTTTGAGGTTCTTGAGTACCAACAGGGGCGATGTATCAAAATGTCATAACCTTTTATTTAACTAAAAACAGTGCCTACATATTGTTAAGCTTTATCGTACCTTTTTTAATATTTAAAGTTGTGCCTACATTATACTAGAGAATGTTTCTATCAAGTTGGATACATTTTTCCGAACTTAAATCGATTGTCAAAGTAAGTTTATTGCTCAATTATGTGATAGCCGTATAAAGGTAGTTCCATAAAATGAGAAAATTAATGTGTCATATCGTTTTGCCCCATTTCACCTTTTTGTATCTAACATACAAATACAACAAGCGGACCATATACTTAGGATAATTTGATTATATCCCCCCCTTACACTTTTATTTCTTTTAGATAACTATTTTTCCAGAACATTTTATGTTTTAATTAAATTATATTTTTTTGTTTTTACTATCAATAATCCTACGTTGAAATTCATTCAAATGAACAAGAATTTTATGTTCATTCTCAAACGAGCATTTATAGAAAAGTAATCTTTAAGGCTCGTAAAACCACAAACTACATAAAAATTATTGTTTACTGTTATTACAGTTTTAGGATTTTTTTTTTCTGTGTAATTCCTTCGCCTAGTACCCAACATAGTTGTTATTATAATAAAAGTTATTTTGATATCATTGGTAAATAGCAATAAAATAATACATTTGAAACCGATAAATAGTTTATTTTTAATTTAGTTACAGTTATCGGTCTTAATTAACTTGCTAATCGTTCGAAAGCAATAAAACTAAAACAAAAAAGTGCTATCAAGTCTCTTAAGTGCTTGTACATTGAAATAGTTTTAGATAAATGTCAATGGAACAAATTAGTGCGCATATATAAAGTTCTTACATATACATATTCATTTAAGTGTTATATTTTAAACCCGTATGTATAATCATTTTTATTTTATATGAATCACGTTAAGCGCTACTTTATTAGAAACAAATACACTAAATGATAAGATAAAAATAACTTAAAGAAAACAACAAAATATTATGTATATAATATAATGTTGAACAAGATTTATCTTTTCCTGTTTCATTTCCTCGACATCATGCTGCTTAGTTTTTATTTTTTCGTACAGTTGGAAAAGCTCTGTTGAATAGAAATCGGAAATAAAATACTATTACAACACTCTGACAAAAGAATAAAAATAAAAATTATTAACGTATAGCAAAAAGAAGGATGTTCTAAATTAAGCTGCTTTTCTTTTCATGTTGCAGTTACTATAAAAATGTATTCTCTTGTTTTCATTTTCTATTTAATACCATTTTGATACATTCTAAACATTAAACATGTAAGATGGATCTCTTAGTTAATTATCCGTCATTTAAGTGCTTATTTTTTTATGTATATGTGTATATACAACAACTAACAGGAAACTTCCTTAATTTATCTATCTTTAAGGGTGTTAGTTATTTAGCAATGGTTAATTATTTATTACAAAATGACCTATGTATTTTTTTTAAATTGTTGGTGGAGAGCTTTCAAATTTCAAAGGTGATAAAGGTGATATTTGGATGACCCATGTCGAGAGATTTTATTTAGAAATTTTAAATTTTAAATTTTAAAGTGGAACTTTTACTCAGGGTATGATCCGTATTATGTTTAATATATAAACATGGAAAATTCCATTTTAGTACAGTAAAACATTGAGCAATTAATTTAACTTATGCTATTACAACCTAGGTGTCACCGTCACAATATAAAGCTTGAAAGCACAAAATCAAAGATATTGTAACGGTGACACCTAGATTTTAATAGAACAAGTTAAATTAATAGCTCAATGTTTTACTGTACTAAAATGAAATTTTCCATGATAAAACTGTTCTAAATATTTCTACACTATTCTTACTGGAAAAGTCATAAACTTTCTAGAAGTTTGGTTTGTGTATATAAAAAGGCGAATGAAGTCGAATTGGATTATTAGTATTTGGAAAGCGATAGTGTAAAGATTAAAACGGACGATCAAATATGACCGTTGTCTTTCTACCATAATGCTCCAAAACATAGTTCCCATATATTTGACGTCTTTGGTCACATGTCGTATAACGTTGCTATATTACGGAGCATATCAAAATGAATTCCATCTGGAATTCGTCGGAAAATTGTCCCTGGTGAAATTTGTATTTAAAAAATGGATTTTTTCATCCAGGATATTTCCCCTTCCGTTGAGAATCATACCACTAAATTTAGATGATGCAACTCTTGCAGATTTTTGACATCGCAAACAATTCGATTTACTTAAATCCGTGAAACTGAACTGCAACAGGATTACCTTGAATTTTAGCCATGGTTTAACCCTTGTGTGAACCCCATATTTTATTTTCAGATTGAAAACACAAGGGCCTAGCCAGACCCCTTTATTTCAAATTAAGTTTAAATAAATGAAATGTTTGTTTGGTTTTAACAATTAAGTTTTATTACTAAATAAAAATTACAGGAATGAATTCATAGCTTGTATAAACTAAAAAAACTAAAACCTTTATGTAGAATTAAAGCTTCTTTTGAAGTTCCTCTTTATTTGTTCATTTGAAGCATTTATAAATGCATTTAGTGTGTTGCAGGCATACTGGAGTCAAATATTTCACACAGTAAAAGCAAATTTTGCGACAGGCTTTGTCGTATTCGTGGCATAATCGGCAGTCTCGGTTAATTTGGAGGACGTCGGCACCTTTTATCGTTTGCCACAACGGGTGTTGCTTGCTGAAAACATAGTGGAACTCAATCAATTTGTTGTGGTATATTATTAAATGTTAATGCTTGCTGGTAATTGGCCACCAAAGAATGCTTTTATTGCCGATTGACACGAAAATTGCTTCAAAGTTGATCTTTTTGTTCGTCGTTTTGTGTGAAGTGGCTTAACATTTGGTCCATTGCGTCGACGCCACTTTTGGTTTTATTATAATAAATAATTACTTGTGGCTTTTTTAGTTCATGATGTACTGTTGATAAAAGAATCATTGCTTTGTTTTTCTTTGGGACGTAAGAGCATATTGCTATTTTATTTTTGTGATACCCAAATACTGATGAATGTATTGGCCGTGAGGAATTTTATTTCATTTCAGGTGGAATACATGTTTTGTTGCCTCGCAGCGTACCTACAAAAGCTAGACCGATCTCTATGAGGCGTTTACACCCTTGTAAGGTAGTAAAAAAATTATTGGCGACAATTGTCCTTCCCGAGTTCGACTACCTAGATGCTAAACATAACATTTCATTTTGCCCTTTCAACGGCCCGTTCTGAACCTGCACCTTTACACATATAAATATTTCCTTATAGTGGATAGTATGTTTTTGCATCGCATGCCCACCATGTAAAACAATTGTTCGTCTATGGTAATATTATCACTATGTGGTCGATAATTCCATTCCAAATTTTTGTTTAACAAATACCATATATCCCTCATTGGTGCAGTTTTATCGGATTGTGCACGAAAATTACGGGTACGGTTATCATCAAATCGTATATATCGTGACAGAGCAATGAAACGGCGGTATGACATTGTTGCTCTATGGAAAGGTTGCATATTATTGTGGCTTACGCCAGCAGCTAAGGGTATACCAATAAATGCATTTAGTTTAATTTCCTTGTACTTCTTCCATACCTTTCTGTTTTTGGTTGGATTCTTCGTATTCCATTGATTAATTTTATTATTCGCATACCGATTTGTTTCCTTTATTATGATAAACACAATGTTTGGTGTTATAAACCTTTTAAATACTTCAATTGGTACCGAGTTTGTAGAAGTAGGCCCTCCACTAAATGTGTCGGACCAATTGTAGTAGTATTTCATTATCTTGGCTGTCATACGCCTCTTGAATCTCTAATTCCTGCTCTTCTTCTTTATCCGATGCGTCACCTTCATTTGGTATATAATCAGCATCTTCGTCAGAATCTGCTTCAACAGCAAAAATATCAACATCTTCCTCTTCCTTCGTTGCTCGTTCTAGTTATAGATCGGTAGCTAAGATAGCCGCAACATGTTCATAAAACCTTGAGTCAAACTGAGAACGTGTTTGGTCAACTTTGTCCACCTCGTCCATTCCTTCTCCAAATTCGTCAATTGTTGATTCAAATGGCCAGATGGTATGGCCTAAGAGATTTTTGAGAGCCGGAATTCATTTTTCTAGAGATCTCAAACCTTATTTTGTGGCGTTCCGAAATCATTTTATTTAAGAAATGTAAGGCGTATATAAATAGTTATTGTTGTCAAAATCCTTTGTCAGATGCTGTGTCTGTCAAATTTATTGTACTAAACCAGCTCATGCAATGCTGGGTATTGCCTCAGCTAAGCCTTTAAGTTTTGGAACAAAGAAAAAGTAATCAACTATTAAATAAGCTTAGTGACAACTTGTTCAGTATGGTCTGAAATGGGTGATTCACCTCTCGATTACAAGAGAGAGTGGATCACAGTGAGAAAGACAGTGCGAATAATAACTAAGAAAAATGAGTTTTGGAACGAGATGATAGTAAGATTACAAAATAGGGCGGTGTACAAACCGACATATAGAACTAGTATTGCACTTGAAAACTTGAACATGTTTCTGAGTATAGGCAATGCTGGTCCGCAACCCATTCCTAATAATCTTACTGTATGTTTGAATATAGAGGAATTTAATAAGGGAATGAATGAAGTTATCGCTAAAATTATGTTTGGGAAAATCAGTCAGCGGTATGTGCAAGATGATATAGTTTATACAGATGCTAGTGTGAATGAGAATGGAGTGGGTGTTGGTGTATTTATGCCTGGTAAGAATGTGGAAAAGTATTTTAAAGTGGATAAAAGCATCTGTTTAATGAACGCTGAACTGATTGGAATGTTTGAAGGAATTCAACTGGCTGTGAATGAAGGGGAAAGGAAAATAGTAATATTTTCCGATTCCCAGAGTGGTTTATGTTTGCTAAAATGTGGAGGTGGAAGGGAAGGCAATGTGTATGTTGATTTAATTTTTGAATGTGTTCGAGACTGTCAACGTGATGTGACCATACAATGGATCCCATCACATAGACAGATCGAAGGGAATGAAAGAGCCGATATGTTAGCTAAAAAGGGTACATTGAATGGCATGGTTCAGGAGTACGGAAGTAAGGATGCAAAAGATGTACTTCGAATGTTTTAGATGAATCTGTGGAGAAAATGGGAGAGTGAATTTAACGAGAAAAGTCTAACGAAAGGAATGAAGTACAGCGTGCTCCGTGGTACTCCTTTGAGAATTCCGTTCTTTAAGGAGCTCAAAGGAGATACGCGAATGTTGCGAACGGTTGAGAGAATCAGGCTGAACCATGGAAACTGGAAGGCATGCTTGTGGAAACGTCATTTGAGTGAGGACAAAGATTGTGAGTTGTGTGGAAGTGTGGAGGATGTTGAACATCTCATATTGGCTTGTCCCAGATATAGCCAATATAGATCAAAGTTCAACATCCTTCGGAATGCAAGAAATCTAAGTGAATTAATGAATGAGGGTGATTTTTTGGCTTACAAGGAAATGTATGAATTTATTAGGATGAGTGGAATAACAATTTAATACGAAACAAATATTTACTAGCCGATAGAATATGTGAGGGGATAATCCGGTTCTTTTTAAGAGTGAGGTAAATATTATTAAAAATGTAAATTGAATTAAAATATTAAATATGTAAACAGTAATTAAAATATGTAAACAGAGAATTATAAATATGATTTTTGGCGATATGGCTCTTTTTTATGTAGGAGCCAAGCCTAATAAAAAAAAAAAAAAAAAAAAAAAAAACTTGTTCAGTATAAAATGCTTTTGATTCAATACTGATTTAAAACAACAACCATTTAATAATTTAGCATGCATACGAGTATGTTATTGTTACCAAAACCTTATTGCAGATGGATGTTGTTGTTATTGTTGCTGTTGTTAAATTCGCTAAATTTCCAAGTTCTTTCGATTTTTGGAGTTATGCTTAATATTCGTCCAATGTAAGGTTAACATGTAATATAATTTTAGCTCTAAATATCGAATTGAACTTTATGAGCTTTGAAGTTTCGGAGAGTGTAAAATCACACAACTATTAAATAAGCTTAGTTACAACTATTAAAAATTCGGATTCATGTGGCAGCATTTTCGTTAGAATGAATATGGAGTTGTTGTCAAATCCTTTAACAGATGTTGTTGTTGTCAAATTAACAAAAATTGCAAGCAATGTTAGGCCTAGGCAAATATTTTACCAAATTTTTAGTTGTTAAAAATTGTACGAAGCTTGATGAGCTTTTAAGTGAGGAAAAATGTCAAAACTAATTTCACAGCAAACTTTTAATAAACCAACATGAATATGTTGTTGTTGTCGACACCCTATAGCAGATGTTGTTATTGTTGTTAAACGCACCAAAAATTTCAAATCTTTATGAATTTCAGAGTTATGCTAAATATTCATGCACTTTAAGGCCGTGTAATTATATAAGGTAGTTTTTTTTTCAAAAATTATATTAATGAGCTTTTAAGTTTAACAATGTAAAAAAGCACAGTTAAACTTACTTTATTGACACACTAAATGAAGTCTATGAGTTAGATAACTTTTTATTAGATCATTAACCTTAACATCAACCCCATATGTTTCAAGCTTATGAAGTAGAATTTTATGGTTTACAGAATCAAATGCTTTCCTAATGTCAAAGAAAAGAAATGCAGTAGTATGTTTGTTGAGAGAACCGTAAACATTCTCCATTAGGTTAAGGACAGCAGATGTAGTACTAGATTTTTAGTAAATCTATATTGGTGATGATTAATTATTTCGTTGTCAGTAAGGTGAGCATTCAGCCTGAAAAATGGAACTTATTCATAAATTTTACACAAAATTGGAAGAATTGATATAGGACGATAATTAACTAAATTAGCTTGGCTACCGGATTTGAAAATTGGGACTATATGAGCTACTTTAAAAAATGATGGAAATATTGACTGTTTAATCCATTTATTAATTGCTACAGTCAAAAGTGGAGTAACTAACTGAACCAATCGTTTAACAAGTTTTACTGGAATAGCATCACAACCAGAAGCGCAATTCGGATTCAAGTCATTTATTAAACGAGATATTTCCTCTTAAATTGTATTTTGCAAAACTGTAAGTTTAGTTTTGATTATATTTTCTGGACAAACAAGGTTTTGATTAAAAAGACCGGCGGTGAGTCTAGTCACGGTAGCAGTAGCTCCCACATTGACGAAATAGTTATTAAACTCCTCAACAACTTTTTGAGGATCGTCAACACAGACATCATTGATATTTAAATAAGATATGGATGGATGCAGGCTGTTAGCCTGCCGATTTTTAAGTACTTCTTTGATAATACTCCACATACGCTTTGAGCTAGAAATGCATTTTTGGAATTTAGAGTTGTAATACTTTTCTTTATTTAATAATCTGTAATTATCTTAAAAAACAAATTTTGCGGATACTGTTTAAAAAGCTTTTAGAATTTATCACGCATTTGGGATTTTTTTACAAGAAGCGTATTAAACCACGGTTTTTTTTAAAGTCGAGCATCCAATAAGGAAATCATAAAACGATTCAAAATCTGATAATAATAGAGAGTTATCAGAAATATCACTACAAATTTTATCATAATTCACTGTAATTTTGGTTTAATTGTTGATTTATTTTTTTAAATAAACTTAAAAAGTAAAAGCCTATGATCAATTAAACTTATGTAGCCGTAGTAAACATAAAACAACCGATCATAATTAGACAGTATAAGGTCAATAATAATTTGTGAATGAGAAGTAACTCGTGTTGAGAATTTTTCGTCAATACGATTAATAACAGAGTAATTGTTAATATCCAATATGGATCTAAAATATTAGAACTGTGGAGCTAACCATCACCGTTACCAACACCTGAATTTTTTAATATTTCCGTTTCACAATTGTAGGAGAGGAATGAAGTTTTTAATTAATTTTACTAAAGTCTCACATTAAATATGACCTTAAATATTTTGTGTTGTATATAGGCGAGTAAATTACACTTTGTAATTTACACAGTTTTTTATACGTAACAAACGTGTAATTTACATAAGGCTATTTTATACACTATGTATGTATAAAATGTAAAAATCAAAAATTTAACATTTTAACAACCCCATCTTTTACCAAGTTTATTAACTGTAATCAGTGTCGGATGCCCACAACCTACAATTCGAATTACGCTTCTTGACAATTGTATCGTGTATCTTGTTCGCGTTGTAACAGTGCCTGGATTTTTAGAAACGATCCTACAATGTTTGTTCATAAATTTTATAATTTACCGATTTGACGTTCCACATCCTCGCATAAACGTTCTAATTTGTTCGCTGCTATAGAAATTTAAATTTTATCTATTCTCGTATTTCGCTTGTCGATGACTTGTAATAACAAAGTCGCAATTGCGAGAAAATGGTATAATGCTATAAAGTTGCCTTTTGTCGCATTTTCAAAAAAATTGAGAAATTCATATAATGCTTACAAAATCGGTCACTAGGCGTCATTATTTTAGGTTTTGGATTAATCTAGCTTCTCGAATTGTGACGTTTTGTTGTGCCGTATGTTATCGGATTACAAGTACTTCGGGATTTTCTACATTTTATGTGACTTTTCGAGATATTTAAGCGCATTTGAGACATGATTGGCTGAGGGTTATTTTATACATATAGAAATTGTGCAAGATTTTATTGATTTTGCGAGATTATTCAAGATTTTCGATGTTGTTAGAGTTTTGTTTGGAATGTATTAAGCGTTACATTGAGTTCGGCGTAATTTTCGTAATTCGAGATGTTTGGATAATTGTAAAAAGATATTTTTAGGAGAAATACACATATGTGTATGTGTTTTTGCTTCTGAATCGCTTTAAGAATTTCGAGATAATCCGAGAATTTTAAGCCGCTCGTTAAGTGCTGTTGGTGTGATATATAACAGTGATACCTCGAGTTTTTCGAGTTTCGAGTTTTTATAGGATTTTATCCGTTGAGATTTTAAACTTATTTCACATTTGCCTGCTGTTGAGAATTACGTACAATAATAGAAATTGTTTGAGATTTCCGATCCTCTGCAATTTACCAAATTCGAGATTTTGCGATTTTTCATATAAACGTTAAAAAATTGAGCGCTTCCAAATTATTCGAGATTCTTAGAGATTTCTTAATTTTTTAAGATTACTGCAGGATCCTATGATTATTCGAAGTTTTTCGGATATGTTTTTGTAAATAATTACACCCTAATCCTACATAAAATATGAACTGAAATCTTGTGCGCTGTTTCTCTAATAAGACATTAATCCAAAATCATAGACCGCTAATACGACAAATAATAGCTTAAAATAATTTAACACTGATCAGACATAAAATATGACCTAAAATCTTGTGTGCTGTTTCGCGTATAATGCATTAGCACAAATGCATAGCCTGTGACATAAAGTTTGAATATGGCCATTTCATATACCCTTATTTATGTAGGAGAGGAATGAGGCTTTTAAATACATTTTAAAACTAGTTGTATTGCATTGAGAGATATTTATTGCACTGAGAGAGATATATTTGTCAATTAATAAGAAATAAGAAAGTAATTAATTGAACTGTCAATAAATATTAAAGTATTATTACAGAAAAAAAATATCGGTATTGCAGAATTTTTTTTTTTCTGAAATTTTGCTGCTAACTTCAGTAGTATTTAAATTAGATGATTATATTTAATTCGACTCTTTCGGTTTTAGTAAATTCCTTGTTTGTGGAAGAAATAATTTACAACATTAAACTAATCCCAAAAGTGTCTTAAATTTACCAATAATTAAAAATTAACTCACCCACTCGGTTAATATCAACAATACATTTTATGATTTTGTGAATAATCCTTGAGTTTTTATTCTTATGAATTTTCTCGGCTTTTTATAGACACAAATATATTAGGGAAAATGGCATTCACAAGATTTTCGTTTATTTAAACAGAAACAAAATCAAGAGGCCTATTATTCATAATATATCTACCCAAAAAAACTACCCCAAGAGTTATACAAAATGTATAACCGTGAACAAAAAATGAGAACTTTCCTTGAGCCCTTGTGTTAGTAGTTTAGTTTCGTACTGAAAAAGTTGTCTACTCATCAGGTAGCTACGACCAAACTACAAAAATATGGTTCATACATGTAAAGTACGAACGTACTGATTTAGCGAAATATATTCACTAAACCAAAAAACTCTAGGAAAACCCTTGTTTTAAATAATTGATTTGTTGAAAATAATTAACACAGCACAACGTTTGTTCTTCGTTCGTATGCTCATTTCTAAAATTTTGTATACGAAAAACACAAGATGACTGCTTATTATTGTGAAATGTGATGGATTTGTATTTTGTATACTTTGAAACTTGAGTGTGTACAAAATTCCACTTCTCTGGTAATCGTACATTTTTTTTTAAAAGATTTTCTACAATCATAACCAATGTCCCAAAACAAATTAAATCATTTTTTTATTACAAAATCCATTTAAATAGAATTATTTGTGTTGTTGTTTCCTCATTCAGTTTAGATTTTAAAAAATTTAATTTTCAAACCATATTTATTCCTTAATAGTTTTCCTTCGATAAAATCACTTCGCCATTGTGTAACATTATATATTTACTATACACAGTTATATTTTGTTACAATTTTCCATTAAATCAAACCAAAATTAAAAATACGAGAACGAGAAAACAAAACAGCAACAAAAAATTTTAAAGCGAGAAAAATATATTTTCACCAAGATTTAAACGTGTTATGGTTTGTCTGCACGACCAATTTTTAAACAAGAAAAATTGAAATAAAATAAAAAAAAAATTAAATTCTAGAAATTGTATATAGAAAATAGTTTAAACAATATTTCAAAATACATATATACATATATATACCTATATAGTTATACACGAATGAAGTATTATTTTTCATCCTTTGGTTAAACTCATGATAAAATTGTAACTGTGTGAATAAAACACATAAAGTAAAATACAAAATCTGTGAGGGAAACTGGAAAATTCTATTTCAATTTGACAAAATAACATACGTTATACTGTTAGATATTTTCTCCAAAAGTTAGTTTAAAATTTTTTGTAAGAAGCTAGCTAAATTGAAACGGTTAAAACAAAATAAAAACATAACATATTTCAGCAATAGAAGTTTTAATATAATTTTTTTTGTATTCGTTTGCAGGAAGCAGAAAGTGCGATAACTGCAATGAATGGACAATGGCTTGGATCTAGATCAATTAGAACAAATTGGGCAACAAGAAAACCACCTGCAAGTAAAACAGAATGTGAGTATTATTTTTATTTAAATATTGTTTTTTTTTTTATTTTTACAATATTTATACATTTTTCCTGCTTCCAATCTTTTTTTTATTTCGATTTGTGCAATTTTCCAATATTATTATTTTTCTAAATCAATTTCAATTATTTTTAGTAATATTAAATATATTTTCTCTTTACTTTTTTTTTTATCTCTTTAAATTCCAATGTTGTTTGTATTATTCATTTATTTTATTACAACCATTAAATTCTTTAATTTAGTAAATAAATTTTGAAATTTTAAAGTAAAATATATTTTTTCGAATGTTGTAAATAAACTAGAAAATATATTTTTAAGTAGAATTTGAACTTTTTTTTGTTTTTTATGATTCTAAATTTATTTTGTTGATTTTATTTCCTGTTGATTTGATTACTCTTTATTTAATTTTTTTTTTTTTTAACATACATAATAAAGATTATATTATTTTTTCTGGTAAATAATAAAAATGGTAATAAAATGACTACAGAACAAAGTGATAAATTTGTATATCTTAACTGATTAGTTTGAGCAATGTAAAATTGTATCTAACCACAATAAGAAATAAAATTTATTTTTTTATTTTTGTATTTTCATTAAGTTAGTTAAATTTATGGTTTATTTATTTCGAGTTCAATAAGCATATTCTAATTTTTTCCTCAAACTGAATGCTTTTTTTGATTTATATACATGTTTACAAAACGAAAAACATTTTAGAATATTTGATGAAATGTTGTTATTTAGAACTAAGGCATAACATCTATTTCTATTCTATACAATTTTTGGATTTTTATTTTTACATTTAATTCTAATTCACTTTAAAATGGAAAATAATTTTTTGATTAATTGCAATGTATTGATTAAGGCTACCAAAAAATATTTTTAAAGCATTTTATTTTGATTTTTCCTAATCTATTTATGAATTCTAGTTATATGAATTATTAGTACAATTCAGGGATTACAAAGGATTTTGTCTTAAATATCTCCTACAGTAATACGATTAGGTCTAGCCAAAAGATTAAGTTATTTTACCAAAATTAGAAAAACAGTCTGTATAAATTTTTACGAATTTTAAGAACCCACTCTTGAACGATTGCGCGAATCTCCCATAAGGATTATTTCTAAAGACCAAATCTAGAGATAACGTCATGGAATTTTTTCGAAACTCTCACTATCTGTTATCTCGATAAAGAGAAATTCATTGACACCGTTGAACATTTTTCATTTTGAATTGTCGTTTAGTCAGTAGTCACGAAATATTAATATGCTTTACATTTTGCAAAAAGTTCATAATAACGAGATATTTTATTTATTTCTCAAATACATTCTCAGACGTAAAAAAAATCGGACAATTTTGAGACAAACTTTACGCCCTTCGATAAATACGTGAAGTTTGTCCCAAATTTGGCTTTTGTAATTTTAGGACAAAGTTTTGGACAAACTTCACGTGAATGATTGTTATCTAACATTTATGAGAAACTGTTTATAGATGTTTAAAAAGCATTTGATACGGTTGGCCACAAGTTGTTGATTGATAAATTGTTAAATTGGATCCGGGTTACAGCTAACAATTGGTTTCACTCATACTTAGAAAATAGAATACAGGTATGCAAAATAAATGAAATGTATAATAGTAGTGAGTCTATTAAATGTGTGGTGCCTCAAGGTTTTGGTGCAGAGGCTATTACTGTTTCTTATTTAAAGCAATTCACTTCTTCAACTTAACCTCTATACCAACAAGGTAGCGTTTGCAGATGATTTGGCTCTAGTTTACAGTGCAAGAAAAAAAATTGCTCATGATTTGAAAATATTGAGAGATTGGTTCGATAGCCAAATTATGATTATGAGTAACAAATCGAAATCGATCGTGTCCTTCGATTCATATTAGTTTTCGCTTAGTTTTTTTTTTTGTTTTTGCTAACGGGTGGGTGTTTCGGCGCTGAGAGCACTGCGACCATTGATGCCTATTGTGCATCCCTAGAGATTCCTACGTGAAATGTAGGTCTACAGCCTTGATAAACGCCGCTACCTGATGCATATCCAGTGGGTCGGCGTTAGGCCACTGGATTATGTACGCATTGAGGAACTTGAATCTTTTTCGGATGAGAGCATGGCATATGACTAGTAGGTGTTCCGATGACTCCTTACCGCAGTCACAGAAGCTGCACTGGTCTGTGAGGGACCTTCCCATTTTGAATATGGCCGTTAAAAGGGCCGTGCCCTGTTAAAAACCAGGTAAGGGATCTTAGGGATTGGCGAACCATCCTCGGTGCCTCTCCCAGACGTACAACATTATAACTGAATAATTTCATGGCCTGTCTCATCCCAATGGAGGACTCCCAGACTAATTTCCTTTAGTTCTGCTCCCAGCCCCTTATACCATCTGCCAAGTGGGTTTTGGAAAAAGCAATACTAGGACTGGGATCCAGGAAATCAGGGCTTTCACCCATTTTTGCACATCGGTCTGCTGCCTCATTTCCTCTAAGGTGGATTGGCCAGGAGACCAGTTCTAATAAATTACAGTAGCAGCTCCAGATCAATTTCGAGTTGAAAAATGAAGCCCTTAGAAACCAACATTTGTGGGCTCAGTGCCCACGTTTTGCCAATCATTCTTTGGCAGGTGAAGTCGCCTTGTTTGTGATATGATTTAAGTGGGAATTCCATGTCAATTTCCGATCAATACGACACCCAGATATTTAACCTCCGTTGAATGTTAGAGAGTTACCCCCCCAGGGCTATCGGCGGGAGGACAGTTTTCCTTCGGTTAGTGAAGAGAGTGCAGTTGACCTTGTTGGGATTTACCGTAAGGCCCACCTCCGTGCACCAATCATTTACTGTATTTGCGAATCTGCCGTAACCATCAAGACTAGGTCGTTCGCATAGGTAATGTTCCAGAAGTCTAAATTGTTCAGTCTGGTAAGTAATTGATCCACCACGATCAATAGTAAAAAGTAAGCCACAATAAAGGAGAGAGAACATCTCCCTGGGGGCAACACTTGGTGGCCGCTACGGTGATGGTTTTGTCTCCAAAAGAGACCGTAATCCTCCTGTATTTTAGCATGTTTATTATTTACCTTACGGTGGAGGGGTCTATACCCCTTGTTAGTGATTGTTCCTCATTCAGTTGAGATTTGCACTGCATGTCTGACAGAATAAAATCCAGTACTTCTCGTCTAACCGCATTCACAAAGGTCGCATCACTCCCTTTATTGTTAACTGCTAATTTGTTACTAAGACAGAATTCAAAAAGTTGCTCACCTCTTAAATTGGTGTTGCTGCTCCCCAGACTACGTGGTGTGCATTAGCGTCACAACCAATGACGAATTTTTTGTTATGAATCGTGCAATAATTCACGAAGCTTTGTATCAATTCTGAAGGGAAGTCATTTTCATCCCCGCGAAAGTATGCAGAAGCGATGTTAATCACCCTCCTGCCTCCTTTTGGTAAGGGCATTTCCATTGAAACAGCCGTGATGTCCCTAGAAATAAATTGGTTAATAGGGAAGATATTGTGCCTTAAACGACAGAGAATTGCTGTCCGCGCCCTATCTGCAGCCGTGTCGTAGGCTAGCTTACCCGTATTGGCTGCAAAACCTTTAATCATCCCATTGTTGGTCCAAGGTACCGGTATGAGAGCTATATCCCAGTCCTTGACCATAAAAAGACGGTTTAAGTTGTTTGTAGCCATCTTCGATCGAAGCAAATTATTATGCACGAATCTTAGATTCGTTATTGTTGCAGGTTTGGTGTGTATCACCATTATGTGTACTTTTTTTATATTTAAGGCTCCCGAGAGCCTTGTTTGCTTGGTTGCTGTTCTACGCTTCCTCTAGGGATCGGCCCATGGCTGTTCGCGCTCTTTCCTCGCACTGGTTTGGCCGGTCTCCCTGTTCCAGATGTGCCCGGTCGCCTGGCATCCCTCGCCTCACTGACCCCACCATCGCGGCTCGCGTTCTTACCCACAGCTGCCCTTGACATGCCGGGCAGATTAGTCTCCGCCACTCTCCCCTTGACTGTATCCACGGGCCCCTCCTTCTTTGGGCGGAAGTGTACAGAGCTAAACATCCAATTGACTCTGTAGTTGAAGCTCATGAGTATCTCCGCCGTTTTGTGTGAAACGGACATCATGATTTGAAGGAGGTCTCCTTCTCGCTCCTTCCTCGCAATAATCCTCTAGTCTGCGTCTCTTAGGTCCTTATTCTGGATCGCCAGTCGACGCAGTATCTTATCGTTTGTCTCCTTACCCCCTCGTGGCAGGTAAACAAACATATTCTTTGGGCGAGGCAACTCCGCCTCCCCGACTGCTTTCAGGGATGCCCCGTCCCATGGCTTAAGTGGGGGCACTGTGGCATTAAGCCACTCTATCGTTTCTTCATCGGCACAGTTGACCTTGAGCCAACCGGTACTGGTGCAACATCGCAGAAAATTAGGGCTGACCCCATCTAACGGCAGCCCCGCCACTGTCTCCATTATGGCATTGTGTATTGCCAGAACCCGGGAAATATCCAGTTTTGTTTCTGGGAAACCTTGGTCGGTAATCTAAAACCTGATAGCCTTCACTACGGCACTATACGTTGTGGCCTTGTCGTCCATGTTCTCGAGGCAACTCTCCTTATTGTCGGCCTTCGTTGCAGCTTTTGGGACGGCTTTTAATGCCTTCGGTGAAGGACTAACAACTGTCCCTCTTTTTGCCGCGATGCCTTTGGGAGTAGAGTCGTCATCCGACCTATTCCTCTTGTTAGTTGGGGCAATTTTGTCCATGATCTTTTCCTTACATTGCTGCAAGGCAGCGTCGCGGAGGACCCCAGACCAAATTAGATGGGACAGACGTCTCCTCGCGGCCCCACTGAGGCGTGCTCTCCTCTTTGATTTCTCCTCGAGCTCCAATTCCTTAATGTCGTTATTTATTTCGGCCGTTGTCGACGTGGATTGGCTAAACATTTCAGACAATAGAGTGCCATGTAAAGGAGAGCCCACCACTAAGGCCGTACTAGAGTTTTCCATTAATTTTACAATCTCAGAAGCAGGGCCTGAATGGTCCTTGCCATCTTCTGAGACTGGTGCGTTTGAAGGAGCACAAGCCTAATTATTTTTGTTTTTAATTAAACCCATGCAAAAGTTGATTTGTTTGAGGAATGAAAGATACACCACGGTAGCGCCTTTTGCCGTAGTAAAGCTGACTTAAACCGGAAGTCGCCTTTCAACTTTAAATTGGAAGTTACCATTTTCAAATTGGAAATATTCAATATTAAATTGGAAATAATCATTTTTAAATTTAAAAATAAAAAACTTACAGGGTACAACAATATTTATGATCAAAACTTTATTAATATATACAGTAAATTAAAAATCATATCGACTAAATTTAAAACATTTTGCATGAATTGTTGAATATATGCAACATATTTAGCACAATTTGCATTAGATAAATTTGGCAAATTCCGTTGTATAATATTTTTAAGCCTTTGTAAACGAAATTCGGTTTTAATCAAATCAATCATATTTTCATCTGCTAAAAGTCTGTGACATTTCAGTTATTAAATCTCGTTTAATGGAAGCCTTAAGAGCCGACCAAGCAAGTTCTATGGGGTTTAACATTGGAATCTACGCGCCTAATCTCAATAACCGATGATTGATAAATTTACTTTCAAGAAACACAGTTTCAATAGACGCATGACACGGAGCATTATCAATTACCATTACGACTGGTGATTGATATTTGGTTAGAGCATTGCGTAAACAATTGCGTATGAATTTATTCGCTTGCGGGGTTTTAAATGCTCCTCTTCTTACTTCGTGATGAATAAGCCCCACATTACCAATTAAAAATGTTTTTTTCCAATTTGAAAATGAAAAGATATAGATCTAGATGGTTTGAAATCTACGGGAATATATGTTTTGTTTTTTTTATTGTACCGGCTATTGATAAATTCCATGTTAACAAATCCTTTGGAAGTGGTACAGAAAGAAAAAAATTATCGGTAGTGACATTGCGACCGCTATTTTTGTATGGAGCTATGAGTTCCTTAACTACCCGCTCACCTTGATTTTTTGTCAAGAATATTCCCAATTTTACCCGTATAAATTTGGCCATTCAACAGGTATGTGGTTTTGGAATCACAGGCCCACCATATCTTGATCCCATACTTGGCAGGTTTAGAGGGAATAAATTGTGTAAACTTCGTTCGACCTCTAAACCGAAATAACTGTTCATCAATTGTAATTGATTTATGAGGTCTATAATTATTTTTCAAATTTGCGTTTTCCATCTGAAACCTTTCGTAATTGGTGGCGCCTTATTAGTGTCCATTCGAGCTTCCTGAGTTGAATAATAGTCGAATCGAATGAAACGAATAATATTGTAAAATCGTCAAACAGACATTGTAGCTCGATACAATGGGAATGATTTTTTTTCCAGAGTTCAGCCGTTGGTTCATGATTGTGAGCACCAATAACTATTAGAAGACCAAAATGAGCTAACAGTTCTTCCTCTTTTAACGGTTCCCAGACCAACTTTTGTTTATCAGGATTCGCTGCCAGGTATTTCTAAAAATTATACTTGGCATTGAACTATCAAATAATTTTTTTGGTATTCGAATTAGGACCCATAAATAATGGTTCGAGCAAAACATTGTGGGCCAGCAAACGGTGTAATTTAGTTAGTAATTTAGTACCATCTTTACTGATATAATATTCACTATCGTTTCCATCATTTTAGTTTACATCATCTCTATTATCATCTGTGTTGTCGTTTATATTACAATCTCCTTCGTCATCGGCCTCTGAGTCAGTAGTTTCCCTCTGTCTCAGCGATAACATTTTCGAGCTCCACATCTGAATCGTCCGCGTCATTTGCAAGAATATAATCAGGATCGATATCATCGTCATCAAACGCCAAAACATCTTCTGAATCCGAAGCTAAATTACGCACTACACTTTCAAGATACTTTTGCTTTTCTTCTTATCATAATCTATAATAGAGAATTTTTGATGCAATACACGCAGCAATAAACCGTTATTTTATGTTTTTTTATAAATACGATTACAAATTTAATTATATTGTATTACCTGCTCATTTGAACACTTGACAAATATTCTAATTTCTCCTTTTCCATCTTTGTTTATTTTACATTTACAGAATCACAGTTATTAAATATTGTTTTTTTTATACTATCAAACTACATTTATTAAAAATCAAATATCGACTGAAATATTTGTAGGTAAAACAAATGCAAGAGCAACAAAATAAAATTAAAACAGTTAAGTAAACAGAGCTGTATTCAAATATCCTATGGAATATAGGCGAAAATATGGTATATGAAATTTGTTTTCTTTACCCGTGTAGTCGCAGTCAAGATTGAGGGATTTTTTTTTTTGCCGACAATGCGAAGGTTAAAGCCACTTCATTCCGCTTCAGTTTCCAATTATATTCAATTTATAATACTTATATACGTACGCCTACGCATATAAATCTCCTAATTAGTAAAAAATTTAAGTAATAAAAAATTCTAATGGTAACTGTTGTATGTTTACTGAAATACAAGACAACATTGCACTTTAATTAAATTAAAAATGTAACTCTCTTACAATTTTTACTTTATCTAATTTTTTTATTGCCAGATACAAAAATTCGATCGAAAATTCTCTTTACTTACTATACCATATTTTAACTATTTGAGCGAAATTTTTAATTATTCGCTTAAAAACAAATAATACCTCAATTATCCAATTTTTAATTAATTTTAAATTATTCAATTTAATTTAATTGCCTTGTTCGTACAGCAAAATGATATTCTCATAAAAGCCAATTTAAACGTTAATATCGGTTACGATCGTGGAAAAACATGTGTTTGTTAATGAATGTGTCTAATATGATACTAACCAAATTATTAATTTTGATTATACATTTTAATTTTTGTGGGTGCAAGTAACCGTTTTTTTGGAGTTGGTGATGGCCGTACATTTTCATTAAAGTTTATTTACGAGTAGACTGTGTCCGAAATTTTTCGTAATAATTTTTTGTCGTAATTTTTTTACGTTTGATTCAAAAATATTGTCTGTAGTAAATTGATTTCTTTCGTCTGCCTGATTAATGTTGTAATTAATTATAAATCAATTTCCCAGCTTCTAATTTTTTTTCAATTCAATAAATGGTTTTGTTTCAATTTTTTTATTAATGCAAAAATTAAATTTTGCCGCTTATCTTTTTAACTACTACCAAGCAAAACAGCAAAAAATTATGTTTGAAAAATTTTAAATTCGAAATTATTTTGAGTACATCACAGCTTTAGTTGATAAGGCGGTGGTAATTACCGCACTTTAAAAACTAGAAAATCAGCTAAATAGCTGAAAATCGAAAAATTAGTTATTTATTTTATTAGTTTCATTCCATTGATTTTACAAACTAGGTAAAAGAGCAAGGAATGAAATTGAATATTATTACGTTTTTACCTTGTCGATCAAGGTTCGTATCACTGGATTGTGAATAAAACAAAATCAATTTAATTTATCACCAAGGAAATTATTTATGTCACACAAAAATTATAACAAGACTATTTACTAACGATAATTCACAAAATCACTTTAAATAATTTTCACACAATTTTACTGTACTCTTATAAATTTTATTTCGCACTACAACACTTTTTAAATCACTTTTTAATTCCTTTTTAATTTTCACACGGTCGCTTCCCAAATACTCCTACCCCAATTCGACTTCGTTCGCCTTTTTATATACACAAAACAAACTTCTACAAAGCTCATGACTTTTCCAGTTAGAACAGCGCAGAAACATTTAGAACAATTTTATCATGGAAAATTCCATTTTAGCACAGTAAAACATTTAGCTATTAATTTAGCTTATTCTATTACACACTAGGTGTCACCGTCACAATATTATATTGTGGCGGTGACACCTAGGGTGTGATAGAATAAATTAAATGAATAGCTCAATGTTTACTGCACTAAAATGGAATTTTCCATGATAAAATTGTTCTAAATGTTTCTACACTATTAGTACTGGAAAAGTCATGAGCTTTCTAGAAGTTTGGTTTGTGTATATAAAAAGGCGAACGAAATCAAATCAAGTGTAAACTTGTAAGATTAGGAGTATTTGGAAAAGGATAGTGTAAAGACTAAAAAGGAATTAAAATGTGATTTAAAAGGTGTTGTAGTGCGAAATAAAATTTATAAGAGTACAGTAAAATTGTGTGAAAATTATTTAAAGTGATTTTGTGAATTATCGTTAATAAATAGTGTTGTTATAATTTTTGTGTGACATAAATAAATCCGTTGGTGATAAATTAAATTGATTTTGTTTTATTCACAATCCAGTGATACGAACCTTGATTGACAGGGGAAAAACGTAACAATATTATAAAACCAAATGGAAGTTTTATGTAAGTTGAAATTCTCCCTCGAAAGCACTTGTTTTCAATCTATGCCATTTATTTGAAAAACTAGCCATTTTCAGGATTTGGATAAATAAGAGCTTAGTTCAGAACATCCCAATTAACAATTAACCAAATGATTAAAATGCAAATTGGAGCAACATTTGCAAATGTCAAAATCAATTTTGAGTGGTATTAAGCATGGCAATCGAAACTTAATATCAGAGCATACATTTCTGGCCCCGAATTTTTGGGAAATATCAAATGGTAATTTTCCAAAGATGTCTAATTAAAATATAAAATTCCCACCAAACAGAAAGAATCCCAAAAAATTAAGTTTTTTTAAATATAACAAATGTTTGAAATAATATTTTGATGATTAATGATGTGAAATGAAAGACTGAAACCGATGGTAAAATAAATATGAGAAATCAGATTTTCGTTGGAAATTAGAAAATTAAAGCAACAAACGCCTGGGCTAATTATAAAAATATTCAGTTCAGCAACTTTCATTAAAATAAATTCAGTACTACCAAATGATGCTATAAGAATCATCCATGACTAGTTAAGTGCTCAGTAAAGAATGGACGAGTACAGCACTTTGCAGCGATTAATATGAGTCTTTTTTAAACCCGGACTCGAATTAAATTCCTAATTTGTAAGTCTCTTTGCTTTCTATAAAAACATTAATAATTTGGGTCAAAATCAGAAATTCTTGCGCTGAAATTCAAGCAGACAAACTTCTCAGCTATGTACAGTCATTTGAAATGCGGATTAATAAGTGCATTAAACTCGAAGGTCATCATTTTGAGCACTTAATTGAATTGAGTGATTCGAGTATTTCGAGTATTTTCAATGAAACCGTGGTATTTTTATTGCAGACGTATTGCAGATTCGTTTGCGTATGTTCTCAGTAGGAGAAATGGAAAAAAATTGAAATATTTCAGTCAAATCCTACGTATTATAAAATAGAAGTTCATATTTTAGATTCAAAGTTATCCCTCGCCCCACATACAACGAGGAGGGGGTTAGTAATTTAAACACTAACGTATTTCCCCCATGGAATAATTAAATTTTGATCTATACCATTTTTTTCGTAGAGTCCTTATTTTCCGAGATATTTGAGAGTATCAGGTTAAAAAAATCACCCGGTATAACTTGCGTATGTAGCGATAGATAATATCTAAGACATATTCTCCTGAGTAAAAAAAAAATCAAAGCCACATTTAAAAATATTTGACTCAATCATAGTGTATTTGCTGAAAAAGCAAGGGAAACTATAGAAGCGATGAGTTTTAAATAGCAGTTTTCCTAAACTGAACGAATTGGTACCATTTTTGTTAAACAATGTGTCAATGGTCACATTTAAAGCTTAGCAACGATCCAAACGATTTAGTATTGCATCTCAATTTCTTACAGCAACAAGCAGCATAGTAAAATTAAAATGTAGATTTTACCTCCAGCACATCTACACATTTGCAAGTGAGGCTATTCTCCATTTCAAATTTAAAACGCAACCTCCTATACGCCCATTAAGTTGATAGTTTTATAGTTCACTGCCGATACTTACACTATTTATCGCTCCGATTTTTCAATGAAGCTATCGAATTCAGCAGTGGAATTAAGGCAATCTACTAAATCTAGTAGAGAAATTACGCTAAATTAGAGTTGTCAATTAGACATCACGAGACCATTAAAACCTAAAATCAAATCTCTTTGTGAAGTTTACAATTTTCAGCAACCAAAAGCAACAAACTAATAAACCAAAAAGAAAAAAAATTGAAATTGTAAATTTTTAGGGCCACGCAACATATAAATAATGGATTGAATTAAACATGTTACAAATTTTATCAATTTTATTATGTTTTGTTTTCAAAAGATAAAAAGCTATCAGTTAAACAGTTTTAGGGCATATTGCCACACCAGCGAACCTGTGAAAAATAAACTTGAATTTAAAGAAATTATTTTCTTGAAGAATATTTGTAACAACTTGACAAACTAGGGTACATGCTTGATCTAGCTAGCACGCAAACTATTTGCCAGCCAAAAATAAAACGATTTGTAAAAAAACATCGATAAACAAATTATACCAATATTGTTAATATTGAATGAACGTAGAATTAGTCCCGCAGCTAAAACACAAAATTGACTATCATTCGGCAGTTTCACTAAAAATCAGAATTCGAAATTCAAAATTTAACTGCTCGATTATGAATTTAACTGTTTATAAGGATTTTAGATATTTGGAAATTTAGGGAAATTTTACCAAAAGCAACTATTAATTTATAATTTTAGTTTTGTGATTTTTAAAAATTTAACTTCAAATAACAATTAAAAATAGTGAAACCACTTTTCTATCTATGGGGTGTTGAACAATTGTTCGTTAATACTAACATTCTGCTATGTGTTATCTGTAAAACACACAAAAACCATTTTAGGATCGGTTGGGTAATACAAATTTCAATTACAAATTAGGGTATAAATTGGTAAGAGTTAGGAAATCTACAGTAGATCTAAAATTGTTTTACTCGGAATTTAGAAATTATGAAACTCGGAGAAAAGTTGTAGGTATATATGAAATTGAAAAATTTCAGCTTATATCATTCAGCTTATATATGAAATTGAAAAATTTTAGGAACTACTAAATATTATAATTGAACTATGGCAGGGCCAAATATAATATTTCTTAGTCCTTAATATTTTTAATTTCATTATATCGAAGTATTTCGCTGAGTTTGAAAATTTCTAAATTTTCTAAATTCCGAGTAATACAGTTTAAGATCTACTATAAATAAATTTCCTAATAACTAACAATTTTTTTCTGTATTTTAATTTTTTTAATTAATTCGTGTAGTTTCTAATATGCTACTAATCTACCGAGAAAGGAAATTAAAAATTTAAAACATTTAGAAATTTACGGGTGTGGGTAAGAAACAGCAAAACCTAATTTTTTCCCAAGCAAAAATTCCTTTATTTTTTTTATTCAGTTTTTTATACAGAGAACAAACTTGTGAGTTAAATTTAGGCAGCACCTTTTCGGTTAAAATGAAAGGCATCTTTTAAGATTGTCTTATTCAACGCTCAGTTGAAATAGAAAAATATCTCAAACTAATCTTATATGTATCGAAAAAATAAATTATCGATTGTTTGAAAACTTTGGGCCCTTGAAAAAGGTTTAATAAATATAATTTTTTTGAATTTTTTAGTTTAATTCACTATACGCAAAAGGCATTATAAATTAAGATAACCTTAATAAAATTAGTTCACAAATTAATGCAAAAATGCCCCAAAAATAAATGAAATATTAGATTGTACCGGATTATAGAGCCAGATAATTATTTTTACGAAGAACGTGAAAATGGTTCTAAATTTACAATTTTAGTTTCGATCCGATGACGACGATTTGAACAATTTATTCTCAATCATCCCACCTGGCTAGCTTTTTCTAGTGTATAAAGAATTTGGAACTATCGTCTAAGGTACAACTCAAATTAAAATTGCATTGAAAGATTTGTTATATTTCAACGAAACGTTTTAAAATATGTTCCCCTTCGTTTCCGATTCTCAAAATCAAATAACATGTTCTGTTTAACTGATCACAACGCCAACATAAATTCATGTAGCTAAACATTTAAAAATTACTCGATATTTGCGCTATTCACGTTAATAGGCGCATTTCTAAATTCCAAATTTTGAAATCAGCTTTGAGCCCTTACCAACTTCAGACACTCAAATTTAAGTATGCATAAATATTGCAAAAAAGCTTTTTTTTTAGATAATTAAACAAATAGACAAAGAAATAATGTTTCTTACGTAACTACAATATTTGATACAGAATTACTTCATTAATAAATATTCAATATTTAATGTTTAAGGTCTTCCAAAATGTGCTACATTATCTATAAAGCTCGTAATGCCTCAAAAATGAGGCTTGAGGTGACCTTTACAAATTTTTTCTGTTTGTGACAAACGCGACCATTGAAGAGGAAGGGAAAACAAAAATCTGTTTTGTTTGTTTCATTCTTTTTATTTAAATTTAACCCTAATCTGTCATCCCATAAACGCCTGCTTCGCAGACTTATTTTAAGATTGTTAGTTTAAAAATAACCGAAAGAGACATTTTATGAAAATTAAGCGTAAAAGCATAAAATTATGCATAACCCGTAAGACTTCTACACTTTCAAATTGTTTAAAGGTTTGATGTTATAAAACATATGTAATTTACGTTTTAATAAAGCTCTTAATTGATATGTTGATAATTTTTACATATAATTTACATTTTATTGTAATTTACACAGTTTCTTACAATTTTTACTTGTCAAATGTACAATAAAATTTTTCGCACGAATTTGCCCAACTGTGGTAGGTATAAAATGTAATATTGTTTGTTTGTACCCCATCTACGAAGAAGGTTCTTCTTAATAAAATAATTAAATAAACCTGGTTGGTTGTTTATGCTCATCAGAAAATTATTTGAACACACAAATTGTCTTAGTTGGTTTCATATATGAAAAGCACAAATTTTAACAAAAGTTTAAACTTTGTTGATTAAATATTCGTTGAAAATCAAGCAAAACATTTTGGTGTATTTAGGCGTCTGTCTGGCGCCGGAAGTGGTCTATACCACTTTTAGTCCAATGTTAGTACTTATTAGCAAGCCCTTGTTCTGCATAATAAACATTATTTAATTTCACTTGTGTCGACTGTATATAAAGATAGTCAATATTCCACATTAATTACCAATCATTTTTTTTTTTTTTTATCAAAAGAAACCTAATACCTAGATATCTAGTAAATTCATGAATATTTTATCACAGAGACTATATCAAAAAAAAAAATGTCATGTGCGCTAAGGTTTAATTTATTTTAATGCTTTTTAAAACAACTAAATATATTGTTTATAGGATATCTGGTCGGAATCATGAATATTTATAAACACGGACATTGTTGATACGAAACAGGGGTGTAAATAGTAGTATATCGTTATATATACATGTGTATATACGTACATATCCTCCTTCATACAAATAGTGTAGTTTATTATGCACTACACTACAGATATCATGCCGTAAAAAAAAAACCGATTTTTTTGTTGTTGTTTTTGTTTTAATTCACACGCCCATTTCATAGATTATCCGATAGATAAATAGCCAGGATCAATTTACTTCATACCTACATATTAATTTCAGGTTATAAATCCTTTATGATATATATATGGAGACTCTCATTTCAATATATCTAATGGTATATCGTGAAATAGTCAATAACTACAAGGCGTTTTATTAATTGTCTTTTAACCGAAGATGCTTTTATGGTATCAATGTCATACAATTTTAGTTAATTTTTAAGTTGTAATTTATTTCTTTGAAATATAATATAAACACACATGTATAACTTTTACAATTGCATCACCAAAATGAACAACAACATAAACACACACACAGACTTTTAAATGTTGTTTTTATCAAACACTGAAAAACGAGAGCAAAAAAAAAAAAACTTTCAAAATTCAAACTTTTCTCATCAAACTTTTTACTGGTATACGATGTTGGTGTTGTTGTGTTGATGTTATTGCAGAGGTTCTTTTATATGGTGAATGAACATTTAGTGGACTTCTGGTTTTGAAGTTTTTTTTGTTTTTTTTTATTTTATTTACCGTAGTGAATATTAAATCTTAGTTCTGTTCTATACTATGTTATATCATCAAGTTAGTTTGTTAGTGAACACATTATAAACTTGTTTTAAACATATGTCGATTTGAAACAAAACAGAAAATTGTTCATTTGGAATTTAATACGAGAGTTATACGTTTGAAATCAAAAGATATCGAATAGAGTTTATATATAGTTAACTAACAAGAAAAATTGTCTTCGGTGCATAACAATTTTATGTTTGGTATACATATACCTATATATATATATATGTATAGGAAGTATTCCAATTTAGATTTATTGGTTGATGGTGTTGCTGCTGCTGTCACGCCAACAATAAAATATTAAGCACCAATCAATCAATAGCAGAAATTAGAAAATTTCGAATGACACACATGGTGAGATGGAGTTTTTTTTTTTTTTTTTGTTACACGATTTTTACGATTGTTTTCAAAATTTTTAAAATATGTATGTGCGTGTGTATGTGTGTATTTGTTAAATTGAGATGAACGTGAATGTTTTGTGTCATTGCATTTGTTGTAAATTTTTTTTATGTGCCAATCACAATGCATACACGTATTAGTGGATTGCATTGTAATTTAAATCAATGTACCTATGGCTCAATTATTGTTTAAAGCTTCCATTGTGCTTTTACTAATGAACGTAGAAGAGGAATGTCGTATATGACAATTATATTAAATAAATGCTGCATACAGATTATACACAAACAAAGACACGATACATATGTGAGTATGTGACCACTTATTATTTATTTATGTTTCGATATACATACATTTTTTTTTTTTTTTTTATGTTTGGTCGGTTGTTTGCAAAGCCTAAAAATTTGACATTGTAAATCATCAGCAAAAAAATATGTTTACTTTTAAACCCATGTCAAATAGAAAAATCATTTAACGGTTGACTTATTACAATTTCCCTTTTTCTCTTATAAAATCATACGATTTTTGTGTTTTTCTTTTTTTGTTTGTTGAATGCTTATTTGATTTTTGACCATTTTTATTGTTGGTCTCCTCCACCCAAAAAAAAAAATCAAAAAACAAAATCGCTTTGATTTCAACACTCTGTGCTGTGCGACTATTTACTTTGTGTAACACAAGTTTGATACAAAAGTTTACATGAAAGAAAATATTTAAGCATATTGATTTAATTAATGAATACAGTAAAAGGTAATAAGCACACAACATATAGTTTAAATATGGAAATATAAACTATTTTTTATTTTTTTTTTTGTTTTTTCATTTAATTCAAATTATACAAAATTTACATTAAATTTACCTGTATTTATGCAATGCAGCTACATCGTCGTGTTAACCCATTTTAATTTTATTTTTTACTTTTTTGTTTTGTTTTTCATACAAACATTTTTTTATTTGATTTTTTTTACTTAATTTCATTAAATATTCACTGCATGTTGTATTTTTTTTTTTTTAATTCATTAAAAATGAAATCATCATTAAATAATAGTAATACGTACATATATATTTCCTTTCGTTTATGATTCTTAAATAAAAAAAATTAATTATTATTTATTTTTTACAAAGAAATGTTATTAATATTTTGTATAAATAAAATGTTTTGTGTTTAAAACACAAGCAAAATAAAATTATAAATCGAATAATAATTAAAAATTAATTATTCAAAATATTAATAAATGTTATGCATGGATAAATATATTTTAATTATCATACCAATATTTTATTTATTAATTTAGTTTTCCATTTATTATTATTTTGGTTTTGGGTAGATCTATTTTCTGATAAATAATTTTTTTTTTTCTGATTAATTTTAAATTAAATTGGCATTCAACTTTTTTTTTTTTTTATATATATAAAAATTAATTTTGAATAAAATGTAAATTTACAATAATATCTTTAAATTTATTATAATCATCATTCGATTTTGTTTATAAATATATAAATATTAATTATATATAATATAGAAATTATTTTATAAAACAAAAATCTTTTACGAATATTTTTATTCTATATGTATACAGGGTGAGCCTGATAAAATGAGCAACTCGATTTTTTTTTTAAACAGTTAGTGATATATGGAAAAATTATCACGTATCAAAATTGCCAATCAGATTGAGGGAGTTGCTTTGATGACTTTGAATGACTTTGGTTTTGAGTCATAAAGAAATGGAACAGACCACCCACTCTTAAGTCTGCTTTATCCATGTCGACGAAAATTTTCTGACACAAAAAAAAAAAATCATTTAGTCACAAACGTCACCAAAGTAATCTCCCCTACCAAAAAATAGTCAATTTTGTTAATCCGTACTTTCCTACATCCCTAATCGTTTTCTAGAAAAACTTGATGAACATTTTACCAAGCACATCCTGTATAATAAATAAGTCAGTACGAACAGTACCATTGCAGTTGAATTAACAGGTAGGATGGACTTTTAACAAAAATGTAACCGAAAGAGACGTACATATAGTATTAAAATTTTGATTTATCTTGTAAATGTCTAACATCAAAAAATTCTTAAATATAATTAACTAAATATTTTTTCTGGCGGTTGACTTAACGTGAAGAAAGTAAAAAAAATCTAGATAACAACATTTTTCTCCGGAAAACCTCTATAAACAAAATGTCATATATTTTTATGATGGTTGGTGGGGTGGGCGGACAACCCTTGTTACAAAAATACAAAAAACCAAAACGTTTTTCATAATTAACCTGATAATAATGAAATGAAAATTATTAAATTAAAAGCTTTCAAGAAATTAAATTGATGGTCTGTGATTTATTTGTATTTTCAAAGAAAGTAATCGGTAAAGTTTAACAGCAATTTAACACTTAAAGATCATTCATCCCTTTTATTTATTTTTTTTTGTTGTTTTGTTATTTTTGGGTTGATTCTTGTTCTTCGTATTTGAAATAATTTGTCAAAAGTTTTTTTTGCTGTTGTTTTCATGCTGGCTACTTTTCTATATATTGTAATACATACTTACTTAAATCATTTTTCTTCTTAACCGCCTCGGGAGGATTTTTATTTCGTTATATTTTATTGCAGAGAAGATAATTTATGATATTACTTAGTAGCATTTAATTTGTAAATTATAATTAAATTATGTACCAGTTTCTTTAAGCGTCATTTAAATATATTATGTCTGATGGCAAATTGAGGTATTAGGAAAATTATATCGTTTTGTTTTTTTTTTTGTGGACACAAATCCTTTAAAGCAATAAATCACATTTAATTTTATAAATCCGTTTACTCTTGTTTAAAACGGATATTCCAAGGAGAGATTTTAGATTGCTTATGGTTTCAAAATTATGCTTGACAAGATTTGACGAGAATTCCTTTTATTAGATAAAACTATAATTACTAGAATGTGAATGGCATACAAACTTCTGGTAAACTACCTTTTAGAGAATTGTTTTGACTAATCTGCCAACTCCCATGTAAAAAATATAAATGGCAAAAGCATGCAACACGTTTACTATTGTTATTTATTTTAGATCTTAGGATTATAAATTCAATTTTCAGAATGTAAAATCCGAAAATCTCGAAAGCTTCAACAATTTCATTTTCGTTAAATCGAGACTTGCTTACATTAACATTAATTCTGTCACAAATACTAATGAATAATTGTTCACAAGAATATAAAATCAGGTAACATAGCAAAAAAAATAAAAAATTCAGTCGGAAAAATTAATTTGTAATTATACCAGTAATGGTTTGTGGCAGCCTCCACTTATAGATTCTTTCCCCAAAGTTTCTCTTCTAATAACTAACATTCCTAATGCCTAGTGTTTATGAAACACGACCTTTTTCGTAAGCTCGAGCCCGCGAGATTTTTGGTGAGGCAAACTCGGGTAGCTTAAGCTACCCGAGCTTTTGCTAAAATTAAAAATTTCTCTCAAAAGTATGCAAATAAAAATGAAACAACCAATCCATACGTAGGTCATATAGTAAAATAATTTATTAATTCATTGGTTTAAAAAATAACTTTTCAAAAAACAGATAATGTCAATACTCTTATCAGACAAATTATGTCTTTAAGAAAAACCACGTTACCAGCCAAAGAGAAAATGCGTTCACTTTCGGTTGAGGTCGGCTGTATTGTCTTTAAACAATTCAATACGTTCTTCAAATCCTGACATTGTATATGCATTTATTTTATTTACAAGCGATGATCGATCTAATGATTTCCGAATTTCCATTAGTTTCAAACACTTTTCTATTCTACTGTTAAGAATTACTGATTAATCATCCCACTTTTCAGGTGCCGTTGTCTCATCTGTATCAGTCACTGTAAACAATTCATTGGAGAGGAATTCATTGTTTAAAGTAATGTTAAATAAAATTTTATCAATTTTTCTTTTACTGATTGTGGGTTTTGCAGAAACTTAATTACAGAAATTATGTCATTATTTCGATGCTGACTGATACGGTGTATAAGAGCAGTTAAAATTTCCTTAGCAATATGAGAGTTTTCTTTCTCGTTAGTTTTAAATAAATACATGAAAACACCTTCGCTTGTTAGTAAGTTCGCTTCTTGACGGCTTAATGCTTCAACAACCAGTTTAAATGGTTTAAAGACATTTACCAGCTGTTCGATGATTCTCTAATCGTCTCCAGTGAATAAATGCTGGAGACTTAAATCAACAAGTGCCTTTTGTCCGCTACTATTACACAGGTGTGAAGTTTGACCTAAAATTAAACATTTGTCCTAAAAATTGATTTTCCTGTGAATGTATTAGTAAGAATCATAAATCTCTCGTTATTATGAATTTGTACGTAAACAATTATTTTACTTATCTAATTTAAATTTAAAAAATAGTTTTTAAATAAACTAAAGTCTTAATTTAAATTGTCCAAAAAAAAACAATTTAAAAAATCAAAGTTCAGTAGAAAAGTGATATATAAAAATTATTCAATCTGGTCCAAAAGATCGTAACTTAGTGGACACAACATTTACAAACCGTCCGAGAACCCCCCTTTGTCCTGAAACAATGATAAAGACGTCGTTCAGGATAGTGAACAATGTCCTTACCTTAAAATAAAACCATTCAAAAATCTAGAAGATAAATGACATAGGCAGACGTTTTGCTTCTCTATATGTAAATTCATATAAAGAAATTGAGTAGTATGTATATTAGCATAAAGTTAGATATTAAAAAATGTTCGTCTGGCCCAAATATCATACCCAAATGGACATATACGTTTAAGTTTAGGCGGTGGTCTCCTCAATGTGATAAGTGACTTAGGACAGACGTGTTGCGTTCCTGAATGTAAGTTTGTATAAAGTTGGATATTAAAAAAATTCTCAATCTGTCCCCAAGATCGTACCCAAGTGGACATACATCAATAAAGTCAAGGGTAATCACCTCTATCTTAGAAATGTTACCTGGCAGTACATGGCCTACAGAATTCTTACCTGGCAGTACGTATAAAATGCTAAGGGAAGGACATCTGATTTTTGAAAGTTGTAACATTTCTAAGATAGAGAAGATTGCCCTTTACCCTTATTGATATATGTCCACTTGGGTACGATCTTGGGGCCAGATTGAGAATTTTTTTAATATCCAACTTTATACAAACTTACATATAGGAACGCAACACTTCTGTCCTAAGTCACTTGTCTTCTATATTTTTAAAAGATGTAACATTTCTAAGATAAAGGGGATTACCCTTTTCCTTTATTGATTTATGTCCACTTGGGTACGATCTTAGGGACAGATTTAGCATTTTTTTAATATCCAACTTTATACAAACTTACATATAGGAACGCAACACATCTGTCCTAAGTCGCTTATCTTCTAGATTTTTGAAAGTTGTAACATTTATAAGATAGAGGGGATTGCCCTCTACTCTTATTAATGTATGTCCACTTGGGGACGATCTAGGGGACAGATTGAGAATTTTTTTAATATCCAACTTTATACAAACTTACATATAGGAACGCAACACGACTGTCCTAAGTCACTTATCTTCTAGATTTTTGAAAGTTGTAACATTTCTAAGATAGAGGGGATTACCCACTACCCTTATTAATGTATGCGCACTTGGGTACAATCTTGGGGACAGATTGAGAATTTTTTTAATATCCAACTTTATACAAACTTACATACAGGAACGCAACATGTTTGTCATAAGTCACTTATCTTCTAGATTTTTGAAAGTTGTAACTTTTCTAAGATAGAGGGGATTGCCCTTTACCCTTATTGATATATGTCAACTTGACTATGATCTTATGGCCAGATTGAGAGTTTTTTTAATATTAAACTTTATACAAACTTACATATAGGAACGCAACACGTCTGTCCTAAGTCACTTATCTTCTAGATTTTTGAAAGTTGTAACATTTTTAAGATAGAGGGTATTGCCCTTTACTCTTATTGATATATGTTCACTTGAATACGATCTTGGGGCCAGATTGAGAATTTTTTAATTATCCAACTTTATACGAACTTACATATAGGAACGCAACACTTCTGTCCTAAGTCACTTGTCTTCTATATTTTTTAAAGATGTAACATTTCTAAGATAGAGGGGATTACCCTCTACCCTAATTGATGTATGTCCACTTGGGTACGATCTTGGGGACAGATTGAGAATATTTTTAATATCCAACTTTATACAAACTTACATTCTGGAACGCAACACGTATGACCTAAGTTACTTATCTGCTAGATTTTTGAAAGTTGTAACATTTCTAAGATAGAGGGGATTGCCCTTTACCCTTATTGATGTATGTCCACTTGGGTACGATCTTGGGGCCAGATTCAGAATTTGTTTAATATCCAACATTATACGAACTTACATATAGGAACGCAACACGTTTGTCCTAAGTCACTTATCACATTGAGGAGACCACAGCCTAAACTTAAACGTATATGTCCATTTGGGTATGATATTTGGGCCAGACGAACATTTTTTAATATCTAACTTTATGCTAATATACATACTACTCAATTTCTTTATATGAATTTACATATAGAGAAGCAAAACGTCTGCCTATGTCATTTATCTTCTAGATTTTTGAATGGTTTTATTTTAAGGTAAGGACATTGTTCACTATCCTGAACGACGTCTTTATCATTGTTTCAGGACAAAGGGGGGTTCTCGGACGGTTTGTAAATGTTGTGTCCACTAAGTTACGATCTTTTGGACCAGATTGAATAATTTTTATATATCACTTTTCTACTGAACTTTTATTTTTTAAGTTGTTTTTTTTTTTTGACAATTTAAATTAGATAAGTAAAATAATTGTTTAAGTACAAATACGTAATAACGAGAGATTTATTATTCTTACTAATACATTCACAGGAAAATCAATTGTTAGGACAAATGTTTAATTTTAGGAAAAACTTCACACATTTGTACAGTCGCATGAAGTTTATCCTAAATTTTTTTTTTTTTAATTTTAGGACAAATTTAGGACAAACTTCACGCGAATACTATTAACTACAAGAAAGCGTTCAATCATGGTACATAGCGAACTCTATCTCTCTTTCTCCTCATCTCGTATATTATTCTTCACAGGGGATCCCTTAAACAATTTGATAATTTTACGAATTCGTGTTGGTGTATCGCTGAAGTTTTCTCGCAGTTGTGGCAGTTTACTATAACTTGCATTGTTTCCGTTTTCCTCATCATCGCTTTTAATTATATTTTCACTTGAATATTCGCTCTCTGATTCCCGACTTATAATATATTTAGTCGTAACAATTGGAGTGGTATAAAGTGTATCAACAACCGCTAATTTAATAGCATGGTAATAACACAGTTGATGAGTTGATGATGTTGGCAGCATGAAACCTAATTTTACCATTACTGCCGCTCCATCAGTAGTGCATCCAATTAAATCCGTAAACCTTAAATCAAAACTTTTTAGTTTATTGTTTAGAAGTTCAATCGTCTGTTTAAAGAATCACGAATAAAACTGCTGTTTGTAATGGCGTGAATAGTAAAACCATCCAACACCGCGAGTTTTGCTACTATATGTTCCAAAGATTGATTTGTCAAATATTTGTTAATGTTTTTTCTGCTGCGAGGAAGTTCCGGGCAATTGCACTTGCTCATTAGTTGGGTCGTTAAAATTTTGTTTACGTTTTTTTATGTTCAATTGGTTCGTATACTCCCTAAATGCCGTATTAAACTAGAAGTCGTTGATCCTTTGCATGACAACTTTTTCTTACATATTTTGCACGTAGCCATTGCCTCTTTCGTACACCTTGAAAAATATTTGCAAACTTCAAATTCCATATTATTGTGGGATAATATATCTAAAAAAATTATTAGAACAAGGATATTATCAAAATAACTAAAAATTTTAACGTTTACCCGATAGTTTATTTCACACAAATAAAAAAAGAATTTAAAACTCTATTTTCTTCATTGTTTTGGTTTATGTCAAAATTTATAACGGTACTACGCATTTCAAATCAAACACATACTACAGTAATAGAATTAAAAGAGTGCGTTCAATGTGTGGAGAAAGAGTGAGAAAAAAAAACCGAGTTAAATTTGAAGCAAAAACTACGAGCCAGCTCGAGCTTTTTGACTCGAGCTGGCTCGATCCATAAACTCCACTAATGCCTGATTAACAGCAACATTTTCGGCTTCGGCTTCTCTTCTATTAAGTGTACCTAATCAAGTCGAGAACATTTTTAGGAATTTGTCCTTTAAAACTCCTATACTTAATCTAGTTTTAGAGCGAATAGAAAAGCCGTTCTGTTCAAATTCTTCTTTATTTATTTGAATTTTTTTTTTTTTTTTTTTTTTATTAGGCTTGGCTCCGAAAATAACGAGCCATGTTGCCAAACATCAAATTTTACAATTTTTATTTTTTTTTACATTTGTATGATTTAGATATATTTATTTATTTATTTTTTTTTTAATTATTTTGTTCCTGCAGGAGCCGGATAATCCTCTTACATACCTTGCTTGTAATTCCTTGTATTATTAAATTGTAATTCCACTCATTCTAATATATTCATACATTTCCTTATAAACCAAACCTCCCTCATTCATTACTGTTGTTAAATTTCTCGCATTCCGAAGGATGTTGAACTTGGATCTGTATTGACTGAATTTTGGACAGGCCAAAATCAGATGTTCAACATCCTCCACACATCCACATAAATCACAATCTTTATCTTCACTCAATCGACGTTTCCACAAGCATTCTTTCCAATTACCATGGTTCAGCCTGATTCTCTCTATCGTTCTCAACATTCGCGTATCTCCTTTAAGCTCCTTATAGAAAGGATTTCTTAAGGGAGTACTACATAACTCTCTGTACTTCATTCCTTTCATTACACTTTTTTCAATATATTCGCTCTCCCATTTTCTCCACAGATTCATCTGAAACATTCGAAGTACATCTCTTGCATCCTTCCTTTCATACTCTTGAACCATCTCATTCTCTGTAGCCTTTTTTGCTAACATATCAGCTCTTTCATTCCCCTCGATCTGCCTATGTGATGGAACCCATTGTATGGTCACATCACGTTGACAGATACGAATACATTCAAAAATCAAATCAACATACACATTACCTTGTCTTCCACCTCCACATTTTAACAAACACAAACCACTCTGGGAATCTGAAAATATTACTATCTTCCTATTCCCCTCATTCACAGTCAGTTGAATACCTTCATATATTCCAATCAATTCGGCGTTCATTATACAGATACTTTTATCCACTCTAAAACACTTTTCTACATTCGTACTGGGCATGAAAATACCAACACCCACTCCATTCTCATTCACACTAGCATCTGTATAAACGATATCATAGATTCCCACATATTGCCGACTGATTTTCCCAAACATAATTTTGGCGATAACTTCATTCATTCCCTTATTATATTCCTCCATATTCATGCATACAGTAAGACTATTAGGGACGGGTTGCGGACCAGCATTGCCTATACTCAGAAACATGTTTAAATTTTCGAGTGCAACGCTAGTTCGATATGTCGGTTTGTACACCGCCCTACTTTGTAATCTTACTATCATCTCATTCCAAAACTCATTTTTCTTCGTTATCATTCGCACTATCTCTCTCACTGTGACCCACTCTCTCTTGTAATCGAGAGGTGAATCACCCATTACAGACCACAAAGAATGTATTGGAGTTGAATTAATCGCTCCCAATACCACTCTGGCACACGCATTCTCTACTTTCATCAATTGACTAAAAGCCCCTTTCGAACCGTTTCCATAAACACTAATACCATATCCAATTTTGGAGGATATAAGGGCCTTTCTTAACATATCAGTCACACTGGGGTGAGCGCTCCATTTAGGTTTACTCACCCGTTTAATCACATTCATACGATCCTTGCAGTTATCTGCCAAAATTTTCATGTGCTTCCCAAAATTCATACGCCTATCAATCCAAATACCCAAATACCTGTACGTGTTCACATGTTCAATTCTATTATTATCCACTCTAATGTTTAGATTTATGTCATTCGTTCTAAAGCTCATGTAAGCACACTTATTAGAATTCACCCTTAAATTTAACATTTTCATTTTTCCAATAACTTTATCTACTCCCTTTTGCGCCTTTTGAGCCGCCGCATCAATACTTCTTCCTTTGCCAATTATAATAAAATCATCTGCAAATTGCAGAACGATTTGATTTTCTGTATTGATGCGGTGTATCTCGCTGGCATATAGGTTGAAAAGAGCTGGCGATATTTTACTTCCTTGCGGAAGTCCAACATTCGCCACGCCCTCCAACCTATACCCACTTCCATTCAAAACAATTTTTGTTTCACTCATAAAATCTGTTATCCACATACATACCTTCCGTGAAAATCCCAAATTCGAAAGAATTTGTTGTAATTTCCACGGAACCACATAATCATAAGCCCTCTCAATGTCCAAAAATACCGCAACTACCTTCATATTATCTTTCCTTACTTCCCATACAAACTTTTCCACACACTCGATTGCAGAGTGGTTCCTTCGAAATCCGAATGTTGTTGTTGGCAACAAATTATTCTCATTCATAAAAGCTTCCATTCGTTCTTTCATCATTCCATTTAAAATTTTAATAAATACATTCAACATACATATGCCACGATAATTTGTTGCCACATTCGGATCTCCATCCCGTTAAGGAATGGGGACCACCCTGCTCTCTTTCCATTTGTCTGGTATTTTGGAGCTCATCCATACTTTGTTGAGTGTCTCAAGCAAATTATGTTTTGCTGAGTCACTAAACAACTGAATCATTTTATAACTTACACGGTTGGTTCCTGGAGTGGTAGATTTGGAGTTATCTAACACTCCAAGGAACTCATTCCATTCAAATTTCCTATCCATTCTTTCATTTTTTTCCATTCTCACATCTTCACTTGATATATTCAATTCATTATTAACATTTAGTATCATCCTCAGAAATTCCTCACCTTTTTCACGATTCTCACACACCACATTGCTCCCATTAAAATATTTCCCATTCACCCTGTTAAATAAATTCCATACATCCTTAGTTGTGGTTCTATGTGTCATTTGGGACACATATTCCCTCCAACTTTTCCGTTTCGCTCTGCGAATACCCTTTTTCAACTTTCCATTCATTTTACTATACATAATCTTATTCAAACAACTCTTATTCCTGTTATATTCACGCAAGGCTATTCGCTTTCTTTCATACCAGAATTGAACTTCTTTATTCCACCACCCATTCACATTGATCTCTGCCATATCAACCATTCTAATGCAATCCTTATTCACTCGTTCTATTTCACTATCCAACTGACTTTGATTTATTTCATGTTCACCAAAAATCTCTTTCATCTCCATCACCCACCTCTTATTATTCATAATTTCACGTTTTTTTTAAACACTCTGTTATCATTCATGATCATTTTAATCATGAAATGATCCCCACCCAAATTCTCTTCTTCTACATTCCAAGTGACCCGGCCGGCCAATTCAATAGTTGTCATAGACAGATCTAACGCATTGGCCGTACCTCCCACATTCGCCATTCTAGTTGGCCTCCCATCATTCAAGATCACCAAGTCCGACTCTTGAATCAGGTCAGCCAACTGATTTCCACGCGCACAATTGTTAAAACAACCCCAAATTCTCGAATGTGCATTCATATCACCACAAACAATCAAGTCACTTTTACCTCTCACCCACTCAAACAATTTCTTAAAATCACTCAAAACATTTTTCCTTTCATCCTCATTACGTACTTGGGCTACATACACACTTACTAGTATCAGATTTCTTTCCAAATTAGTTGTTGTGGCGGCTACAGCTTCCACAACTTTAAACGCAGGTAGCTGTACTTGTGTGAGCTTCATATTATTGTGATATAATATTGCCACTCCACCATAACCATCGCCTCTTGGTTTGGACAGAAATCTGTACCCCCTCACATACAACGTCTTGTTCATGCGCTCCCAGGTTTCGCTTATAAGGACCACATTCATATTATTGTTGGCCAGATAATTAACCAACATATCTTTTTTGGCGTAAAAACTTTGTATATTTATCTGACCAACAACTATTCTTTCACTCATTTACACATTTATAATTATTACATACCAAACAATACATGTAAAGGGATTACCCGCATCCGCACAATTTCCAAAAAAAATTGTAATGTTGCATTACATTGTTTGTTGTCCTGCGTTGTTGATGTTGTCTCATATACATGTTGATGGTGCTGCTGCAAATCGTAGAGAATTGTTGCACCATGTTGTAGGTTGTTGTACACATGTTTGTAGAGAATGATGATTTTTGTTTTTGTTTTGTGTGTTGTGCGAAATAAAAATAAAAAATAAAAATCGTTTCAAATATTATCCAGTTTGGTTGTTTAAATTTGTCGGTGGTGATGGTGCAATAAAATCATTATTGTTTAAATTTGTGTTCGACGTTGTACTGTTATACTGTTCTATGAATGCTATTCGGTTTTTTGTTGTTGTATATCGTGTTTTTTTTTGCAGGTCGACCTCGTTTATTCACATTTACAGCGATATCTTCGTTCTCCGTGTCCAAACACGATGAGTCAGATTCTTGTTTACGCTCTTTTATATGATCACGCAAGTTGATCATCGTTTTTATTTTTGCAAGCTTATTTTCTGCCTCTTCGTGTAGTTGTGTGATTTTCACAATTTCGTTGTATTTAGCTCGTTCATGCGTTGTTGTTGTTGGTGGTAAGGTATTTGTTGTCTGTGTGTTGTCTGATTGGATTTGTTGTTGTACTGGTTGTTTCTGTGGTACTTGCGGTTGTAGTGGTTCTTGTTGAATTTGTTGAACTGGTTGTTGTAACTGTTCTGATATTTCCATATTTATATTGTTCAAAAGGGGACATTCTTGTTTTTTATGTGATTCATCACCACATTTGAAGCACCGCTCTTTCATACCATCATAAAATATTCTGGCTTTAATATTTTCTATGTATATAAATTGCGGTATTTCTCTTTCCAATTCAAGATATATACCTCTAACACCTGAAAATACAGGTAATAGAGAGTTCGCGCCGAATTTTTCTCGCCTTGTGGACAAAATATTGCCAAAGCGGTGCATTGCTTCGCTCAATGTTTTGTCGCTTATTTCTGGCGGCAAATTAAACACCCGCACATACCGCATCACTCCGCTTGCTCCCTTCACAGTCACTTCCGTATTTGTCCCGTTTGCGTAATCAAACTTTAATACACTTATATCGCTAATAAATTCTAAATACTTTTGTTCCACATTAAATTTAATATAGATACATCGCTCGTATAGATCTTGATACAGAGTGTGTATGTCCTTGGTCGTTAATCCAATATTTAATATAAAGCGCATCATTTCCAAATCGGTTGGCTTAGCATCTGTTTTTTTAAATTGAACTTTTGCTGTATTTTTCCTTAAGCTGTCCATTTTTAATCCTCAACCTTAGCCAGGTATATATTTGTATATTTTTCACTGCGCAGAATTGCGCTGAATAATTTTGGGCAGCACTAACTGTAACTTTTATTTTATTTCACTGTTAAATAATTTTTTATTTATTTATTTATTTTTTTTTAATATTTCAATTCGCTCTGTTCCCTTCAGTGGTTGACAATCGAATGTTCTTCTTTATTTAATACAATTATTTCAGGTGCTTAAACCACTTAAATTTATGAAAATTGCTTATTTTTAAAAGCTATTGTAACGGATTTTTTAAATGCTTTCAGTAAAAATTAGGAGAATTTAGTAATTTTCGAAAATCTTCGACTTTTGTAAATATTTCATTAACCATATAAAGCATATTTTACAATTTATTTACAATCTTACAACATGATAATTAAAATATTTGGATCATGAATATCATGATATAGGGATGCATCACTTCCCCAGTAGATTTTGTGTCCCTTGAAGGGTTTATATTTACAAAGACCCTTATAATTTCATTATTAGATTTATTATTTATTTACAAAATAAAGGGGAGGCCGATGTTAATATGTTCGTAGAGAATAAAATATAATTCTTAAGTTTAATTTTGATTCTTTTTACTTTTATTGTTTATTAATTTTATCTATATTATTGCATATGAAACGTTATAAACTGTTATGCTTCAATGTTTATCGCCTCGTTATATTTAGTTGGTGGCGGATAAACGGAAAACCGAGAATATTTATGTACACAGTTTTTGGTGGATATTCTATCGGTTTGTGTCTTGGACGTTGTACCTAGTATTGTTGCTTTTTTCCACTGAACAAAGCTTTTATACCAAATCGAATTGTTTTTCTTTTTTTTTCATTGCCTAATTGATTTACAAATATTTTAACGAAAATAAATTATTGCTCCACTTCATAGACCGGCGGATAGATGGCATTGTTGCCCGCTGAGGTGAATAAAGGACAAAGAATCTTATGTAACACTATGTAGCTGTCATAAAAAAATAATGTGTCCGTGTGAACGTCACATGATACCGCGTAGCGAGTTGTTAGCATCGTGCTTCTGCCTACTCTTGTGGTCGCCGTTCCTGGTTGTTTGTTGGTTATTAAACATGGATTTGTTTTTGTGCTGTGTTTTGGTCTGCCGCTGGATGCGGACGATGACGGTTGCTCTTCTAGGTGGAATCGGACTCTGTTTGTTTGTGATCGTCCGTCGGCCAGTTTTACCTGTATATTTGTGTTTTTTGTTGTCGTGTTCATGTCATGGTAATTGTACGCAGCTGTTGACGAGTTATTCTCCTGTGTAGTTACGTCTTGCTCTAACTCTGCGAAACACGGCTTAAGTCTGTCGATCGATACCTCGCAGTGCTTACCTTTGATCTCCAGAGTAAAATTTTTTTCTTCTCGACTAACCACTGGGAAAGGACCTTCATACGGAGTTTGTAGGGATTTTCTTAGCGCATCGGTGTGGACGAAAACACTAGGACACGAATTTAGTTCTGTTGCTACGAAAATTTTTCCGACGCAATGCTGTCATGCCTTCATTATTCTTCGACGAACTCCGATGGACTGGTTGTTTTAGTATCTTCCGTGATTAGTTGGCTATCGGCACTCGTATATTCTGCCCGAATATTAACTCTGCTGACATCGTTTTGAAATCCTCCCGGTATGTGATCCGAAGTATTTGTAAAGACTGGTTTAAAATTATTTAAATTGCTTAGCAATTTAACTGGTTTAGGCAATTTCTTTATAAATTAACATACTGATATATAGACGTTTACATGTCTACTGGGAATATTATCTCCATGAACCAAAACAGGTTCTCGACTTTAAATTATATCGGCATTTTACCCATTTCTTTATTTTTTGAATGGTGTGAATATATCCCTTTAAAAACCTTTGCCACAAATGGTGCAACAACTGTTTTGTCCAAGCTTGGTTGTGATTAAGATTTGCAAACCGGTAAGAACCGATTTTATAAAACTGTGTTTTTTAATAAAATTCAAAAACCGAAAAACCTGCTTTTCTGTAAAAAAAACCGGGCAATTTTTGCTTGTTGTTAGGAGTGCCGCAAATTCGAAAATTCTGTGATGAAAGTGTTTTTAAATTTTGATTGATTGATTGATTTTGAATGTACGACCAAGCATTTAGCAAGATCTCCCGGCAATTGTAAGAATTTTGACGCCGGGCCCACCATTCACCCTTTTCTAGTATAGGATTGAGATTGACCCGGTTACAAACACCTTGACGGTCAATTGTTAGTATAGTTACATTTTTTCTAAAAATTACTTTGTGTTTCCGGCATCCTAAAGTAAATAATGTTTTCTTAAGCTTATATGTTTCCCACCAACCTACTTCATCTGGCTTTTTTATTGATCAATTGATTTTTAAATTTCAGGTTTTTTTTTCCATTTCCCTCTTTTTTTTTTCTTTTTTTTAAATAATTCCTAAAGTCCACACATGTACTAATTTTCATATAGCTTAATCAAATAATAAGACTCTAATTAGTTTCTAAGTATACAGTCCGATTTGAGGTTCCTGTGAAGTAAGATGACAAAAAATCAATACAACCCTGTCCATTGGCTGCTTAAAGTTTCTGAAAATCTGTATTAGGTTTCACCGATAATTTTGGGAATCCAGATCCAGATCAAATTTTTAATTATCATTAGGTATTACTTTCAAACAAATTAACTGCAAAATATTAAACTATGAAATCCTCATGGTTTAGATTATTTTTTGGTCTTCTTCTTGTTCGTGATAAACAATAATATAATTAGCGTAGGACACACAATTTCTAAACTCTTCTTCATTGGTTGCTTCATGTTTCCGGAAACCCGGGCAGATTTCCTGTTGAACTTATATTAATAAATAATAACTGATGGAAAAATAATAAACCGCTGCCCCTGGTTTCTTCAAATTCCTGGTTTTTAAAATTAGACTAAGAGTTAACTAACTCCTAAAATAATAATATATTAAGTTTTTTTGTTTTAATAATAACCAAACCCACTAACCAAACTCAAATACTATTAATTCAACATGAAACTTAAAGTTTAATTTTAAGATTTAAATATCTACAAAAGTTTAAAGTCTGGAACAGTCTGTAGGCTTACAAATTTATTAATCCAATTCCCAATCCTCACACCGCAAGTGAATGGGGACGCAACAATGTTCTAAAAACTCTTTAAATGTTAATTAATAATAATTATTTCCCTGCAATTGTTCTTCTTATTTATAAAGCGAGGGTTTTGCAGAGTCTCACTTTGCAACCTTGGCGACAAATTTGGTTGACGAGACGCAATAAATGAAATTACGAGACTAATCCATTCTAACTATTTTTCCATTTTGTATTTTTATTTCTCTTTACCTTCTTTTTCTCCTTTCCGCGTTTTTATTTAAACTCCAAAAGCCGGAAAAATTTCCGCTACGGAATTCTTGTCCATTATATAATACATAAATTTCATTGGAATTATATATCATCAGATATATGATTCCAATGAAATTTATGTATTATATAATGTAAACCACGGGCCACTATTGGCGTTGCAGACATTTTATATAAAAAATTAGATTAGTGGAAGCAAGAGTAGAAACTAATGAAGTCTATGAATCTGATTGTGATATTCGATATGATCATGAATTCGGAAATGGAGAATATTATGAAGTTGAATATTCTGTTGTTTCATTTCATTCCATGCATTAATTCAGTTCGCAATATTGTACACTTTTTCAAGCGTTTTAAAACTCGTTGAAATACGTTACTACTTATGATTTAACAATTTTTATGGCTCATTGCATAAAAAAAAGCACTGGATGATTTACAAAAATTAAATATGCTCGAAGATATTTCTTAAATAATGCTTAAATATATTTGTGAAGCTTTGTCACCCGTACAAGAAGCAGTGGAAACTTTGGCATAAAAATACGCTACAATAATAACGGCCGAAAGCATAGTCAAGTTTATGTTGAATAAAATTGGCCAGATAAATACGGAAGTCAGCTAAAGTTTATTCAATTCATTGAAAAAGAGGGTGTTGGAACATAGAAATATTAATTTAATATCTTTGGCGAAGTAATCTTTCGTTCACTAACTCAATAGGGAGTTTCTCTGCCATATTCATCAAGAATAGAAGTGCTTAATTTTGGCAAGCGATTATTGGAAATATTGTTTCAAATGGAATCAGAAAGTTTGCTGAATAGTAAGGTTAGTGAGATTAACATAACAAATGTGTCACTTAATGATGAACTTAACTTGGCTTTTGGAAAAGAGTTTGTACAAAAACACAATAAGTCGTTAATTTTAACTCTTTTAGAAAAGATTTTATTTTTTAAAAGCAACTGAGAAAAGAACAAACAACTTATAATTGCTTTTCAAGGATTTACTTACAGTTAAAGCAACTACAACAAACTCAGAAGGCAAACTTTTCTGTATCAGGAAATTTTTGCAATTAAATTAGAAGTCGGCTTATTAATTTTTGGAATAAAAAAAATGAATTTTTATATCTGAATCGAAATTGAAAACAGAAACTATGAAAAAAAAACTTTATTTAATGGCGTTTTATAGCGAACTAAAGGCATTGCTACAGCTATTTTTCGCGCGAGCTACAGCTATTTTTCACACCTTCTATTTCCGTACAGAATTTATATAATTGCTCTAATGTTAAAATATTGTTTCTTAATACTTGTTTCAAAATCCTTTTTAAATGATTTGATTCCCGACTCTCACAATCCACCAAATGTAGAGAACGAGGTAGAATATATTTCCATACAATGCTTTATCTTCATTTAAAGACTTTGTAATTTTAACTTTTTCTTGTGTCCTAAATAATACTTCTAATGCTTTCAATGTATATTGTTGGTACCTGTAAAATTTATGCCATTGCCTCATCATATTGTTGCACACCGCCCTTTTTGGGTTATAAACCTTTTAGACTAACTATAAAAACATTGCTAGTTGCGTGATCAACCACTTCCACTATATATTTTACAATTCAAGTTAACCATTTTCCAAACCAAATCAACAATTTTTCAAATAATTTTAACAACAATTTTCAAGCTTATTTTATATATTGCTTTGTATATTTTGCAAAAAAAAAAATTAATTTAATTTGATTTGAAAATTGTTGTTATAATTATTTGAAAAAAGTTTAATTTGTTTTGAAAAATCGTTAATTTAATTGTGTACGGCCTTCACTATAAAGTAAACAACGAGACGCTGATATTTGTATTGAATCTCGAACAATGCAAACAAGGTATACTATTCCTGTAACTTGATTGGATAAATTTTCCATAATTCGATCAAATTTCTAGGCTTTAAATTCGGATTTAGTTTTTTCGATATAATTCAAAAATGTTTGCTTTGGTTTCATCAAAATCATTTGGTTCTTGACCGAATGTACCGAAAATATACTATTTTCAATTTAAAACGTTCACGTTTTAAACTCAAAATTGTATTGTACCTGTTTGTTCGGTGGTATATAACAAAAACAACAAGAGATAGAAAGAGACAAACCAACTTTGATTTATTTTACTTCGGAATGTCGCTGATTCCTCTTCTTATTTATTTTGTTCAAGCTTCGCCTTTCAACTGTGCAGAACAAGTGATTGATACAAAACCTTTTAATTTTTACATTATTTTGACAGGTAATTTTTTGATACCTTTGAATGTTCAAAGTTAGGAGCAGTCTATACGCTAATTTATTACATTTAGCACTAAGAAACCTTACAACTGTTGACCCAGGACCCAAACTATCCTACCTAATACACTTATACATCAACATTTATTATTTTAATTTATCGGTTGGTTAAACAGTACTTCTGACACATCTATAAATACATTTATGTGAAATTCCCTTAACTTACGTATAGCTTGGACAGCAACGTGTAAGATTTTTTAATGTTTGTATTGATACGATTTGATTTGATCATCCTTGGTGACTTTTTACGATTTTTACTAATATTTTAAGCGACTTGATAATTCTTTAGCAGTTAGATCCTTCAACATTTACCCGTTTCTATTCATCCTAATTGTTGTAAATTTTATATATATAGCAAACAATACACGGTTTATACGGTCTTGAACCTCAACTGATTTAAACCAAGATCTGGTTCTTTCTTAATATCCATGAAAATCGTTTGAATGACCTCTTTAAATACGTTTAGCATTTAGAAATTAAGGTTCATACCACCAGTTTTCGATATTTAAAAACTTTTCTATTCGTCCTCGAGAAACTTGATCAGTAGGGCTAATTTTCACATATATGTATCGCCAACTCATCCCTGTAGCTAAACCTTTAATCTAACTTTTTAGTTTATATAGAACTATACTAGAAGCTGGTCAGAGAATTATTATCTACATTTAAAACTCCAAAGTTTTATTGACCTTCACGAGTAGTTCGGATACGAGATTTACTACATATTGAATTTAATACAGCTCAGTTCTAATTATTTACAAAGCTCGTACGTGATTTTTGAAATTACAGGACTCTGCAATTTAATTGGTTACGATATTTCAGCCAAATTTTAGAAGGATTTTCTGGAGTAGGATTATCCCAAGAAGATTTCGATATCCAAATTTGCTGCATCAACGTTTTTGCTACAACTATTGCGGGTGATATAAATCCCAAGGCGACAAACAATTTTGTAGTTTCTGACAAACATTCCGTTTTATCACCAATTTATCATGATCGAAGGCTAAATCCGAAGCAAGAACTTATCGGAAGTCAAATGCCACATCAGGCTAATGCTTTAATGGATTCATTGATTGAATCATCTGTAGCTTCTCTGTCGTCTAAAGGTATACAATTTCAATAATTTATCTAAAATGTCAGTCTGCTTATGATGTTTTACCGCAGCTCCATGAGGCATTGATATAATCTGATTTCTAAATTATTTACCATTAAACAATCGGTCATTCACATAAAAATCTCGTTGAATGACCATCCAATTTGCAATTTTTGTAAAACTTTCGTTGGTAAGTAACGTTTAGCTAACGTTCATAAATATAAATTAAAACACATTGTGCTTACGCCATAAAATTTTTTGAAATCGTATGTCACTTAAAGATAAAATCTCGTGAAGTTTTGCCGACAGCGTATTGAATGATCTTTACAAATATTTTCGTTTATTTTATGAAACTACCATATGAAATTCACCAATAAGTCTGTAAAACCTAATATTGTTTCTCCAGAAACTCAAACAATTCTGCCAGGTTAGAAGTGATTCTGATCTCTTCTCATTTTTCGATCATTTTCTCGCGTCATACTCAAGCCGCTACTTAATAATGTGAACTGTTAAAACATCTGATACTTTATCGGCTAAATGCACGGATAACTTGAGCTAATTCTAATGCACAAGAAAAAAAACCCGCACTCAAAAACATTTGAAATCGCATTTTAATTGGTTTTTGAACTAACTTTTTTATGTGTAATAACTTTAACGTTCATGCTGGAACTGTTACAAAAAGCCAGAAGACAGATTTAATTTTATTGATCTGTGTCTTCGGCGTTGACAAAGCAATACATTTTACAGAAATCTTTAAAATATTAACAAAATATAAAGAATTTTGTTAATTTTAGATTTAAGCAATTGTGCAAAAAATTTCAATGATCTATAAATCCTCGAATTTCTCTAAAAGCAGAGATTTGGGGACAAAAGCCCCTATTCTTTGAGGTATTAAACTAATAGAAATTGAAAGTTTAAAACAGACTAAAAAATGTAAATTTCTTGTTTGGGATATAGAGATTGGTCTTTTGTTTCTTCGTGATAGAACCAAAAACTATAGTAGATTTAATATAGAGACGTCTCGTGTCGAATAAATAAAAATTCAAATTAGTTGTGTGTAGAAAATTCCTAATTGGGTGTAGTAATTAAATTTCGAACAATATACAGTGAGCCTGATGGTGCGATTGAAATGGGATTCTAAAATGATATTTAGAAAAATTTTGGAATATGGCCTATTAGGAAGGAACTCCGTTCCTAAAAAGATATTTAGAAGAAGCTCTGGAATATGGCCAAGTAGGAAGGAACTTGGCTATTTCTTTACCGATTATGATGAAATTCGAGGTGTACGATGGAAATGGAATCCAAAAATAATTTTTAGATGAAATTTTGGAATATGGCGTATTATGATCTAACTTGGCAATTTCTTAACCGATTGTAATTTGGTTGTCGTGCTGGTTTCTTTCAAAAAAGTATAGTGAGGAAGGTGGTTTTGACTATATCCAGCTAAGGAAATTTCCGTCATGTGATCTAGTGCCAGATACTCTTTCATAAATTCATGATACTGTTTACTGTCGCCGCTCTTCCATCCCAAAATTTTTCTATCCGTATTCCTTTTGTGCTTTTCCATATATAATTCCACACATTCTTGTTCTTCTACTCTGTTAATTCCTGCTTGGGTTGTATTTCCCAGCCTAGTTCTGTGTTTGCGCGACTGGCTCGCTTCTTTCTTCTTTATGGCCACTTCGCCAGTATGACATCACTATAGCAAACGCTTTCTTATAGCATATCTATAGGCTCATTTTCGCTATAATTATGATCTGTCCAAAGTAGATTTTTGATGATCGATATCTGGCAAGTTCTTCTTTAAATGTTCGAACATCGATGCTTCTATTTTAGGTTGAATTGTTATTTTTACTTTATTGTGAGCTATTTGGGACTTTATTCCACCCATTCCCACTACCTCTGTATATGTGTATGTGCTTTTTGAGTAATAAATGTTGCTTGAGAGTCGGCATCAATTAAAACTCGAAGCAGTTCTTCTCTTCCAATGACTGCAACAGCCTTTAACTTTAACAGTGTGTCCAACCATAACTATAACAGTGTGTCCAATTGTTTTTTTTTTCTTCTGTTTGTTGTTAATTGGTTGCATGGTGGTTTCCTTTGTATATCATACATTGTAATGTACTATGGAATTTGTCTAGCCCATATCTTTGTTGTCAACATCTTCCTAAATCTTTAACAATTTGAGTTGAAATGTTCGGTCCCACATATGCCACATCTTATTCCACTGGTTACAAATAGATTTCTTAAGTCTGGCTTGCAACCAAATTTGCCGGTTTGTTATGCGGTTCTCATTTGCTTTCAAAGCATTGAACCTTCCTTCCAGTAACGTTAATAATCCATTCAAAGCTTGAAGTTCTTTTGGGCTATTAACTGATGTTTCATAAAGTCGCAGTGTGTCGTTGTCCAGTTTATTTAACATTGTGTACACTATAGGCGGGTTACAATTGTCTGCCTCGATCCCTAAATTAATGTTGGTATAAATGGATTCAATTATTGTAGCATGCATAGATTTATTCAGTAAATTCCACGCAAAATTAATTTATCGTCAGCGCATTACAAATTTCCTTTTTGTTGGTGTATAACAAAAATAAATCTGACAATTAATAAATTAATTATTAGTGAATATAAATTAAAGCTGATCGTCTTTAAAGGGGCGACCTTCAAATTTAATACAAGTAAGGTCATTACACCGTAATATTATATTAATATTTTAATAATTTGGAATTTGGTTAGTTTTTCCATAACACATTGAGTGAAACGCAACATAGAGTTGAAAATAAACCGTGATTTTTTAACTTTAGCGATCTAAATTAAAACTAGCAAAAAACCATTAGGCAATTTTTTATTATTGACATTAGAAAGCGATGAAATCAGCTAAGATAAGGGGATACATTTTTCATCACGAAACTTTGCTAAAATTTCTTACTGCTAAGATAAAGAACGACAACTACACTTCCCCGTTTACCATCTAATTGATTTCTTTTTTACATTTTCTATTTGCAATAGTCCCTTGTTTTGTGGCTTTCATGTTAATTTGAAGTTCGATGGAATTTTTGTCGAGATTCCATTTTATATTCAAGGGCTTTATTATTTTGATCCAGCTGTATGTCCTTCGTTTTTAATGCATGCTAGAAATTGCTGGGTTTAGAAATATTTTCAATCTCACTGACTTTCATGTGGCTCAGTGAGAAGTATACTACGTAAATGTTTTTGATTAAAAACGATTTTATTGACAATAAGGTACATTCTTTATTTTCCAACATTATGACAACATTTTTTATTATTTCTTCATTTACAACACTTTATTTTACTTATTTACCTTTATCCCCGGTTCACTGGTAAAAACAACCTTGGCTCTCCAGAGTCCACAATATTCCCAATTTATGTATTGTCCCTCGCCATTGGCGACTTTGCTGATTATACCCGATTTATATTGAAAAGTGCCGGTGAAATTTGTATGTTCTTCCTGCCATTTGTTGTTCATGTGTAAAGATTTGCTCTACAAATCAGGAATGTATCCAAATGGTCAAACATATAACCCAGTTGGTCAAATCTAGAGTTTTGCTGGTATAATTTGGACTAACAAAGTTCGCAATTGTCAGATATTTTTTTGAAATTTCTACTCAGAACAACACCATGTTTCTTTATTGTCCCCAATTTGGAACTTCAGCACATAAACCTGACCCAATGACTTTCGCCATTTCAAGTTTTTACACTTTAATTTTACTTGTACAGTTAGATTTACTGGTTAAATTAATATTGGTCTATGACGCAAATCGGTTTTGCTTATAATCAAAACAGTCATATTTCTTTTAAGCTTCACCTCGTTTCAAAATCGACAATGTATCCGTATGTGATAATTTTGGAAGTAATAGGTTGAACGCATTTTACTCTCTTGTATTTTGTTGTAAATCTATTCTCTCTTCATTCCCCACTTTCAAATACGTTTTTTTGCTTTGCTATTCGTACACGTCTTCGCTGTTCGCTTCCCAATAGTTGTATTTGATGAATATAATCTATAATTCTACAACTGCTATTCGACATATCAAGATAATTGGTTACTATGGATGTGAAGTTTCTAATATTCAATACCTATATACAAAAATAAAAGCATGTTTAGTAATTACAGTGTAAAAAGTTAGTTCCAAAACGAATGTTTTAGTGAAATATGATAAATAAAATACACATACGTAGAGCTGTTTGACAAAAAAAAAAAAAAAAATCGAGCAAGATTTCGAGGACTTTAGAAAGTGAAACTAGTAGAAAGCATAAAACTCAGCAAGCAGTTGAACCTTATTTGATGTCACGAAATGTTTTCTGGTTTGTGTAACGTATTGGTTAAATGAATAACTAATGCGGTGGAAACCAACCAGGCAGCATATTCAATTTTGAGCGTGTAGCTACTGCTGTCATATATATTTTTTTGTTTTTGAGTTCTTTCGAGGTATAAAATGCACACAGAGCAGTGAAGTGATTTTTTTAACCGACACACTATAAAACCTGCTATGTATTCTACTACGTTCTCTATAAACTGAGATAAGCCGGAATAATCAAATAAATCTGCATTCTCAGAAAGAAAGGTAGCATCATTTTCCGTAAGATGTTTGTCATTGTCAGTCAAACCTGTATTTGGTTGAAGCAAGAGATATCTATCAGTTGTTAAATTTATAGCAGTTAATGGGTTTAATATTATCAACTCTTCTAACGGTGAACAATTACCTAATCCTGAGTCTGAAATTTGTGTATGAACCAATAGTCTTTTATAAGCTGCAGTGAACTGTCGTACAGTAGGATTGTTATTTGAACCTAACCGGGACCTAATACTAGCGAAGAAAATCTCAAGGGATTCAGTTTATAAAATGGAATTAACTTAAGAAGTTTGGTTCTTATATAAAAATTAAAAATAAAATTTAGTCTTTTTTAACACATAATCATTCCAATAAAACCAGTTTTACGGGGGGACATAACAACCGGTTGGAAATTATTGAACGTCTTAATTTGTATGGAACCTAAATAGTTAAGAGCAAAATTAACAAATGTTTCTATATTTGCTTCACAAAGTGGTTGTTTAATCCTCTTTTAGCCATTCTTCTAGAATTCAAAATATCAAATATATCATTAATTGTCCGAATAAACTTTACAGTAAAGATCCCAGAAATTGTAGTAAACCTAGCTGATCCCTAAACATGGGCTAATCGCAACTTATTCTCTAAATGCAGCTGTTCAGATTCCTGTAATTTTAGTTAATCTTCCTAATAATGCCAAGAAACCTCTTCGCCGTTTCCGTCCATTAAAAGGCCTTTCTCCGCGAAGTATTTCGAATCAATTTTAGCATATGACAAGGATCGGGTAATATAACTAATTGTTTGTTGACAGATTCTACTTTAAATGTGAATTTTGGATCTAATCTATCTAATTCTTTGTATTTAGCCACATTTGCTTTATACCCTAAAAGGTATAATTATTTTTTTGTTCATTATTTAAAGACGAAGCAATTGGGAAATACCCTAATGGTAATTTTCATCTTTTGTTAATTCCGACCGCAATATTACAAAATAAGAATATAAGAATATTACAAAAAGAATTTTAATTATTTAACCGCTCGTTATGAAAAAATTCCTCGGTAAATCCTGGTTTTGCGTTCACACATGTGTACCACTTTCCTATTGTTTTCGGATGAGGCAATAAATAATTAAATGTTTTACGAACACAATCGTAACCCTTCGGTGAATAAAAGTTTAAATTCATAGCAAATGTCCTTATTTCAATGGGATATTTTTTTTCTAATGAAATACCTTTAGATTTACGAAGCTGCCTTTTCAGAAGTTCTTTCACAGGCTCCGACATGGGCAACAATTCAATCAGATGTTCTTCTTGCAGCAGATAATGACTTCGTAGATTTTTTTTAAGTGTTTTCTAATTGTAAAATTTTTTTGGTTTCTTCGACGAATTATTTCCTTTTAACGCCGCTCTTTTTGCTTCATTTCGTTGTATGATGATCTCAACATTCTTAGCTTCATTTTTCTGCGGTAATTTTTTTTTTTAGGTGAAGAAGAGTCTCCTGACGTTGACATAATTAAGGAGGTTTTAATCGTTATTACAAATACCTTTAATACTTTAAAAAGCTTATATTCGTCCATGTCTTCTGAAACGGTTGATGACTCTCAGGAAGGTGGGATGATTGCTGTTTTGCTACAGGCACATTCTTCTTGCTCGGTGTCGGGAATTATTTTAGTGGCTGAATCCAATGAAAAACTGAGACAAGGTTTATCGTCTACCACTACATGGGACCGCGACTTACTGCGGCCGAGGATGATGATGCAAAAACAGTTGGTACCGCATTTGCAGTTAAATTTTTGCACTTACCGCGAATGTAAACATATTTATTTTCAAAATGCTCGGAGCAAATCCGCTCCCAATTCTTGAAAATATTTTTCTTTAAAATTTGCTTCCATTCTTTTTTCATTTTCGAATTCTTTGCAAATCTGTAACGGAAACCATAATTTTTATCAGATGTTCATAATAATATTTTGAAACCCTTCAGATAAAATATTTTCTCTCGGCACTGGTTTTTTTTTAAAAGTAAATTGACGGAAGTATGTAAACAGATTGAAAGATTCTTTCTGCAGATCATTTTGAATGAAAAATTACATTGATCATTGATAATTTTTAAAAGCACATTTACGTTATTATTGTAAACACAAAATTGAAATGAAACAAAACCAAAGAATAATTTTCATTTTGATATATTAGCGAACGTATTTGATTTTCTCATTACTTTGCGTTTTTTTATTTGGGCTCTGTCTACATATATATCTTTATGGTCATAGGGTGGAAACCCAATTTTTAAATATTTTTTACTTCATGCCGCTCTTGCTTATTTGAGTTGTTTATTGTTCAAAGCTCAAACCAAAAACATAACATATCATATTCTGGCGCAAAGTGACATTGCAAACGGAAGATCAGACATACAGTTAATTGTAAATTTTGAATTTAACTTCCGAACATTTTTATTTCAAAGAAGAAGACTTTTCATCCCTGACGTAAAGTATTATGAGTCCGAAAGGTATGCAACCGATTTATAAAATGGTAGTTTCCTGTTCGAAAAATTCATAATTTTTAATTTTTTATTGGCATTACCTTCTTGTACTGGTACACTTACATATATTAAGTTTACACAAAACATTGTATTCAAGCATTTTAGTTTAAAAAACGATTTATAATAGTTATTATGATTAATACCGTGTGCAAAATAATTTGTCGCACGTATGGAAAACTGACATTTTCGTCCTTGGTATACAAGCAAATATATATTCCATAGTTTCAATTAGATTATCCAACAAAAATTCTGATTTAATTATAATTAGGTAATAAGCTAAGAAAAAAGTTAACAAAAAGAACCATAAAATACTAATAAATTAATCAAAGAATTTTTCCATTGCTTAATAATGTATAAGATATGCAAATTACATACAGTTCAATAAAAATAGATTTAACTAAAACAAACAAAAAAATAAAAAGTTTAACAAAAACAAATTAAAATTAAAACAAACAAATTTTTCGTTTCAATTTAAAATTTTCTCGATTAGTAAATGCAAAACCACTCACATTTGACGAAGTTTATAATCAAAGTAGTCCAACAAACTGTACAGTATACTGTGGTGGTGTTAATGGAGCATTATCAGGTTTTTTAACTGAAGAAATTTTACAAAAAACCTTTTCACCTTTTGGTACGATACAAGAAATCAGAGTCTTTAAAGACAAAGGATACGCGTTTATCAGGTAAGCTAATTTTCTAATTTTACATATTTTTCATACTAGAGGTTTTAGCTATTCAATATTTATAATTATAAATTAATATTTTTTTTTTTTTTTTTTAATAAAATTATTCATTAAAAATTATCTAAAACTAAAAAGAAAAAGAATTATATTAATAAATTAAAATGTTTACTGCCCAATAAAACCAATATTAATGTTATTCTATAATTTCAAGATTTTCAACAAAAGAAGCGGCAACACATGCAATTGTAGCAATTCACAATTCTGAAATAAATTCACAACCCGTTAAATGTTCGTGGGGTAAAGAGAGTGGAGATCCAAATAATGCGCCCTCAATTGCGAGTCAAGCATTGAGCCAAACAGGTTTTCCATTTGGTACGGCATACGGACAACAAGTAACTGGTTATTGGTATCCACCGGCACCAACATATCCAGCGGCACCGGCCCCATCAACGCCACTACAAGGTCAATTTTTACAAGGAATGCAAGGTTATGCTGCATACGGACAATTTGCTGGCTACCAACAAGGTTATATGGGGTGAGTTAAAATTTGACCAATTTCGCAATATTATACAAAATAAAAATTCTCACTGTCGGGCCTACAATACAAACAATGTCAATTAAAGAAATGATTATTCGTCCCTTTCTAGAATGGGAATGCAAATTCCTGGTGCATGGCAGGGTGTACCAACGCAAGCACAAATTCCAGCTACGGCCCAACAAATAGCACAAGGTGTTGGTGGAGCATTACCACAAGCGGCCGGTGTTGTTGCATACCCAATGCAACAATTTCAGGTGAGCCCGCAGGTACAGCCTCTTGTGAGTTACTAGCATGAACAAGAAATATTTTAAATTCAATTTTTATTAATTATTCTTATTTATTTGGTTATTTTATATTTTTATTAATCGCATGCATTTATTCATTCATCTTAATTATACAAAAAATATTTGTTAAATACAATTTTCCCTAATTAAATTTATATAATTGTGGGTTAACACTTCTTGTCATATACGTATTATGTATACACACACACACACGTATACATAAAAAATGTATTAAATAAAAATTTGTTATCGTAAAAATATAAAACATAATATAATATATTATAATTTAGCAAATTTTGGTTATAAATCATACCGTCTGCTAATATTTGACACATAAAACATTATAATAATCTACATAATTATAATAAGATTATCATAAATGCACAAAATAATATTAAATTTCAATTAATTTCTTCTTATCACATCATCCCTTTCAAAAATCTAATTATGACAAAATATATTTAAATAAACCGACACAAGAAATTATACCAGATGTACATCTTATGGTTTGTACAAACATATACACACAAACCAATTTTTATTAAAGATGGCATATTAAATTTGGTTGGTTCCAATAAAGCTAAGCTTGTGGGAAGTTTTATAATAAGTAGAATTTTAAAATACAATGAATTACATTTTATTTCAAAACCACAAATCATTTTTTTGTTTTGTTTTCAAAATTAACCACAAATCTCAATTTTGTTACATATTAGTATTCTAATCAGAGAATACAAAATACTTACGTACAAACAATTTAATGTAAATACTATAATTAATGCCAATTAAAACAAATCAAAACTAATTTTCATCGTCACACAACCAAATACAATAAATAATGATAAATTATTATTATAAAACGAATTTAGGCGAATAAAAAATAAATCACGTTTAATTTTTATTTTTGTTGTTAGTTATAATAATTACTATAAATATTTATTAAAAAGATAAATATTGATCTGCATAAAGATTATAAATATACACAAATCATTAAATCAATTCATGTAATTATTTTTAATATAATTTATTGCTTAATATTATACCAACACATCTGGCAAACCGTAATCCAATTATCAAACGAAAAAAAATTAAAATTACGTTATTTAATTTAATTAGTGTTATAATTGAAATTAGTTACTATTAGTTTATGATACACATGTATACATAAAATATGAAATTTTATATACTTTTCGACCAAATTATATAAATTCTGTATTAATTACATGAAATATTTTTGTCAACCACAAATCATTAGTCCTAAATAATAATAAAAAAAAAACGATTCCCTAAATATGTTAATATATAAATATCATAAATTCATATTAACAATTAAACACAAATCATAATTTAAAAAACAAAAAAATCGAGAACATAGTTGTTTTTGCATTAATAACAATAATTAATTAAAATTGGTGTTAATTAAAATTTTATTTTAAATTACATAATATACAATTTTATTTATATACTTATACAAACAAATATTTTTTTTTCCCAATATTACCACTGTATTAATTTCAATAATCATGAGGCATTAATAAATACATTTGAAGGCACAAAAGTAGACACACATATGTACATACCAAAAAAAAAAAAAAAAACGAAAATTAATTTGCCAGTAGCATTATTCAGAAATAAAAATATTATTATTTTTATTTTTAAATTATGTACAAAAACAGTACACACACACATATACAAATAATAATAATAATTGAATTTTTTATTTTTATTTTATTTTTTGAACGGTTTTAATTGAAATTTGTTGTTAATTAATTTTAACAATATTTCTACGTTTTATTTATTATTTTTATAATTATTTTATTACGGCAATATTAATATCACAATAACAACAACAACAACAACAGCGATTATAATTTGAGATTATCAAACTGGCTGAAGAGCAAATAAATTTTTTGTGTGTGGGTGTGTGTGTGTGCATAATGTGAACTTCAATTATTATTGTTATTTACATACAAAAAACGGCTTTCCGGATAATTAAAAATTAATATTAATTTTTTTTATTTTTATAATTAATATTATTAAATTAATATTCATTTTTATTATTTTGCTATTATAATTATTTTATTTGATAAGGGAAATTCATAAAAATTACGCATATTTTATATTAATTTTAATTATGTTTCTTTAAATTAATAAATTGGATAAAATAATTTTTTTTCTATTGTTAATGTGGCAGTAAGTAACTCACAAGAAGTTGCCAAAAATTAAATTTTAGATTGAAATTATAAAACATTGTTGTTTATGTATATTTTAATTAATAATGTTAATACATATTGTTTTATGTTGTGCTTGATCCTAGAAATGAATGTTTTATAATTAATTTAATGTTATAAATTGTATATTTTATTTGGTAATAGTCTAAGAAATATATATTTTAAAAAGTATTAAATTTTGCTCGATGTCATAATATTAAATATTTTGTGTCTAAAAATACATATTTAGCATATTTAGCTGAAATTAATTAACCTATTTAGCCGACACGCTTTGTTGGTTATGACCCCATGTTTTATTTGCTCTAACTAAATTGTTTAAACCTCCAAGTTTGCTTACCCCCCCCCCCCCCCCCCGCCTGACTACTGTTACAAGCAATAAAAATTATGCTCATTTTCGTCAAATCCAAAAACCTAATCGTTAATATTGCTTCATAAATCTTGTTTCATTATTTTTTTTTTTTTGTTGGGATGATTTTGTATTTCGATACTTGTGTGAATCTTACATTAGCTACTTTTAACCGTAATTCTACCCTAAAACGAATAAATCCTCAAAAATCTCAAAGTCGAAAATTGTCATGATCACTGAACTTTATATTATTAAAGGGAAATAGAGAAATTGAAGAAAAAAGCGAAAAATATTGTTATCTGAGCATAGAAATGCATGATTAATTATCATATGCAATGAATTCCTTGCAGAAACAGAATATCTTTGATTAAATTTACTGTAAAACTACTTTAACAAACCAATAAAAAATTTAAACGAATAGTAAACCATACAAAACATTTTGTACCATTAAAATAAAATTACAAATATTATAATTTAAGCAAAGAAATGAACGATTGGTTATCACAGTCAATGATTTACATGCAGGAAGAGAATATATTCAGTTAAAACTAGTCAAAAACTTCTTTAACCATCAAATTAAATATGAAATTACGATAAATTCGTAAAATATTGATACTTTATTAGTGATACTCACGATTTTTTACACCAACCAATGAATTATATGCAGGAAGGGAATACTTTTTGTTAAATTTGCTTTAAAACTTCATTAATAACTCAATAATAAACTGAAAAAAATTATGAACTACAAATGAGACTTAATATGAATCGCGATAAAGATAAATTCGTGTAAACTATTGTTATTTGAATAAAGTTGGTTATTACAGACAATGATTTACATGCAGGGAGAGAATATATTAATTTAATTTACTATAAGCCATGTTTAACGATCCAATAAAGAATTTTAAAAACTCAAATCACTATAAATTAGTACGGTATTGTTACTTGAGTAGAAAAATGCGCGATTGGTTGTCCTAGCCAATGAATTATATGAAGGAAGGGAGTATAATTAGTTATATATAATATTGGCTCTGAAACTTCTTAAATAATCCAACAATAAATTTAAAACAAATTACAAACTATAAATTAGGTTTGACAAAAATCGCGATAACAGCAGATTAGTAAAATATTGCTATTTGAGCATAGAAATGCACGATTGATTATAAATGCAATGAATTTCCTGCATAAACCATATGTATTTAATTAAATTTACTGTAAAATTACTTTAACAACCCAATAAGAATGTTAAGCGAATCATAAACTATAGAAGACATTTATTACACTCGAGACTATGCTAAATTCATAAAATATTTTTATTTAAGCAAAGAAATGAACGATTGGTGATCACAGTCAATGATTTACATGCAGGAAGAGAATATATTCAGTTAAAATTAGTGAAAAATTTCTTTAACCATCAACCAAAAAATTAAATCACGATAAATTCGTAAAATACTTATATTTCAGTAGTGATATTCACGATTTTTCACCCCTTCCAATGAATTATATGCAGGAAGGGAATACAATTTTGTAAAATTTACTCTAAAACTTCTTCAATAACTCATTAATAAACTGAAAACCAATTATGAACCATAAATGAGACTTAACAAAAATCGGATTAACGATATTTACAATGAATTTTGTTTAACGATCGAATAAAGGACAATATTGTTACTTGAGTAGAGAAATGCACGATTGGTTATTCCAACAAACAATTTACATGCAGGAAGGGTATATAAATAGTTATATTTAGTCTAAAGCTGCTTCAATAACTTAATAATTAATTTAGAACAAATTATAAACCATAAATTAGGTCTGACACAAATCGCGATAACAGTAAATTAGTAATATATTGTTATTTGAGCATAGGAATGCACGATTGGTTATCAGATGCAATGAATTGCCTGCAGAAACAGAATATATTATTTTATTAAAATAAAAATAAATAACAAACATATTTATTCTAGCTCGCGACAACGATAAATTAATAAAATGTTTATATTTAAGCAAGAAAATGAAAAATTTGTAACGACAGTCAATGATTTACATGCAGGAAGAGAATATTTTCAGTTAAAATTAGTCTAAAATTTCTTTAACCATCAAATTAAAATCTAAATCACATTAAATTCGTAAAATATTTATATTTCCATAGTGATACCCACGATTGTTCAAGTCTGCTAATAAACTATATGCAGGAAGGGAATACGTCTTGTTAAATTTATTCTGGAACTGCTTAAATAACTCAATAACGAACTGAAAACAAATTATGAACCATAAAGGAGCCTCAACACGAATCTGGTTAATGATAGATTCGTAAAATATTTTTATTTGAGCAAAATTGGTTATCAATCACAGTTCATCAATTACATGCAGGAAGAAAATATATTTAATTAAATCTACGTACTATGAATCTTGTTTAACGATCCAATAAAGAATTTAAAAAAATCAAAGCCCTATAAATTAGCACAATATTGTTACTTGAGTAGAGAATCGCACGATTGTTTATCCCAGCGTAAGAATTACATGCAGGAAGGGAACATAATTAGTTATATTTACTCTAAAACTCCTTAAATAACTCAATAATGAATTTAGAACAAATTATAAACTATAAATTAGGTTTGACACAAATCGCAATAACAGTAAATTAGTAAAATATTATTATTTGAGCTTAGAAATACACGATTGGTTATCAACATAAAATTTCTTTAACAAGGTAATATGAAATTTAAACGAATCATAAACCACAAAAGACTAATTCATAAAATATTATTATTTGAGCAAAGAAATAATTTACATGCAGGAAGAGAATATATTTAGTTAAAATAAATCAAAAATGTCTTAAAAATCAAATTTTATTGTTTACCCAAAATCTGGAATAAATGTTAAAATATCAACGAATCTAAGGAATTTCGATTAAACTCGTTTAATCTCGATTAACCTCGAGAACACAAATTATCAATGTAGGAAGCTCCAACGATCTCGAAAAATTGTAATAATATCGAAAAAGACTAGAAAGTATCGGGTTTTTGTGAAAATTTAAAAAATTACGAGATAAGACAAAAATTCGGAAGAGTTTCGAACTACTATTGGAAGTATAACATCCAATACATAACCGCGGATAATTTCAAAGTTATAAATAAACGTGAGCAATTGAATAATAAACTGAACCAATTTCAGTATAATCAATCAGTTAAGAAATATCCCACCTTAATTGGGCATACTTCAGAACTTCATCATGAAATTCATTTTAGAATCCCATTAACATTTTCATCGTATAAATCTCGGCCAAGTCTTAAAATATACCCTTTTGACCCGATTGATTGTACAGCATTGAAATATGGTATGCCATGCTGACTATGTGCTATACTGAAATATGCCGAAGTTTATTATATGCCATAAAGAAACGTGACGTACTTTTCCATATACCTTACGGGAATATTCCATACTGAAATATGCCTTGCTGTCGTATCCATAACGAAATATACCGTAACCACCGGGACCTGTTTCAAACAACGATCTGATCATTTTACCGCTGAGTTGGTATCGTTATCCGATTTTTTAAATATAACAAATTTTTAAAATATTAATATAATTTGCTTTATAGCTTAAAGTATGGTAGCTGCCATCCCCAAACCGCCGCTTCGGTGTTTTTTTGAAATAATAAAATGTATTGAAATTGAAACAAAATTTATGTTTTTAATAATTATCCAACTACTAAAATAAAAAATTCCCTAAAGTCGATTAGAATTGGTCCTTGCTGTGCAAGGATGGCAAGAAATTATGCAGCTTCTATACGTTTTCATATTGTATGCTTTTATGATTTTATGTAGGTTTAACAAAAAATAAAACACACACAAAAACAAGCGACAAACATTTTTGTGACAAAATTTGATTACATTGACATGCTACATACCGAGGATTTATTTAGATCGTTTCACATGTATGGCTTTTAGACCCATTCGCCCATTAGACATATGGCATTCCCACCCATTCAGCCTTTCGTCGTTCGGCCTTTCGAAATTCGGCTTTTCAACATCAAACGAATTACTAAATTGTCTGAGCCGATGTGTCCTTAATAATTTGTAAATCTACTTTAAAACACAAGTACAAACCCAAGTCATTCGAGAAGACGTTATAAATTTTATGAGACAATAATAAAATAAATATTCATGCAGTCCGTTTATTGGACGGCAGCTAAATTGGCAGAATGAATTCTTTGTACATACCAGGCATAGTGACATCAACAATTCAAAGTGAATTCAATACAAGAGTTTGGGGGCAGGTAAATTGATAATGTAATGTGTATTTACAAATTGAAGCCAACAATATAAATTTATTCAACAAAATCAAAAATTGTTCGAGAGACTTGCTAATCATATTGAAAATTTTGCACAAAATACTTTTTAAAAATATCATAAAAATCAGTCTGTTGATTGTATCCATTTTGTAAAATCTGGTTGCTGATGGCTGAGGCCCCTTTTATTTGACACATTCACCCCAATTGACTGTACGAAAATGTTAGCTTCAAACCAGATAAATCATCACAAAAAGTATGAAGCGTACCGTTCTTCCTATTTACAGCAGTTTCAACTGATTTTCGACTCTACTTCGATGTCCTATTGATTTTTGTATGTCTATTAGAAAGAAAGAAATTTTTCCCTACGTATGTTGACGATCACTTAATGGATGCAACGCATTACTGTTTAATTCTTCAAAAACACTTTCCATAAGGTTACCGTCATCATCCCGATAGAGATCATTTGATTAAAAACTAAAAGTTAAAAACAGAATAACAAAATTGTTTCATTGAGACCTGAATAAGTTGGTAGATTCACTGGTGGGGACATTCAACCAAAATCATGAACGCAATGATATTGCAATGAAAACAAAGAAAATTCCTATTCATTTACTATATAAAACTATCGCGGTAACTTTATTGGAATGAGGTCACCAAGTTTAATGTGGCTTAATAAATCTCCAGTTCTACTGCTTAGATCACTTACCTTTTAAACGGCTCTTCAATGTATTGATATACTATTTCAAGACGTAATTCAAAATAAAAAGAATTGGGTCAATAAAATTTCCGCACCCCTACAAAGTGTTCCGATTAACTCTAAGATAATTGCAGTCTTAGGGATAAGGTATCAATAAAAATAAAAGTGGAGGCGCCAGATTGGTTTGCCTTCTATAACGAGATATATTTCGGCGGTTTTAACGTCTGAAAGCAACTTTTTCTCTCTGACAGTTTGTGTCTGAGTATTGAAGGGAAGTCTATGAAATTTATTCTCTACGCTAATAATATGAAAATAAGCCGTAAAGTGGACACAAAAACATGGGAGCGGCGCGGAAAAATACAAAAAATAATAGAAGACAAGCATTGAAAGTGTAAAAAATACCTAACTACACAATATCTAAGATTAAAAGGTTTTTCACTTACGCCCTGCAGACTTTTGCTAGATAACTGTGGGTATCAAATAATATATTAATACTTTTCCTCTGATCCTAAGATATTAATACAGTCTGAAATTAGATCTCGGTTAAGACAAAATATTTCACTAAAATTTCACGTGTCTATTTGGCTGATTTCAAGCAAATTCTGATGAATGTCAGATGTAAATAAAGCAAGAATTACTAGGTAGAAGTATTTAAGTCCATAACAATGAAAGAATTATTATATTTCAAAGAAAATATTTGTACATTTTAAACATTTATCATTTAAACATTTTCCATAATAGATTTACTTCAAATAACCTGTCTAATAAGAAAACTTTTTTAAGATTAATAGAAGATTTCCCAGGATTTAAAATTAGCTCCCGTAATTTTGCGGATCGTTAGAGGACCGTTTGGTGACACATCGCTTCCAACTAAAATTGGCTAAATAAAAAATTCTGCTAATCTAATCCTAGAGATTTTTTCAATTGGTCATATATAAAATGAAGTAACTATAAGCTACACCATCAATAAAAATACCTCCCATATTTTTGCGGATCGGGTTATTACTCCTGCGAATGCAAGTCTCTAGTTACTTCATTTTATTTAAGGCTAATCGGAAAAATGTCTAATAAAGAAATGACAAAGTGCTTTAAGACCATAATACCACATATCTTATATAAATTTAAAATACTTTTTGGATATCTGATAATATTGGATCTGAACCGCGATCTCTGCTCTTAGAAACTGAAACATCAAAAAAAAATCTTTCAATAATCATGATTTTAGCCCACTGATAAAATGAAAATCATCGATATTCGAAATACAAGAGAAATTTTCTACATTTACTTTAACAAATAAATACTGGGACAAAATCTGGGCGATGCTTCTGATTTGGTTTCAATTTTGTAAGATTAAATCGGTATCCGAAAACTATTAGAACCTTCGGATTGCAGAAAAGTGAGACATTTAACTTCTAATCAAAATTTATTGGCAACAGGTCGCTAATTTCTCGAGTATATTCAGATTCGTGGGGTCACACCTCCATTTATTAATCCACCAAAAATTGTTAATTTCATAAATTAGTCTATAAAAATTCAACCGCTACCACCAAAATGTTAACGATCATATCTACATTTGATCAGTATGTACACCAAAACAATTTCCAATTGCAGTTCAGAAAAATATTTCTGCTGGCATATACATACTTGTGGGTAGTAATCCACTGCCAAAAACAGTAATAACAGCAACAAACGCAATCGCAATGATTAACTAGGTATTTGGTGTTCCATCATCCAATAGGCCACACTTTCAAAGAAACACAAAGAGGGTAACAAAAGGTGATCCATTACCGACAATATCAACGTAGACTACAACACAACACAACAGTTGGTCAGTGATTTCAATCAGTATACCTCTCCTTATGGTTTCAGTATGAAGAACAGCTTCAAACTTATGAAGAAAACGAAATATTAATCTTATTTGAAATCGGGTTTCCATATCTAAATCTTCAAATCTCCGAACAATCAAAATCCCGCAAAAAAATGCATTCTCTGTGGTAATTGCGTACCAAATCAGCTCTGGTAATTAACCTAACGAAAAGAACGATACAAACAAGGTTTAAGGAGTACGCCGCGCATATAAAATACAATAGCAAACAAAATCCGCAAATGCTACTTCACACACGGGAAGACATTCGAAAGTCAAAATGTTGTTTTGGAATTTTAAATTTTTATTTTTAATAATCAAAGTTATTAAGTTTGGTTTTGAAACTTTATTGTGGTGGTAAAGATTCGTCTTCAATTTATTGAAAATGTTATGACCAATACAAAGATTTCTTCCAACCAAAGTAAAGGGATACGTAAATCGTGCTTGTCTCAACAAGGGTGAAATACACCTCGATCTGATTTATCGCTTGCTAACTTGGCATGTCTTAAGCTCCCTGCAGGGTTTGATGAACAGTCCTTCAGTCCAGCTAACTGATAGTATTAGAAAACCAGTCATTTTTTAATTTGCTCTGCATTTTTTGCAGACTAGCCTGGCAGTACTTTTTTATTGGTTTTTATACTTTTTTCTAGTTACACACACACAATTTAAAATCCAATGTATGTGACTTTTTAAGGTACATTTCGTCAATTAAAAACAAATCAAAATAAACCCATTACGTATAATAAAATGATAACTAATCCATAAAGCTGATCTGTATGCCAATAAAGTTCTGGCTTACAAAAATCTACTGTCGGGTACGTAAAAGTTTATTTCAAGCAAGATTCGATTACAAAATATTCAAATACATTTAATAAAATGGGGCACAGAACATTAAAAGTTCGCTCGTTTATGATTTAATTTTTCTAAATCTTCCAAACGGGTGTGTTAACTCCCAAAACTTTTTAAAACAATTTTTTCCTGTTAACCAAAACTATTAAAATATAAAATCGACTTGATAAAGGCACATAATAAATAATATATTTGATGTTTTTGTAGAACTCGCATGAATTATTAATTTTTTTTTAAATTTTTAATTTGGTCTGCTTTACTAAAAAAAAAACAATTTCCTATTAAAAATATAAAAGAAAAAAAATTTAATAATTTCCTTAATGCTTTTTAGGATAAATAATAAATAGCACATTACTGATGATTATTTACATTTAATTTATACTAGTGCAATAACAACATGAAATATTAAAAATGTATTACAAATATTATTTATAATTTTAGTTTGCTTTCTTAGATTAAATCTGTACACTTTATTTAGATGTATCATGCTATCCATAAAAAAACTCTATATTCTAAATCTATTTAAATAAACAAACAAAATATTTTGTTACAAACATAATAAATAAAACTATATTAAATATTTATAAATAAATAAATACACAAATATCAATACTATACTAATTAAATAGTAAATAGCACAGTCGCACAGGCTTTGGCACATGTAATTTTTTGTTTATATTTTGATTTTAACAAATATTATTTCCTCTTATTTCAGAATTACTCATTTTTTTTGGTTTCGTAATATTAGAATGTCAATTAAATGATTTTTAATTTTTTAGTTGAATATGTAATATTTATTGTAGTGAAGAAAGAAAATCATTGCCTTTAATAAATTAACGAAAAAAAAATTAATCCAAACAGAAAAAACAAATCTATTTTTCTACAAATTGTGACCATAAAATTGAAGTTATGAAATTATTGCCTTTACAGCTAGCCGAAGATGAATGGTTGACACCAAGTCTGCTGGTGTAGCTTCCATGATGTCCACCATCCCTGTGCGGCTGTGCCCCCCACAAATGAGATTTATAAACAAAGATTTACTGGTGTGGCACTGTACAAACAATCCATTTAGCTAGTTATATATATATATATATATATATATATATATATATATATATATATATATATATATATATATATATATATTATTTTTATTTGTTATATAATTTCAAATAAAATAATATATTTAAATAAATATATAAAATAAAAAATATTAAAAGTTAAAGTATACACACACTAAATGATAACCGTATTATTTAGTATTATATTTATTTATATAAACAAAAAATAGTAATGTTATATAAAATATATAATGATGAAAAAGAAATTAATATTTATTACTAATTAATAAATATGGAAAAAATACTGTTTTATGTTTTTTTTGTCATTGTATGTATTTATTTTTACATACCATACAACCTATAATAATTCAATCCAAAAAAAAAAAAAAGGAAATTAAATATATAATTATCAAACATACATATTAAACAGCAGCTCCTTAAAAATTAATAAACGTTAATTACATTATATATTGAAAACATATTTTGTATTACAAAAAATAAAATAAAATAAATAACAGCCTTGCTAATATTTGGATTCTTAAATGCGTAAGTAATTTTAAATTATAATTATTATTATTGTTTCACATAATTTTCAAATGAGCCGAACCAGCTAATTGTTTAAAAATGGCAATTACGCTTTCCACCTATAATTATTTTTATTGCCAACTAAATCGTAAATCGGAATCAAAACAATTAAATACACCATGTAAAAATAAAAAGCTTATGAAAATAATTTTCTAAACAAAAAAAAAAATGAAATAACAATCAAAATCAAACAACGAACTTCATTTTAAAATACTACATATTTTATAGTTTCAATTTGATTTATTATCTAAATTTTTATAAAAATTATATAAAAAAAAAATTTCACTAGTGCCTACTATTCTATAATTTTATTATTCCATTTAATATATTTAAATAATTTTGATTCCGAAATTATATAATTTATTGAATCCAACTATTAATAAACTCGTTATTTACAAAACAACAACAATTCAACATCAAAATCGAATTATTTTTAATTTATTTTTATTTTGTAAATTTATAATTTAGATAGGAATTATAAATAAAAAAAATCTAAAGGAAAAAAAAATTGAACATATATATATTATATTAGCGTTTAGTATTACAAATATTTAAAAAAAAAAAAAAATAGGTTTAGATAGAAATTATTTATATAATATTATTTATAGGCAGTAAGAATATAAAATAAATATATTATATTAATTGTGTATTATTCAACAAAACATAAAATAAATTCAAAAATAAATATTATATTAAATAATAATAATATTAAAAATAACACAAAAGTTAATCAAAATTAAGCAATTGATAAAAAAAAATAGTTCAAAATAAATAAAATATTCTGAATTTGCTAAAAATAAACTATAATATAAAATATGCACAACTAATTATATATTAATTAATTTATTATTTATTATTATTTATTATATTGTTTAGAATCAGGAAAATATTATATTTTATGATTTAATTTTTATAATTACTAAATTGTATCGAAAAAGTCAATTATATAAAAAAAAAATGTCAATATAATTTTTTTATTTTAATTATTAAAGAGATGACTAATAATTATAATAATAAAAAAAAAAAGTGTTTTTTATGCACACACAGAATAAACCTACAAGAAAATTAAAAAAAAAATAAATTTAAATTAGCGATAGAGATAAATAAAAAAAAAATTATATTATAGTTTATTAGAATAGAAATAATAAATAAATAGTAAAATACATACAATGATATTAAGTAATAAATACTATTGGAAAATAGAATAAATAAATATTGGAAACTACATATAGTTAAGGCTAATACTGTTCAATATTTAAATTAATCAATTTAGAAATAAAACTCTTTATAAGCCTTAACCTCTATATTTAAATAAACCAGCCTGCTCTAGGACCATTATAAGTTACTTTAAAAAAACATAAAAATAAAACAAAGCGCTATATAATCAAAATTTCAATTATAATTATTTTGTATTAATTATAATTAGTAGACACACAACCACACACACACATAAATTATGTTTATTATTTCTATTTGTCTTTTTTTTTTCTTTTTTTAATGTAATTTCGGTTTCAAATTTAGCAAAGTCAGAAATGAACAAATCAAAACAAAAAATAAACATAATAAATAAATAAATAAATAAATAAAAATAACTAAATGGCGGAGAGATGATCAAAACTAATATTATTTATATGTGAATAATATAAATAAATAAACAAAAATAATACATGATTATTGTTTTTTGAGTTATAATTTTTACGATGACAAATTTATTGTTAGTGAAATACAGAATTATTATTTAATAGATTTTATTAATAAAAAATGAGAAAAATTAAGAAAAAAAAAATATAAATATAATTAAATGATGAATGAATGATTGTAGATAAAAACAAAAAAAAAAAATAAATTAATAAAATATATATGGTGTAAATACTATTCTAAATCTATAATTAACAGAAACGAAATTGATTATTGAAATAAATGAAAATTCTATACAGAACATAAAAATAAAAAATATTTTGATATGGTTGTGAATTTAGAGAACAACCTGTAGTTATAGAAAATATATTTGTATTAAACCCAATAAATAAATAAATAAATATTTATATATTTAACAAAGCAAAAAAAAAACAAAAAACAAAATAAATAAATCAAATATTAGGACTGAATTCTTTATTTTTTAATTTAACATTATTTAGTTTGGTTTGTTTTTTTTTTGTTTCAAAATTTGTAAAGAATTAAATATTTGACATATCGAAAAAGTGAAATTCCAATTTCATGATTCAATAATATTTTATTGCTTTAATTTATGGTTTAATTTTTTTTTTTTTTTTGAAATGATGACGTATTTAGATTAGAAATTGTAATATAAAACATAAGAAATTATTTTTATAACGGATTAAACAAACAAAGAGTTAATTTTTAATTATCTATCTTCATCTTTGATGAAAATTTAAAACAATTTAAAATCTTTATCGCTTCAAAATTCCAATTTAATTCTTTCAACCAAATAGTTACACAAAAAAAAAAAAGAAGACTATTACAAACATTAAAACCAAACTGGAGAGAAAGAACTAATCTAATCAGAACGAACAAAAAAACAAAAAATAATACAAGTCAACTTAATATATTTTTAATCCTACTTCATACCATAATATATTTAGAATAAAAAAGTTACAGTTTTTAATAGAGACCAACCAAAGGATTAAATTCATAATCCTTATGATTATTTCATCTTTAACCCTTCTTAGCAAGTAATTTGAATTTCTTTCCACAAATAAAATTTCTCGTAACAGGCAAAAACATTTCACTTGTTGATAGTATTTAATTTAGTTTTGGTTTTAAAATTTTTATTTTTTATTTTATTATAATTTTAGTTTTTTTTCAGTCCTTAAAAATTAATTTAATAAACATAATAATATTATAGTGTGTAGTTTTGTATCAAGATATGAAAAATCAAAATAAAAAACATACAAAATAATATTAATGGCAATTGAGAATTGTTAAAATTATTAATATTAAAATTGTAATTATTACTTAACGTTATAATTATAGTTTCCCCTTGTTCCAATATTTGATATACTCGTGTGTATAAATATTTATATATTTATATATATAATATACATATATATAATATATTATTTATGTAATAAGAATATTATTTGTTAACTATAATTTTATTATCAGATACATGGTTTAACTTTAAGTTTGTGTTTAATTTATTTATGTTAATTAAATTAATATCCAAATCTTAAAAAAAAAAAAAAAACATTAGACAAGTTTAAAAAAAATCCCAATGTACATTAGATGTAGTCAATCAAATATATACAAAATGAACTATAAAAATTAATTAAATTATAAACAAAAAAAAACTTAAAAAGAAAAACATTAGTATTGTGACTGTAAGGAAATTTTATACAAATGAAACAAAAATAAGAGATACATATATTGAATAAAACAATTAACGAAAATTAAAAAAAGAAAATTATTAAGTAATTAATATTATAAATATATTATATAAATTAAATTTAAAAATGAAAAAAAAAACAAATAATTATTATATTTATAAGTTTTAAACATAGTCAAAAATAAATAAATATTATAAATTAAACAAACAAGAAACGTGAAACGTAGCAAATAGAATGTAACAAACAAAAAAAAATATTATCTATATATAAATAACAAAAATTAACCAAAACTATTAATATTTAAAAAAAAAAAATATTTTTTTTTTTCAGTTATTACGCTGACTAAATTTTATGTTTTATTAATATTATTTTATGTTTTGAAAACATTAAAACCAATATATAAAATATATAAATAAATAAATGAGTATATAATAAAATATAATATATATACAATTATAAATAATAAAAACAAAATGAAAAAAATATGTTTGTAAGAATAAATAAATAAATTAAACTTAACAAAAAAAAAATGAAATTAAATACATATTATTATATAATTATATAGTAAAACTAAATTAAAAATAAAATATACAATTTAATAAAATTAAAGAAAACAAAAAAAAAATTGCACACTATAGATGTAGAAGCACAAAAAGATAAAAATTAATAAATATTGAATATTAAATTATAAATATAAACAATAAAAATAAATAAATTGTTGATAAGTAATACTAAAAAAAAAAAAACAAAAATAAAAGTTTAAAGCAAATTAAATATTATAAATAAATAAAATATATATCGGCCGGGTTGTATGGTAGCAAAATATAGTTTGTGGTGATAAAAAAAAAATAATAATAATTATATATTTCAAAATTAGTATATATAATTAAATTAACAAGAAAAATAAAAAATAAAAAATTCGTAAGCCAATGTAAAAAAATAATTTTTAAAGCACAAACTTGATTTTGTTACCGATGGCCTCTGCTATATTATAATTTATATAAATATATATAATATATATATATAGTATTTTATATATATATATAAATATAAAATTACTATATTTATGTATATGTATATATATTATATATATATAATATAAACATATATATATTGACATAAAATTATAATTATATCAAAAAAAAAAAAAAATTATAATACAAAAACAAATAAAAACAGAAAAATTAACAAAAAAAAAATGGTGAAGATGAATAAAAAATAAGTATGGCGTTTTATTAACCATGGAATCGGTATTGTCAAACAGTCCCCGTTTTGTCACTGGCCAATATTTTTCTTGCCAACAAATTTGAAATTGACCCATACTAAAACCAGTTTTACTAAGAGCAAAATTAGAAAATTTCTCAATTAAATATTTATTTATAAATTCTTAATTTTAAGTTTCAAAAATTTTGCTACTTTTAAAAAGGTGTCACTATTCGTTTTTTAATTATTAATTTTCTTTTGAGACTTAGCCCCAACTAAAACTCTACCATATTCAGTAGTTACTGCTAGCTAGCTCCCAAAAATGTTTAACAAATCGAAAACGGAATTAGAGACGGTAAATTAGTAAACCAATTTGCAGTTTGAATTGTAACCCATACATTACGTGTTAAACCGTACATTATATTACGTCATGTGAAATAAAGAAATTTTCAATATTTACGAAGTCATGAAATAATATTTTTAGGTAAGTGAAATAAAACCGTTTAAAGGTAAGTTTAAAAAAAATTGAGAAAATGAAAGTCTATTGAAAAGTAATTTTATTTTAGCTTCCAAAACTAAAGAGTTTAAAAATGCCATTCAACTTTTAAAAAATCGGACAATCTTTAATACGTTACAATCAATATAGGTGTGTCGAGAACTTACCACCAATTATTATGGCTGTACAAAATGGAAATATATTGCACACTTTTAAATTAAATTTAATAATCTCGCAAATAATCTGAAAATATTTTCATCAAAATAATAAAATGTATTTGGAAATTTTTTGGTATTTTATTTACAAAACTTTGTTGTCACTTTCGTTACTTGTAATTCAAATAACTAAACATAATTTAAATTTTATGAATTCAATAAAATTAATTTCACAAAAAATAAATAAAAAAAGGAAATAAACAATTATTGATGCTATTCCTTTTAATGCTGGTACAATGACACTTATTCAGCTTTATCGTTGATTCTCCGCATGTTGTAATCCAAACTCTTAAGAATTAGCTGGTTGTGTTCAACTTAGCTAAAGCTTGACTAAAATAACTTTATCCTGTTTGGGTTTTTTTTTTGTATTATTATGCCTGTTGAACAGAAACCCTCTGAGGACTCAAAATAAAACCAACAGCAAATTAGTTATTATTGATATCAGACATCAACTTATTGGAAAAAAATCTCAGTAAAGAGAAATAACCAGAATAGACAACACTTACTTACCAACAGATCTTAAATTAATTTCCCTTTCTTTAAGTATTTGGTTGCATTTCGTGTCGGTTTTTGACTATCAGATTTTGCAGTTCTTTCGCTTCTTTACATCATCTATAGTTAGTGGAGTGCTGTCCGTTAAAGTTTATGCATTTGGGAGGTATATTTTTGTCATATTAAAAGCTTAGGCTCTCGTTTTCTTCGTCTGATTAAATCATTGGTATCTCTAGCAGAAACAATTTTAGCCCCCTTTTAGTTATCTTAATCCATTGACTACGTATATTTTTCTGTTTTAAAAATATTTATATTGATGTTGTTATTTTTGAATGTTACAGCTCTATATTGTATTGTAATCACCGATTTTGTTATGGATTCAATACCAATTTTGTTTGGTGGTGTTGTGTTTCCTTAATTTTGGTATGTTGGTTTTCCTCATCGGGTATATCTTACTGGTTTTGACTTAATACACTTAATTTTGAACTTCGATTTGAATCTCAATTTCTGGGGAAGTTTCCGTCTGCCATTTCTTTTTGCAGGATTTTTCTTTCTGTTCATTTTTAGAAGTCTATTTATTTTCTTAATTGTTCTTTGTCAGTTCCTCTAGTTTCTTAGTTTGCAAAGTATTTTTCGTGCGGAAATCTGTAGCAACTTATTCCTCTAGCTCTTTGATTTGTAAAGTATTTTTTTGCTTTTCATTTTCTTTCTTAAAAGTTTTTACTTCGTTAATAACCTCAGTTGTAACCAGACGGAAAAGACTTCGATAGAGATAAACGAATATCGCGAAAAATTTGGCAGTGCCAACAAATTGAAAATGCTTATCAAAGAAATCAAGTATACATTTTTTAGCGAATACAAAAGAGGAAACTAATTATTCTTCAGGTAGAAGTTGAGGTAGAAGTACCAAAGGAAAGGCTGCAATATATACTCCTTCCAAGACAAACAGGTCAACAAAGTTTAATTGCAGTAAGCAAAGAGGACAATAAACACATAAGACCACTACAGATAAAGAACAATGAATCGCAGATTTCAGCGATTAAATTTCATGGGATAAAATAAAATAATAATACAATAATTTACTTAACTATAGTATTATTCCTGCTCTTTCAAGGAAATCAGCATTATAAAAAATTAACAAAAAACTCCATGATACATTTTGCACTAAGTAAACAATACTAAAATAAGCCAAAATAATAATATAACATAATAATTATTATTCATCATATATTTACATTATATCTGAACTTTTTTAACCTCGTATAGCTAACAGTTTCATATAATATAATCATATAAAGTCTTCTAACTAGTCCAACCAAGGGACCCATTTTACTACAAACTGTTAAAATATGATCATGCCAAGATATACGGAAATCAAGCGATACTTCTAAGTACTTGAAATTTTCAACTCGAACAAAGGCGACAATCACAATGTAATCATACATAAACTTAGTAAAAATTAGTAAAAACAAAAGTAAAAATTATTTTCAAATCTACTTTCAGTCTGTTCAAAATCACATTAAATTAAAAAAAAAAAATCAATTCAATTTATTCTTAAAATTAACTATATTCTAATTACTGAATCTGGTTCATGAGATTCACAAACTGGGTCCTCGCATTTCGTCCTGTATATTATTTCGTATTAATATGTCTTTATAGAACTTCAATGAGTCCTGCAACATCCATTCACTGAAAAAATGTTTGGTTAATAGCTAATGGACATCAATTAATTTTGCCGTTTTAACTTTAATTCCTAATGGCAATTTAGTCGGAGTGATAGTACGAATATTCTAACCTCATTTAATGTTTGATTTAAAAACCCCAATGTTGGATTTGTAAAACACTTCACCTCGTGCTACTATAACATTATGTGTACCCCTTTTTAAGATGAACCTCTTACATTCGTTAAATTTAAAGTGCCAAGCTGATGGCGTTTTAATACATTTTGATACCACTTCTTTGAAATTTAAAACGGAACATTCATCATTGCCTAAATTTTTTAGTGTTCCGTGTTCCTCTTATAGATTTAAATATTATTCAACCGTGACGATAGTTTTTCTCTCGCTTTCACCTTTTTCTCAATCTGAGCAAAAACTCGATCTGGTGTGATATACGAATGACCAGGAACCGGTGTCGAGGTGCTTAAATTGCTAGCCAGTATTCGCACATGCCCACCATAATCGAGTTTTTGTTTTTGCCTCTGCATCCATCGGCGACTAAATGAATTCTGCAAGGTTTGAGTTGCTTAGTTGATAGAAAACAGCTAAATCAAATTCGTTTGAACCTTTAGGCCGAGAATTTTCCGTCCAGTAAAACAAAATTACATTATTCTTCATTAGAGATGAGTGAGCCGTTCCGAATACCATGCCAAAAAGGTATAGATATACAACTGGTGACTGTAGTATGCCGTTTGATCGGACACTTTGGGAAGTGTCATATTTTTCTGGCAATCATATGATATTGTTAATAAATCATCTTTTCCTCGTTGAGAATTTCAAAAAATGCTTTGGCGCGTAGTTTGTATATTCTTATTTTGGTCATAATTTTATTTTTCTTCTTGGTAAATAGTTTCTGCTGTTTTTAAATGTTCTTTAAGTTAGAGACATGTCGAGCATACATAAGGAGCTTTAAATCTAATGTAATAGTACAAGTTGAAAACCATGCGGAAATAGCATGGTTTAACTTTGTGACTGAGGTGAGATTCATTATAAGTTCTCGACATTTTGTTGCTTGAAAGCTCCCCAGGCAAATATTGGCGTTTTGCTATACGACTGCGACAATAATGAATTTCTATGGTTTTGTATTGTTTTTAAAATGTATGATTAATTTTTTTGCTTCTGCCATTTTCAAACTTTTTTGGTCTCCTCCGCGGTTCTCGACTATACTATATGACTATATGTTACCGAGAAGGCTTTTCTTGGCTCCTCTTTTATATTTCTATCAGTCCTTTTAGGTTTTTCAATGTGGCAGTAGCTTAAAATAAAGGCGTCTTGCGCCAACTTGTAACAAATATTATAAAATACATCTGAATAATATAGTGCATCAGCGGTTTTGAGCAATCAACATTTATAGCGGTCGCCTTTATGTTTGCAGGTTGGCATAACTGGCAAATCTTTTCTCTTTTACCGCCAGATAACCCGACTATCATTATAACTCACCTTTGTTGGTTCGCTTGCTCTCGATCTCTATTTTTAACATTTATTTTCCTTTTACGTGGATATTCTGTTAAAACTGGCGTCTCTAATGATTCCATATTGCACTCACTTTTAATAATGTAATGAATAATATAATAATAATAAAAATACTTAAACGAATAATATCTTTAATATAATTTTAAGTCGAACAATCACAGAAATACCTCCAGCCGCTATGAATATCACATTAGAACTGAATTTTTATATTGATAAATTTCACAACTAACAGTTTTCAAGCCAAATGTGGAATATGTTGTATTTGATTGCCACACTAAAAATGTATATAGGAATAGAGTTATTTTGGTATTGAATAGGAATAGAGGGCTTTTGATTTTTAAACATGAGTAGAATATTATCATTTTTCAAATATACTATGAAATAAATGCCAAATACTCAGGAATTTATAAGTTTTTAAAAACTTTTATTATGCTCAACTACTTTATTCAATTATATAAAACGAAATAAGTTATAACCTCATTTTTTTTAGAAAGTGGAATAGATTACGATTGATTCTAAGGGACACATTTATTATAAAAGATATTACATTAAATGGAGTTTTATGCGACGAGTGAAAATTCATAAATTTCGTTTTGGTAAATTAAATGAAATGGTATTAGACTTGAAATATTCAAGTATAACATCAATGTTATAAATTATTTCAGAAGAATCTTTTGATTCATAGATGATTACTTAGATCATCTGCAAAAAGCTTAATATGTCCTATCAGGGGCAAATACGCAATATCATTTATGACTATGAGGAACAATAAAGGTCCAAATATACTACCTTGAGGTACTCTCTACAGTTCACATTAAGAATATTATTAGTGATTCGATGATTATTTGATTTATTTCAGTAAGGGTCTCTGAGAAATGGGAAGCATTACGCTTCAAAACCAGATTACGAATATTATCTGCCAGAATACACTTGCTATTATTAAGAAGGCAAATACAATAATATAATCAACAGAAAAGGAATACGTGTAGCTAATTCTAGAATATCCGTCTGTTTGATTGTATAAGCGAAACGCATTACTAGCCTAAAATTTTTTAAGCCTTTAGTCATCGAAAAATAAAGCAAACCAAGAACAATCAAATATTAAAAAATTGAGGATTTTCCAGTTTTATGGCAGTTTAAAACATCCACGTGAACTACAACTCAAATTTTTGAAGAATGAATACATGAAGTCTTCGATAATAAAAAAAGTAAACGGAAAATTTTACATTTTGTCGACAATTATTGTCTGTATATACTAGACATAAAAAGCCTAATTAATGTGGAATTTAAATTTTTGTAGACATGAGTGACTTTTAAAGTTCAATCATAAAGAACATAGTTAAGAATTTTAAAGTATACATCAAAGTAACTGTCGAAAAAAGGTGGTGGCCACATTTGAGAACATTGGCAAGGGTTAGATGACTGTAGTGGATGTATTGAATAATATAAATTTTCTCGATAGTATCATTTGCACCCAAAAGTCGTCGAAAACAGTACCATCGGATTGTATCTGTGTTTAAAAAGCTGGTTTTCAACCAACTCAATAAATAAATATGTTGAGTTGTCAAACATGGAAGAAATTGTAGCTTCAGAGAATATTTTTGGAGTATCGGTGGAAGAATTTGAGAAATACACATCGGTTGGTGACAACATTGTTGCTGTTTACTGAAATACTTCATTTAATTTATAAACATGTTTCTGGCTCTATTTTTTGATCGAGGAATTTCAAAATTTTGAATTGAATTGTTAAAATTAATCAACTTTTGTAGCTGGTAATTTTTAGTAGTGTATCGAACTTATCACCATTTAGGAAAGTAATTTATTCACCGACTTTGAAGAAACCCCAAACATTTTTTTTAAATTGGTCAGAATTATTGGCAATATTCTATATGTCTTTGATATGTCGCTCATGAAAAACTGAATTTTAAATGTTAAGGTTAAATTACCATAGAATTTTTAAAAATATGCAACCATGACTTATAACGTGATGTAATATTTGGAATATTAACGCCTTCACTCACATGTACACAAACTGAAATCCAGACAAGGCTCAACATCAGTAGCAAAGTACTATTGAATGAATGAAGCAACAATTAGGACAATAAAGCCTTACAAGAGACTCAATATCATAGAAATTGTTAGACGGCTTTAATTATTTTGGTGTAGGATAACGGTAAAAAGAAGACAACCCAAAGATAGAAATTCCATAAGACACATGGCTGTTCAGATTTTAAGCCAGTTAAAGCAAAAGGAAGTAACACTCTGTATAAAGAAAAACAGCCAGCCAAAGGTGGTTTAAAAAATTCAAGAAGTGGCGCAACTTACATAACCTCTATGCCGCGGGCGATGAAAGGAGTCAACGAAGTCAATCTACCTGTTCATTAGAGAGCTGACAAAAAATCGTAGATGACGTGTACTTTCTTTGAGGATTGGTTAAATAATTGCTTCATACCAAAGTTAAAGTCTATTTAGAATGAAAAAATCTGAAATTCGAAGTTCTCCTTTTGCTAGATAATTCCCAAAGCCCTTCAATAAATTTAAAACATCCAAATGTAACGATTGAATTTTTACCACCTAATACTACCTTAATGATGGAACCTCAAGATCAAAGCAAAATTTCTACGTTTAAGGCCTATTATATTCGACGGATGTAAATGCTCTGCTTACTGTACCGGAAGCATGGAAAAAAAATTTCAATAATAAATTGTGTGACATAAGTTGCTTCAGCCCAAGGGGAATGATTCGATGTTCTTGCTATTCCAGATATTAAAGTGCTGTTTGAAGATAGAAGAGCCTTTAGACTCAGTCAGTGTGGTTGTAGATGACATTGGAGTAGTTAGTGTCAATAGTGATGATGCAGTAAAATAGTTTACTGCAAACATAGGGAAGAGAATTACAATGTTATTTGGTAAAAAAATGATCCTAACACTGAAGGAACTTTGAAATTTCAAAGGACAATAAAGCAAGCACTCGTTCAGTATTAAGAAGTTTACATAGATTTCTGCAAAAGCACACAAAAGCTTATTATGGACACTTTGCAACAACAACCCAAATGAAATCTGTCAGCAATAAGGAAGCAGAAAATTTAGCCAGAATATCAATGCGTGAAGAAATCGCTATGACAAGTGATAGTGGTATAAGAATAGTCCCGATTTTTCACGTTTGATCTGATCCAGATCAGATCATGTCTCGCATGAAATGACCTTGTTACGTTTATGCCTTGTCAATGAAGGTTCATATCACTGGATTGTGAATAAAACAAACTAAATTCAATTTGTCATCAACGAATTTATTTATTTAGCACAAACATTATTACAACACAATTTATTAATTATAATTCACAAATTCACTTTAAATAAATTATTCTCAAATTTTACTGTACACTTATAATTGTTATTTCGCACTACAACACTTTTAAAAACACTTTTTAATCTCTACACTATCGCGTTCCAAATTCGAATAATCCAATTCGATCTCGTTTGCCTTTTTATATACACAAACCAAAGGTCTAGAAAGTTTATGACTTTTCCAGTAAGAATAGTGTAGAAACATTTAGAACAATTTTATCATGGAAAATTCCATTTTAGTACAGTAAAACATTAAGGTATTAATTTAACTTATTCTATAACACACTAGGTGTCACCGTTACACGTTGCTGCTTCTTTCCTTTACAAAACATATTGTGACGGCGACACCTATGGTGTAATAGAATAAGATAAATTAATAGCTCAATGTTATACTGTACTAAAATGAAATTTTCCATGATAAAACTGTTCTAAATGTGTCTACACTATTCTTACTGGAAAAGTCATGAACTTTCTAGAAGTTTGGTTTGTGTATATAAAAAGGCGAACTAGATCGAATTGTAATTATTAGTATTTGGTAAACGATAGTGTGAAGATTAAAAACAAATTAAAAAGTGTTTTAGTGCAAAATAAAAAGTTAAACTGATCAGTAAAATTGTGCGAATAAAATACACAAAGTGATTTTGTGAATTATGATTAATAAATTATGTTGTAATAATTTTTGTGTAAATAAGTTTTGATCTGATCCAGATACCAATGCGTCAAGAAATGCAGCTATTGTTTAAGTAGGGAAAAAACGAATCATGGAACACAAAATCAAACTTATATTTTATTTATTATTTTGTGTTAAATTATTGATTTAAATTAATTTTTAATTTGTTATTTTGAGAGGAATCAATCTTCGCATTTTCCTTTGAATTCTTCCTTCGATTTACACGGAAAAATGTTAAGTTGGACCTATCCTGAATTTGTATAAGCATTTTTTTTTCATTTTACACGATTATTCGTGGAACGTATCTACCATGTAAATCAGCTGATAGGTGTATAAATAAGTAGGACAGGTAGAAGCAAAATATGTAGAAATAAAACGGGTGTGAAGTTTCTAACAAAAAACAAATATATATATATATATATATATGTATTGGTGCAATGGATGTACAGTAGGCCAAACAATTTCTATTAAAAACAAATTAAATAATAATTAACAACAATTTAATTATAGAATATAAAGCATAAAACATTTATCAAAATATTAATTAAATATAAAAATTCTTTGAAATTTTTTGTGAGTTAACAATTTTAGTGGTTTGCTGTACTGAAGATTGCCAAAATCATAGAATTTTACCCTGGTTGTGGCTTAGGACATTAATTAGTTTTAAGAGTGTACTATGATCTAAAATTAGTAAGATTTGATTACGAAATTAAAAAGTCTTCTGTGGGTGAATCTGAAAATTCTTTAAATTTTTTTTTTTAGGTAGGAATTTTAGTGGTTTGCTGTACTGTAGATAGGCAAAATCACAACGGTTTTCCCGAGTTGTGACATAGGTCACTAGTTAGCTTAAGGAGTGTACTTTGACGTAAAATTACTAATATTTGATTATGACAATAAAATGTCTTTTGTGTGTTTTAGTGGTTTGCTGTAGATTTTGCCAATCTTCAGTACAGCAAATCACTAAAATCCATAACTCATAAACAATTTCAACAAATTTCAGATGCACCGACAAGTGACATTGTATTGTCATAATCAAATCTTACTAATTTTAAATCAGAGTACACTCTCTTTGAAAAATCTTTGTGATTAGGGCAATCTTCAGTACAGCAAACCTCTAAAATCCATACCACAAAAAAAAAAAAAAAAAAAAAATTCAATAATTTTCAGATTGATCCATAAAACACTTTTTATTGTCATAATCAAATCTGACTAATTTTAGACCAAAGTACACTCCTTAAGCTAACTAACACCTGTAACTTTTAGGCAACCGTTCCAAGTTTTTTTTTTTTTACCTTCGATAATTTCATTTTCATTATTTGCTCCTATTAGTACACGAAAAAACAGCAAAATGTGCTCTGAAATTGTGCTCATGACATCGGTTATTTGGATCGTTCGAATATTTCTACACATTTTGTAGAAAATTCAATTTTATGGAAAATCACCTGGACTATAGACCACAAAATCAGAGCTACAAAATCGAAAACCTGCAATTGTGCTCATGACATCGGTTATTTGGATCGTTTGAATATTTCTACACATTTTGTAGAAAATTCAATTTTATGGAAAATCACCTACTGGACTATAGACCACAAAATCAGAGGTACAAAATCGAAAACCTGCAATTGTGCTCATGACAACGGTTATTTGGATCGTTCGAATATTTCTACACATTTTGTAGAAAATTCAATTTTAAGGAAATTCACCTGGACTATAGACCACAAAATCAGAGCTAAAAAATCGAAAACCTGCAATTGTGCTTGGATTCCGATGATTGATACCTCAATCGATAGGCATTGAGACCTGTAATTTTTATGCCAATGGGCATTTGGATCGTTAGACTATTTCTACACATTTTGTAGAAAATTCAATTTTATGGAAAATCACTTGGACTATAGACCACAAAATCAGAGCTACAAAATCGAAAACCTGCAATTGTGCTCATGACAACGGTTAATTGGATCGTTCGAATATTTCTACACATTTTGTAGAAAATTCAATTTTATGGAAAATCACCTGGACAGACCACAAAATCAGAGCTACAAAATCGAAAACCTGCAATTGTGCTCCGATATCGATGATTGATACCTCTATCGATAGGCATTGAGACCTGTAATTGTCATGCCAATGGGAATTTGGATCATTCGAATATTTTTACACATTTTGTAGAAAATTCAATTTTATGGAAAATCACCTGGACTATAGACCACAAAATCAGAGCTACAAAATCGAAAACCTGCAATTGTGCTCCGATTCCGATGATTGATACCTCTATCGATAGGCATTGAGACCTGTAATTGTCATGCCAATGGGCATTTGGATCGTTAGACTATTTCTACACATTTTGTAGAAAATTCAATTTTATGGAAAATCACCTGGACTATAGACCACAAAAGCAGAGCTACAAAATCGAAAACCTGCAATTGTTCCCATGACAACGGTTATTTGGATCGTTTGAATATTTCTACACATTTTGTAGAAAATTTAATTTTATGGAAAATCACCTGGACTATAGACCACAAAATCAGAGCTACAAAATCGAAAACCTGCAATTGTGCTCCGATTCCGATGATTGATACTTCTATCGATAGGCATTGAGACCTGTAATTATTGTGCCAATGGGCATTTGGATCATTCGAATATTTCTACACATTTTGTAGAAAACTCAACTTTATGGAAAATCACCTGGACTATAGACCACAAAATCAGAGCTACAAAAACCAAGGTTACAACAACTTTTCTCTTACTAACTCTTACTAACTTTTTATTTACCAAGGTTACAACAACTTTTCTATGCTCGTGTAGCAAGAAAAAAATATTCCACACAGGAAACAGTTCCTCATTTTCTGTTGGATTTATTTATTTTTGTAATACAAGACATGGAATGTTGTCTTGGTAAAACATTTTCGTAACGGCTACTAAAATGTAGCATGAGAATTGAATTTTTATGCTTACTTTCGAGTCAGCATAAAAATTCCATGCAATTCTATCTGTTCCTTTGAGGTTTTTTTGATCGTATGCTGTATTGCATACACCGTACATGCATTCTTTTTGTTGTTGTTTTTTTATAAGCGGGTGTTTGCTTATATAGTATACCTTATTGTTTTGTTGTTGTCTTGATTAATTTTTTTTTTGCGCCGGCTCAGCATATTCTTTACTAAGGACCTAAATACGACCATGGGCTAGGCCCCACGTTTAACCCCCTCCGTTAGTGCCGTGTGTATTTTTTTTTTGTGTGTGTGTTGTGTCCCCTGTGATGTGGATCCGCGTTTTTTTTTTTTTGTCATTTTTTTTCTAAAATTCGAAGTCCCAATGTTTTATGTCGTTTCGGTCCATTACGTGACCAATTGTCCTTTCTCAACCATGCGGCTAAAGGAAGGTTGTGTTAGATCCCACCAAACCCCACGCCATTGTCCTGCTGAGCTTTTGTCCAGCAATCCACTAACGTCTATAGCTCCAAAAAAAATTTCAACAATTTTCAGATTAACCCACCAAAGGCATTTTGTTGTCATAATCTAATCTTACTGATTGTAAATTGTTGAAATTTTTTTTGGAGTTATAGACGTTAGTGGTTTGGTGTACTGAAGATTGCCCAAATCAGAGAGTTTTTCCCGGGTTGTGATATAGGGCATTAGTTAGCTTAAGGAGTGTACTTTGGTCTAAAATTAGTCAGATTTGATGAGTTGATCTATGCAATGTTGATATCACAAATTGTATAAAGCTTTTATTTATAAAACAAGGATTAATTCCTATTCACTTATAGTGGTTTACAGTTCCTGTCTGCTATTTCTTTTAAATTGCTTTTACCGACTGTTTCACTAATACTAATATAATTTATTGTTGAATCAACAATTTTTGTCTAAATATACGTTTTGTTGATTATTTTTTTTGTTGAAAACTTCACATCCGTGAAATAAATTATTTTCCAAATATTCGATTTTTAGTTTTTAATTACAAGCAGTTTCGAACCAATTGAGTTAACAAGTTAATAAAACATTATTCTAAGAAAATTTGTAATTTTAACACTTATAATTTTATTTATTATTAATACATAAATATATTTGTTTTTTTAGCGTATCGTATTTATAAAAAAAAATTAAAAATTAACCTGGCGATATAATATCCTTACATATATCACCTGTATTAATCTATAAAACCTATTTGAAACCTCACCAACAATTTTTAATTGCAACCTACTACATTCATTTATTATGTGTTGATTATTGTGTTATTTTTTTGTTTATAATAAATCTAATAATCAAATTAAATTGTCAAAAAACATAACATAAATTAGATGATAATTTTATCAAATGTATACAATATACACATAAATATAATGTTATCAACAAATTCATTTGAATTAAATTAGTTTTGGTGTTATATAATTCCATTTCTAATTTAGAATTTATAGAATTATTTTTTTTTTGTGTAGACTTCATAATTTATTGTTAGCTGTTTGGTGTAATAATGTATTATGATATGCATGTTCTAAATATCATTTTCTTTGATTATGCTTTATCTGTGCAAAACGTATCTGTATATGGTTGTAGATTATTTTAATTTGACTACCCAATTTAATAATTAGAAATCATACTTAACCTTCATCCTGCTAGAAGAGTCTTTGAGACTCATTTTTTTATATTATAATGATTTCAGTTGCTAAAAATATAATTATGAAGTTGATATCTTAACATTCATTGAATTTAAAGATAATAAGTTTAAAAAGCTTTTTCAATTTTTTCTAACTATTTTTGCAGTAAGGAATATTGATGAAATTTATAAATAGAAACACAAACGTATAGAAGAGTCTAAAAGACTCCTCATTATATAGTGAAAAATATGTATTATAATAAAAAAAATTTCACATAGCTACAGCTATTGACACCTATAAGGGAAATAAGGGAAATTTAACTTTAGTGGTCGCTACCGATGCGAAATACGCACTGAGGTTTATCAAATAAATGATTTCTTGTACAAAATTCTATTATTTTTTAAATTTTAATTAAAGAGAGCTAATTAATTAAAGCCTAATACGCCAAAAATTGGATTTTTTAAAAGTTTCCTTTTTGATATAGCTATTGACACATTGTTATAATTATTGACATATCATCTGATACAGCTTTTGGCAGTTTTTAGTTTAGAACAAAATTCAAAATGAAACTAGCTATATTCAGTCTTTTTTAACTGAAAATTCAGTTTATTAACAAAATTCTTCAAAAGCACATTAAGAAATGCCTATAAACAAACAATAAATACATATTTCAACCATAGTTAAGCATGGTTAACTATTTATTGTCCTGTTTTTATTGGAGTTACAGACCAGTCTAAGTAGTCTGTAATACACTTAGTTGGGGTTTTATTTTGTATATTAGTCGAATCCATTAAAGAGGAAATAATAACTACGTTGCTGATAATACTAGGTAGTGGAACATCGTCTCTTAATGTTACCACTACTTCTTCTCCATTTACCCTTTCTTCAACGATATTTAGTGGAGTGAAGTCACTTAAAGGATTACGGTCGAAGTTGTCATCAAGATATATAAATTCATTTATTTCATTATTATCGAATTCCGCTAAGATTGGATTCACATCCGTCGGTAGATATTCAAAATTTTGATCATCACTCAGATTTGACATTTCCACCGGAAACTTCAACTGTTCAGATTTTTCAACCAATATTTCGTAAAAAGTTCAAATAATATTTTAAAGTTATCGTCATATTGTTCTAATGTTTGTGGGATTTTTCAGATATCCTGAAATAATTGAATTTTTATGTTTCCGACAATCTCCGAAAATCGTAAAAAATCTATAGAACGCCCAGAAATGTTTTTATTTGAGGGGATATGATGACACGATTTGCCAAGACATTTCGAAAAATCAATTGCCGCGAAGCTCCAAGGAAAGAGACCACATGATTTAAATCCGTTTTGAATTATCTCAGGAGTAATGCATCGACCAAATGCTTTTAACAGCAATGGAGCAAAATGTTCCCTTTTGTCCATGACGCACCCGGATTTTCTTTCCGCCATTGATACACTGTTTTGGCCCAGCAATTCTTTAGTGGTTTAAATGCCGCATAATCACAGGGTTGTAAAATGCGAGTGGCATTTGGATATAATGCAATGATTATGATACCCAATTTTACACATAATTCGCTCACCGTTAGCGTTATATGGGTGCTATGTCCATCGACAAAATAAACTATAGGTAATTGAATGTTGTTATTCACGAAATATGGATGAAAATGCTTCGAGATATACTCGTAGAAGACTTCCTTTGTCATCCATCCATTATCCGAAATAGCTAAAGCCCAATTTTCTGGTAGAGATTTTATAATCTCCTCTGGCACCCGTTTGTAAGGGTAAATCACCATAGGTGGAACCGTTTTACCACTGGCACTAAATGTGCACATTATCGTTAAATTCGATTTTGCAGCTCCCCGTCAATTTCGTATATATTACGCGCACCTAGCACAGACCTTCTTTTTAGGCACAATAAAAAATTTGTTTCATCGCCGTTAAAAATGCGTTCTGATGACTCTAATATATTAATATGTTTACTATTCTTAATGGAATCAAACCAGCGTTCGATATCTGTAGCACTTACTTTACTACTCGCTGCTGTCACTGGATCAGGTTCTCTTATTGTTACATTTGGATTCCCTTTTAAGAAGCTATTAAACCATCCTCGGCCAGGCATATTATTTGTAAATGAATTAGGTCTTCGGTCTGTTTCAACAAAATCTTTGACGGCATCCAAAAAGTCTACTTTCCGTTTAGGAAAACCTTTTCTTTGGTATACGATTAGCCATTCAGCTATTGCTCTTTCTTCATCTGATGTTAAAATAGCAGGTGGGCCAGTAAAACCTTGCAGTAAAACCACTTACCTTTATGGCATTCCTTATTTAATTTCACTAAAATTTCACAATTTTTTTTTTAAACCTCACACCGACGTTTACATGTCAAAGTTCTAGAGAGACTAAATCAAATTTTGAAGAACAGAATATACAAGAGAAAGAGAACAACTTAATTATCCATTTCCACTCATTTTTTTTTTAGAATAATAATAATGATAAAGAGATTAATGCTAAATAAGCTGATGGTGGCAATAGCTATATCAAAAAATTTGGGTGTCAATAGCTGTAGCCTTTACGCTATTTATTAAATTAAAACATATTTATATGTACATAATTGTGATTATGCATGTAACTATGTATGTATGTAAATAATGTTTTTTATACAAAAATTATGAGAGAGAGAGAGAGAGAGAGTAAATTCCAAAAAAATTTAAAAAAAAAATTTTTTTTTTAGTATTTTCTGAATTTTTTTTTTGTTTTGTTTCGTCCGGATAATCGAAGTTTGGCTGTATTTACCACCAACTAGTAGACAGCTTTTCCCTATTTATTAATGATGCAGTAATTGAGTTAATTGTAAAATACACCAATATCGAAGCCGTTAGAACAACTGGAAACTTATGGAAGAAAACGAATTCCATTGAGATTCGCGCATTTATTGGTCTCTTGCTAACTGCTGGTGTTAACAAACAAGGAAACGTAAATTATAATGAGTTTTGGCATCCACTTTTCGGAAATCCTATTTTTCGCGTGACTATATGGGTATCAACAGATTCGCGTCAATTTTAAAATTTTTAATGTTTGATGACAAAAACAGACGAACATTCCGTAGGGCGTTTGGGACATCGTAAATAAAAATCTGCTAAAATATTATATTCCTGGAAAAAATTTAACTGTAGATAAGCAGTTGGTACCATTTCGTGGGCGAGATACTTTCATACAATATATTCCGAGTAAGCCGGAGAAATACGGTATGAAAATTTTGGTGGATTGTAGAGAATGAGACTGCATATCCATTGAACGGAATTCCATATTTGGGCAGAGAAGGCAATACAACAGCTACTAACTTAGCTCAAAACGTCGTTAAAGAATTGTGTAGGCCATTTAGGAATTCTAATCGAAATATTACCTTTGATAAGTTTTTCACTAGCTGTGAAGTACGGCTCTACTTTATGCCATAATATTTGCTCACAATTTGAATTCGTAATTTGTACGATCGTCATACCAATGGTAAATAATAAAGTTTATGGTAGTAAAATTGTATAAAAAAAGAAATAAAATATAATTGGCAGTCGAGTTGCGATTTCCGAGATAAAAACAATAAATAATATAATAAAAGTATTAATAACCTTTTAGAAAATACGGTGTTTAATTTAAAGGAGAAGCGTAACCGCTCGACGTGCACAACAATTGGTGACAGCGGTGGGATTTCCGTACCGTTACCAGATAAAAGGTAACCTTCTTACGGTTCCCCAAAGAAAAAAAAAAAGTTGTATGCATATATAAAAACGTGCTCGTGAAAAAAAAAAAATTTCAAACATAATATGTGCTATAATTGTTACGTTGAAACATAATATGTATTATATAGAGTGAAATAGTGAAAGTGCATAAATAAAAAAAAAAAAATATTTTAAAGTGCTTTCAATTGCACATATAGTTTTAACTATACATGTATATTTGCAAACTGTAATAGTGCAAATGGGTATACATATTCAAAATAGTACGCAAAATAAGCATTAACTACCGTATAACGAGTACGGTAAAATTCGCAGTATCGAGTTGTTCCTATTCATCATTCACATAAACCATAGTTACGGTTATGTACATACAATCAACTATATCTACAAACCTATATCTACAAGCTATAATTCTTGTTACATAATTTCACCCTTTTGGATTACCGATATTTGGGATTACCGATATTAATATTAGTTATTATGAATATTTTGGACACCATCAATTTATGGAATTCTTGAATCAATCAACTACCAACCACACAGGGATCATTTGGTTGGTTTTTTTGTGGACACCATCAGACGCAGAAAGGTAAACCAAACAAAACTTTTTCCTTACATATATTATATACTATTTATCATTTTTTATAATTAAAAAAAAAAAAAAAACAACACAAGAATATACTTATATGTATATACATAGATATAATATAATTTGGGATATCAAATCCAAAGACAAAGTTCTTTGAAAATAAAAAAAAACAAAAATTTTTGGTTTTAAAATTCTAGATCATAAAACCATAAACCTTTATATACTTATCATAAATTTATTTAAATATAATTAGATCATATTAGGTCATAAATGTTTATTATACCCATAAAATAATTAAATGAAAATTTTTTTTTATGATTGAATCTAATTGAATTTAATAATCAAATTCATCAAACCAAATTTTACATTTTGAAACATTGTTATTTTTATTTCGGTTTAATGCGAATTTGAGACATTATACACATAATGTTATTATACCGTTACCTTTTGCTTAAAACAATTTAATAATTATGCGCGTTAATGTTAATATTCTAACTGAGTCATGTCATCTTCCGATGAAGACAATAAATCAGACTCAGAGACAAGTTTTATAAACCTACGGCACATTTTAATTGAAAAAGATACGTCAGTAAAACAGAAAATTATTTCTCGAAAACCTTCTTGTGTGAATACAGTTTTACCTGACCAAGCTGGTTTAACAACAACCCAACCGTCTTTATCGCTAAATACAACAAATTTGGAAATCGGTGACTCTGAAGAGACCGTGACAAACATAAATACAATTAATATTCCCGATCCTAACCTAAGTCTTACAACTTCTTTTGGCAAAATGGACAATTTAGACCCGAAATATGCATTAAAATTGATTCCTAATTTTGACGGAAAGCCACGAGAACTTCACAAATTCATTTCTTGTGTGGAATTTATATTAAAAACTCTAAAAGTGGATGCAATTCCTATGTTCTTAGAATTAATCAAATTAAAATTAAATGGTAAGGCATACGACTTAATTAAGTATAGTACAGTGGAGTCATGGGATGCTTTAAAAAATTTATTAAATACTGAATTCTTAGAGATTCGCTCTGTCGGACTATTACAAATGCAGTTAGCCACAATCAAACAAGACAAGTCGGAGGATGTTAAGTCATATGCCCATCGTCTTGAGGTGTTGCTTCATGATCTCAATGAAGCGTGTATCGCTTCTGAAGGGTGTGATGCAGCTTCGGTTATTAAAAAACTTAACGAGAATATTGCTCTAAAATCATTTCAAGAAGGCCTTAATTATTCAATAAAAACAACAGTAAAAGCTTGCCGATTTACCACTCTAGTTGAAGCTATAAATCATGCAACTGTGGAAGAAATCACTATCCAACAATTTTCGCGATTATCTTTAAATGATTCATTGACTCGTAAGATAAATAAACCTAGTCATTCTCAAGAATTTTCAAGGAGACAACAGCATAGTACACCGTCTAGTTCCACTTCGGCATATAAGTCGGTCTCCATTAAACCAATTCAACATATTCGCTGTGCATATTGCAAGCGCCTTGGCCATCATATTCGAGACTGTTACTCGAAGAAGCGAAGTGATGCTCGTAACGCAACAACACCATTTATACCTACTACAACGTTTCAGAACAAAACATCCTCAGTTCATCCATCCACTTCGGGAAATGTGGATGGAACCTTGAAGAAAAACAGGGGTGCTCCTTAAAGGCTCCAGGAAGAATAGAGTATCTCCGTAAGATTGATCAATCCACAAATGTTAACAAATCTGAACCGAACCCGGATATTACTATACGTGATGAAATTTATTCAGTATCATCACGTTCATTTAATTCAAAGAAATATGTATACCTTAATATCAATATTTGTAAATTTTCAAATATGCCATTCCTTATAGATACAGGAGCAGATATATGCTTAATAAAAAAAATACCTTAAAGCCCGACACTCTTGTATACAAAGATATGAAATGCACATTGAAGGGAATTACTTCTGAGCTATTTGAAACGTACGCTGAATGTGACGTCACAATTTATTTTCCGGATGCTAAAGAACTTAATCTTAGTTTCCAAATCGTCGAAGATTCTTTCCCAATAAATTGCGCTGGTGTAATTGGTCAGACATTTTTGGATAATTTTCACTGCAAGATTGATTACTTACTTGGAGTCGTAGAGATACCATTCCCAGATAAAATTGTAACATTAAATATTGATTCCAAACTAACTTTTGAGAGTGTTGCAACTATCGAAATTCCAGCTCGTTCTGAAAAAATAATGACTTTCGCTATAAATATACCTAATGGTAACGAGTTTATTGCCTTTTCTCAAGAAATCGCACCATTTATATACATGCCTAGTGCTATACATAAGGTTCGAAATAATACTATCACAACTTTATTTCTGAATATTTCAGATACACATAAAAGGGTTGAAAACTTTAAACTTAATATCGAACCTTTAAATAATTTTAGTATTCGTTATTGTCAAGAATGGAATGATACCTTAGAAGATAGATTATCCGCATTAGAAACCACCATCGATCTTAAACACGTCAATAATGAAGAACATCGTTCTATTACACAAATTATAAAAGAATATAACGATGTGTTTTATTTACAAGGTGACGAACTAACTGCTACTGACATCTTGGATCATAAAATTCCACTTCTTCCTAATTCTTCTCCAATTCATGTCAGGCAGTATCGTCAACCGCATTCGACGAAACAAGAAATCAAAAGACAAGTCGATGAAATGCTAAATAATGGTATTATCGAAGAAAGTCGTAGTCCATGGAACTTCCCATTACTAGTTGTGCCAAAAAAATCTGTGAATGACGAAAAAAGGTGGCGCGTTGTGATTGATTTCAGGAAACTGAACGACATTACTGTGAACGATGTGTTCCCCTTACCAAATATTTGCGATATCCTCGATAAACTGGGTAGTGCACACTATTACAGCTCCTTGGACCTTCATAGTGGTTATCATCAGGTCAAATTAGATCAATCTGATAGAGATAAAACGGCGTTTAGTACTGACGATGGTCACTACCAGTTTGTACGAATGCCTTTTGGTCTGAAGGGTGCCCCGTCTACATTCCAACGAATGATTAACACCGTCCTAAGTGGGTTAAATAACTTGAGGTGTCTCGTTTATTTAGACGATGTAATCATTTTTGGATCTACTCTAATGGAACATAACACGCGACTAACTTATGTATTAGATCGTTTCCGTAAATATAAACTAAAATTCAATCCAGCAAAATGCCAATTCCTTCGACGGGAAATCACATATTTGGGACATGTCATTACACCATCGGGTATTAGACCGGATGAAGGAAAAATCAATGTTGTCCAGAATTACCCTTGTCCCAAAACTTTAAAGGAGATTAAATCGTTCCTCGGTTTTGTTGGGTATTACCGAAAATGTATACCACATTTCTCAGGGATAGCCAAACCACTCACCAATTTACTAAAAAAGGGCCAGCGTTTCGAGTGGAACGCAATCTGTGAGGATGCCTTCAAAACTTTAAAATCCACATTAACAGGTCCCCCTATACTACAAATACCAAACTTCGAGAAACCATTTTCATTGACATGCGATGCAAGTGAATTTGCCATAGGATCCGTACTGTCGCAATCCGTAAACTCCTCCGACTTACCAATCGCGTATGCCAGTCGTATCCTGAATAAGGCAGAGATCAATTATTCCGCAGTTGAACGAGAACTACTGGCAATAGTTTGGTCAGTAGCTCATTTCAGACCGTATTTATATGGCAAAGGGTTTACGATTGTAACAGATCATAAACCACTTCTCTGGCTCTGTAGTATCAAAAATCCTTCTTCTCGTCTAATGAGATGGAAAATTCGCCTGGATGAATACGATTATACAATCATACACAAGCCTGGTTCGCAGAACAAAAATGCTGATGCATTAAGTCGTGTCAAAATAAATCTACCTAATTCTATGCCTATTATTGATTGTGACGTTATAACACGATCCCAGAGATTAAAATCCACCCTTCCGAAACACGATTTAACCGACACTATAAACCCACATGATGATTCACCCGAGCAGGACCAATCCAAAAGTAAACTATCAGATTCTGATATTGAAATAAGACCAAATAGAAGGTCCCTTTCTCTTAATGATTTAACAAAAGCTATTCCTGAACCAGAGAAAACAAAACTTCTAAGCTCATCAATTAAAAATTCTAATTTATCAGAACCTTCAATCTCTGAGAATAACGTTGAACCTATTATATGTTCTGATAATTATGATTATAATTTGGGACATGATAATGACCTGAATCTTTTAAATAAAAATAGATCCTCACCATTTCAACATGATGATCAATTTAGTCAACCGGATGTTAAAATTTTAGACAACGAAGTCGAAATAAACCAATTGATCAGAGACTTCCATACTTCAGCCCTGGGTGCTCATCAAGGTGTCTATAGGACATATCAAAGAATGAGAAGATATTAGCTTTTCCCTAAAATGTATCGAATTATACAGAAATTCATAAATAATTGTACATCATGCCAAATAAATAAACACTCTCGACACACAAGAATGCCGATGAAATTGACATCAACATCTTCTAGGTCATTTGAAAAGATTTTCTTAGACGTTGTTGGTCCTTTGCCTTCCTCATATAAAAGCAATAAATATATACTAACGATGCAGGACGATTTATCCAAATACTCCATCGCCATAGCAATACCGAATCAAGAAGCTAATACGATAGCCAAAGTATTCGTTGAGAATTTTATTTGCATATACGGTATCCCTGATGTAATTTTGACTGATCAAGGGTCAAATTTCATGAGTTCTGTGTTCTCTCATGTATGTAAATTACTCAAGATTAAAAAACTGTCTACTACGCCTTATCATCCTCAAACGAATGGTGCCGTTGAGAGGTTTCATAAGACCCTTTCGGAATACCTTCGAAACTTTTCGCAAAATGATCCTTTAAATTGGGACGAATGGTTGCCCTATCTTACTTTTTCTTACAATTCAACTCCGCATACATCTACTAATCTTATGCCTTACGAATTAGTTTTTGCAACTTAACCAAATATTCCAACTTCCATTACCAAAGATGTCCAACCTGTATATACCTATGATGACTATCATGATGACTTAAGGTTCCGTTTACAGAATTCTTTTGCTATTGCAAAAAATCATATAGTATCAGCCAAAACAAAGTCAAAATCTTATTATGACAGACATATAAATCCAGCCACTTTTAGAGTAGGCGATATGGTTCTACTTAAGAATGAAGCGGCCAAAAGTAAAATATCACCTCTTTGGTTGGGACCTTACAAAGTGGAAGACATTCCGTCAATTGAAAATTCCACTATAAAAATTGGCCGTAGTCTAAAAACTATTCACAATAATAGACTAAAACATTTCAAAGGTGACCATCACTCACCATTAACTACTTACCAATAAACTGTTGAGCTCGATTGAGAATATAAATATTAATAACCTTATAAAATAATAATAATAATAATAATAATGTGTCAAATTTTGAAAAAAATAATGTGTCAAATTTAGAATTAAAACAAAACCTATCTAAATTTATTGAATTAATTAATGTAATTTCATTATTAAATAATAATTATGTATGTAAAGGTAAATCAACAATTACAATTGAATAATATAAAATTAACTGAAATTGATATAATTGTACTATATTCTTACCTACATTTGATATTAGTTAATTAAATAATTAATTTGCCCTTAATTGAATTTATGAATAAAATAACTATCTATAAATAAAGCATAAATATTGTAATCATATTGTAATCATATTGTGACCAAATACCCCTTTCTTTATCTCAAAAGATTATTTCAATAACTTTTGTCTTGATGAGGGAGATGTGAAGTACGGCTCTACTTTATGCCATAATATTTGCTCACAATTTGAATTCGTAATTTGTACGATCGTCATACCAATGGTAAATAATAAAGTTTATGGTAGTAAAATTGTATAAAAAAAGAAATAAAATATAATTGGCAGTCGAGTTGTGATTTCCGAGATAAAAACAATAAATAATATAATAAAAGTATTAATAACCTTTTAGAAAATACGGTGTTTAATTTAAAGGAGAAGCGTAACCGCTCGACGTGCACAACATAGCTATGAACTGGCCCTTTTTTTATTATCTCAAGGATTAAATAGTGTGGCTACGAAAGAATAAAAAATGCATACCACCATCTTTTCTGGCACATTCATCAAGAAACATAGAAACTAATAAGTTTGGATTCCGCAATACAATATCGCTAACCTCGAATGTGCCAAAAAAAAATCGCTGTGTTTTATTCTTATCCACCAAACACCATACAACAAGAACAGACATTGAGAACAAAAATAAGTCTGAGGTAAATTTGTTTTGTAATGCCACTAAGGGTGGCGTAGATACAACAGACAAATTATGCCATACATATACTGTAAGACGCAAAACTAATTGCTGGCCAATGGCTTTTTTTCAAAATATTTTTGAAATCAGTGGAATAGCTGTGCTAGTTATTTGGAAAAATCTATATCCTGGGTGGAATTCTAACAAACCATGAACTAAACGATGAATATTTATTCGGGAAATTGCAACAGATTTAGTTACGCCACATATATTTTGTCGCAGCAAGAAAGGCATTACAGCATATCACTTATCAATAATAACTGAAGTTACGCAAAATAATAAAGAAAATAATGAGAACAAGCCATCAAGTTCAACAGCAGTAAAACGAAAAAAAAACGGTGCTACATCTGTCCTAGTAAAATTAGTCGTATGTCAAAACAGACCTGTGATGTTTGCAATATGCATGTTTCTTCGGAGCATTCACAAAAAAAAAAATTATCTGCAATAATAAATGTAATAATAAATAACGACATTGATATGTATGGTATTCTTCTTTTTTTTTTTTTCTTTTTAAAAAATTATGAATTTAAAAATATAAAATATTTTGTAATTATTTATTTTACAAAAATTCTAGTACAATTCTATATAGAGAGTCTCAGAGACTCTTCTATAAGTTTTTGTTATGAAAACTTACTATCATTGTAAAGGTTAAATCAACTCATTCCAATTAAATCCATAAATTTGTACAAAAATGTGTAAACACACAATTATTTAACACCAAAACATGTTAAGTACATATTGTTACTTTCGTTAATTTGTTCCATTGAAAATAATTAGCATAATTTTGTAATTATCGACGATAAAAATACACTATTTGTTCAATGTTTAACATATTTAAATTGAACGTATATACGTACAAATTTTATTTTAATTATTTTCCAAAAACATAAAAAAATTATAATTTAATTAACAACAACAAAATTTGTGCTACATACACCTCCTATATACTATATATACAATATACGTATCTTCTATGTTAAAAATTCGTCGAATCAACGTAATTTATCAGTTCCGAAACATCAATCAATGTTTTTGTTATATATATATGTACATATACTTACATTTTATAATTTTAACACCAATTCATCCAATTATGTTGAATTACATAAACAAATGTACATATACATAATGAGCATAATTGATTAAGCAATGTTGAAATTATAAATTATTTGGTTTATATTTTAATCGACCGGTAACACCTTAACGTCAACATTGTTGAGTGTTGTCGTTATACTATTTCAACATAACAAAAATCGTTCTCGTCTATAATTAAAATTTGGATATTTTGTTATTGTTAAATTAAATATTTCCTTTTCAGGATTTTCTCTATTACCGCGTGTTTTTTTGTTTCATTTTCTATGGTTAAAAACCGGCGTCACAATTCTTTTGATTTATTATATTTCCATAGCCACAGCTTGATATTTAACATCCGGTCAACTATATTTTGTATAACAAAATTATTTTTTTCAAATTAAGAAGAGGATATTATACACTGGTAAAATAGAAGTAAAATAAATCACTTAGGTTATTCAACTTGATTCTGTTCTATATACACAAATAACGTGTATGTATATTATTATGTTCATAGAAATGTATATAGTTCAATACATTAAATATTGATGATTGTATAAGCACCCCGTGAGGTTTTCACATTCAATAAAATTGTTATATTATATCGATACTTAACACATTAATTTCAGTAATAAATTTTGTTCGTGTTATAAGAATAATAGGCTTATGATTTATAGGCAAATCGGCTTTATGTGATATAAAATTTAAATTATTGGACGAGTTAAAATAAAACGTGCTGATTTTTTTTTTTTTGTTGATGTAAGGTTGTTATAACTATAGGCGGTTTGATATACATTTTAAGGAGTCTTGGGTAGCCAGGTAAAATCTTTACAATGTAGGTAAATTTTAGTAATTAAAAACACTAATTTCGGAATTAATGATCATAATTCTATGTAATTATGAGTATGTCTGTTTTTGAACTAAAAAAAACTATATACATGAAAGCTTCTTTACAGTCAGTCTTTAAGGGACCCCAAAATGTTGCTCAATCTATAAAGGTGGTTAGTTTAAGGAATAACTGAACTGGCATTAAAATCCTTGTATAACAGAACAGGATCAAGGCGAAGGGACATGTAAGGCGAATAGGGAGCCTGAGGCATCAAGGTGTCGCTTTTGACCAAAAATTAACGAATAAGCAAATAAGTGTAGGCATGCTTTACCACAAAACCAGGCCACAAAACAGCGTATAAATTTCCAGGAGGTCAAAACTCAAGAATTGAATAGTAAGTAGAACTCTCACATTTGACGGAATTTGACGAGCTGTTTCTGTCTTTCCTCTTTAGGGAATTGCCATTCTGACGATTGGACCTGGCGTAGTATCGATTTACTATCCTCAGATTTGATCACTAGTTATAACCCATTTGACTAGTTTTGGATCGTCGTTGATTTCATTCAGCAACACCTGAGCAATGAACATTCGGCACTGCTTTTGCCGTTACACGTTTCATTTCTAACACATTGGAAAAGAGTATTTAACATGAGGCAAATTTTATAAAAAAACCAGGACAGCTTTTAAGTCTTAAAATGTTTGAAAAAAAAAGGGAATAGATTTATAAAATGGGTTTGGTAGCGACGACGATTTGTAGTAAAATATCTTCTAGAAAGTTTCAAAACCAGCCAAATTGATTCATTATTTGAACGTGCTGCAACTAATTTATTTATCATCAAATATGTGAATTAAGTCAGATATCAAATTTCAATGGGATTAGTACATAATCGTATAAGTTCGTTTTAAGGCAGGGATCGAGTTTCTTGAATAAAACTTGGCCATATTCCGGGACGCTGCTAATGATACTTTGGTCCATAAACACGAACTATAAATCAAAAAATTAGATTTTCCAAAGAGAATTTTGTTTTTTGAAAGCATAACAGGTCCAAACCTTGTCAACATTTCTAGCACCAAATGGAACACGCAAGATTGTCAAACGATTTTAGTGAAATTTTACATATACGAGTAACCAAGCCGATTCTGCAAGTAGTTCCTCATGAGAAATATAATTATTCACGCTTTAAAGAGTTCCTTGGGGCATATCCATTGCGGTCGAAGTTCTTAAATAAATTAATGGTCAAATTTTAAAATAATTTACATCTAAGGTTTTAATTTTTATTCTAAAATAAAATTAATTCTGGAATTATTTGATAGCTATCTGGACTAAACTACCATGAAGGTAGAAAAGCAAAAGAAAAGAACAATCGCTAAAATTGAATCAAACATCTAGCTAGAAAATTATATAACGTGCGCTGCTTCGGTACTTAACGGAACCAACTTAAAAAAATGTGTTCTATAATTGGACGCACAATTTAATTCTGTGACATTTGAGATATTCTCAGCTGATGCTTTTGTCGCTAATTGCAGGATTCGTTGAACGCTTAAAAACGGAATATTTCCTAAAATTCTAATATCAACTAGTTCTACAATCCAGTTAAATTTCGTTTCTGTTGGAATAATTAAGTATTTTTGTACAAAGTTTCTAAGCAATAAACCTGTAAAACCGTACTGAATTTGTACAGTAAAAAAATGACGCTGTATTTGACTCACGGAAATCCGTCGTGAATAAAAACACTTGAGATTAAAGTTTTCACAAATTTTATTTATAATTAATTCACTATCTGACTCCAAGTAACTTTAACTTTTATGGTTAATTGTTATGATTAACTTTACAATTATTTCACAGAATTTATCTACGTTAATTTACCTTTTACCACTTCGCCATTAATACACTAAAAACGAGCGCGATAAAATTAATGTACGCGGAGCGTATGTATTCGAATTGAAAGCAGAAAAACGACTGACTCAAAAAATCCCACCTAATCGAAAAATAAATTGCCATACGAAAAATCGTAATGTCAAATTTTCGTCGATCTAATCAACGCGAGATGGAAAACACAGAAAAATCAATTCGAATTTGAATTGAGTAAGCTAACGAAAACGAGATGGAGTAAATATCACAAAATATAATTTAGTGATCAATTATATTTTGTGTCCATACTGTTTCGTTAGATGGCCAAATAAAATATGTTACGCAAAGAAATATCTTATGCGCAAACCCTATGTGTCTGTGGTGGTGAATGTATTGCAATTTATATAAACCAATAATTAATTTATATGATTGCAATGTGTGAGCCGCTACAGGACTCCCCCGCAAGTGAGTCCTCCTCCCTATGGAAAATGTTTATGGCTGAAAACGAACATGTTTAAGTGAGCGATGAACTGATTTGACATCAGTAGAACACAGTATTCCGTAAGCCGGTTTGAGCCGATCAATTGAAATGGTTTGATTCTTTCCATTAATTGAAACGGTGAATTGTTTCCGAAGACGTCGAATGACTTTAAACGGGCCTTCATAGGGGGTAATTAAGCCTGTGCGAACCTTGTCTGTTCTTACGAACACAAACTCACAGTTGGCAAGTGCCTTTGGAACAAAAATATCATCTTGTTTGGCTTGCCGTGTTGAATTCGGGATAAGGTTTTGCATAGTGTCACGTAGTTGTTCGATAACTGTGTCGCTAGTTGGAAGTGGTGTAAGAGGATTTTCGACGAAGAACTCACCTGGTAGCTTAATGGTTTGTCCATAAACCATTTCAGCTGGTGAGCACTTCAGATCTTCTTTCACTGTTGCTCGGATTCCAAGTAATACTATTGGTATTTCCGAACTCCAATTGATTGTGTTTCCTCTGGCCATTAACGCGGCTTTGAGTTGCCGGTGGAAACGTTCGACCATGCCATTGGCTTGGGGATGGTTAACCGTTGTACGAATACGATGTGAGCCGAGCAGTTTTGTTAACTCAGCGAAAAGCTTCGACTCAAATTGCGTTCCTTGATCGGTAGTGATATTAAGGGGCACGCCAAATCGTGAAACGTAATTGTTGACAAAAGTTGTGGCAATGGTTGCAGCTGACATATTAGTCATGCAATAAGCTTCGGGCCAGCGAGTAAATCTATCGACACAAGTGAGCAAATAAGAATATCCATTAGAAGGAGGAAGTGGTCCTACTATATCTATATGGATATGTTCAAAACGAGCAGATGGTATTTGAAATTGTCCATATGATGATTTGGTATGCCGTTGGACTTTGGCACGTTGGCAGGATAAACATGACTGAGCCCAATGGCTTACGTCCTTGTTCATACTAGGCCAAAAATATCGAGCAGTAATCAATTTACGAGTAGCACGGACACCAGGATGCGAAATGTTATGTAAAGTATCGAAGATGGTTCGACGCAGTGATTGTACGATGAATGGGCGATTGTACCCAGTTGATGTTTCGCAGATAATGTCGAGGCCAGGCAATTGGAAAAGCGCCAGTTTCATTGATGAACCAGAGTGACATTCGGAACCAGAAAATAAATTCTGAAGTTCTAGGTCAGCTTTTTGAGCAATTGCGATTTTGTTTAAGTCGAATTGTGTCTCGACTGCGGCCGTTTCATTGTCTGTTGTGCGAGAGAGTGTATCTGCAACAACATTGTCATGTCCGTGAACATGCTGAATGTCCGTGGTAAATTGACTAATATAATCCAAGTGGCGAGCTTGCCTCGGATTACGTTCAGTTTTAGACTGAATTGCTCTAGTCAGTGGCTTGTGATCGGTGTAAATAGTAAACTGCCGACCTTCAACAAAATATCTGAAGTGTTTCACAGCGAGATAAATTGCGAGTAATTCCCGGTCGAATGCAGAATATTTCTTTTCAGCATCCGAAAGCTTCCTTGAGAAAAATCCCAATGGTTCCCAACACTCCTTATTATACTGTTGCAGTACTGCCCCTACAGCAGTGTTAGATGCATCAGTAGTTAAACTTAGTTTTGAATCGCTCAGTGGATGAGCAAGCAGTGTTGCTTTCGCAAGTTCAGTCTTAAGTGACGTGAATGCTTGTTGACATTCGTCGGTCCAAGAGAAATTCTTAGATGTTTTGGGCTTACGTAGAAGTACGGCCAGGTGACTGTGAACTGGTGCGAGAATTTCAGCAAGTTTTGGTATAAATCGGTGGTAGTAATTTACCATACCGATAAACCGCTGAATGTGCTTGATTGAGGTTGGAGCTGGGAACTCCCTAATGGCATTAATTCGTTCTTCAGACGGCAGAATACCATTAGGGGTTATTTTGTGGCTAAGGAAATCAAGAGTTGATACGCCAAAGACGCATTTAGAACTGTTGATATGAACATCAAACTCAGTTAACCTGTGGAAAAGTTGTTCCAGGTGGAATTTGTGCTGTTCCTCAGATTGTGAAGCCACAAGAATATCGTCGATGTAGACGAAAACAAAGTCTAGATTTCGAACGACTTCATTCATAAAACGCTGAAACGTTTGGGCGGCATTACGCAGACCGAATGGCATTCGGGTGAATTCGAAGAGGCCAAAGGGGGTCGTTATTGCCGTTTTGAAAACGTCTTCAGGGGAAACAGGAATTAAATGATAGGCCCTAACGAGATCGATTTTTGAGAAAACTTTACATCCATGTAAATGCATGGAGAAATTTTGTATGTGGGGTATCGGGTAACGATCCGGTATTGTCACCGTATTTAATTGCCGATAATCCCCACAAAGTCGCCAATCATGATCTTTTTTCTTAACCATATGTAATGGGCAAGAGACAGGAGATGCAGATGGTCTGCAAATCCCTAATTCCACCATATACTGAAATTCTGTAAATGCGGCTTTATGGCGGACTTGATCTAGTCTTCGAGGTCTTGCAACAGGCAGATGGCCTGCTGTGACAATGTGATGGACCACATTGTGTCGGACTGGCAATTTATAGTTTGGCTCTGCTGTAAGTTGAGGAAACTTTTTAAGCAGAGTGCCGTACCCGTTGGTGATAGAATAATGGATCGGAGTCGGTGTGTCGACGTGAACCATTGTGGCATTGATTGACAGCTTTGTCGCTGAATCAACCAGCCGTTTATTCTTCAAATCAACCAAAAGTCCGAATTTGCATAAGAAATCGGCTCCAATGATGGGACGATTCACAGCAGCTAAAATGAAAGCATGCGTGAATGTTCGTTTAAGTCCCAAATCCAACTGAAGCAACTTTGTGCCGTAAGTATGGATATTCGAGCCATTGGCGGCCGACAGGACTAGATTAGGATTACGTTTAAATAAATTAAATTCACTTTTGAAATTAAAAACTGGAATAACCGAAAGGTCAGCGCCAGTGTCGACTAAATAGGTGATTCGATTTATTCGGTCGAACGCGAATAACCGAGACGTATAAGGTTTATTTACAAGGGTCCCGACCCCGTGTTTTGATAGTTTTTTGTGCTACCTTCAACAACGTCCATTTTGTTGGCGTTGTGAGACGTCGATGGTTGCGACGTGATGAAATCGCACGGTGGAATACACTTTTTAGCGGCCTTGCCAAATTTAGTATGATACCAACATCTGCCGTGCCGGCGAGAATAGTTGGCAGAACCGCGCGATCGCGATCGAAGACGAGACGATTCTCGATTTCCTTTCGACTGTCCACGCTCTCGGAATAATCCGTCTAATTTAGACTCGAGTCGAGCAATCCTTGTTTCCAGAGTGGTAGTGCCGTTTTGATTATTGGATTGGACACGATCGGTGCGAACGGGTGGTCGGGATTGTCTAAAAGATACCTGTGATATTGAGTTTTGTTGGCCGATGTTAATTATCTCATACATTTTGTCAGCAGTCTTCGCCAGTGCATCGATTGATATCGTTTCTGGCTGTGCGACAAGAGCGATCTTAATGATTTCAAGCATTTTTCTTATCCAGAGTGATGTAACGATTTGTGCATTAAAATTAGTGCCCGCCAATGTACGGATATGTCTTAGCGCGTCTGATGGCCTACGGTCACCAATATCTTGGCCCGTGATGAGAGCTTCGAGTTGCCTCTCAGACGACGGCGCTAAACGGTCCAATAAAACTCTCTTTAATCTTGTGTACTGTTCTGTGTCGGGAGGGTCGGTCAGGAAATCCGAAATGCTGTCACATGTCTCTGGTGACAATGTCGACAAAGTTAATAAAAATTTCTGTTTCTCAGATTTAATTCCCTGGAGATTGAATTGTATCTCCGTTAGCAAGAACCAATTATGAGTTTTTAATGGCCAAAATGGTTGTAGTCTCAATTGGCTATTTGTCGCTGACACTTCCGGGGTTTCCTGATCGGCGGTATCCATAGTTTGGGATGTCTCTTGTTGAGTATCTGACTTTAATTTATCATTGTCGTTGACCATTTTGTTTATTTATGGATTAAAATCAAATTTATTCTTTCGATTATCAACAAGATCAAAATCCCAAAAACTTTTTGTTTTAAATTAAAAAAAGTAAAAAAAAAAAATATGAGACGAAATACAATAAGTTATGTAATAACTCTCGACACCAATGATTAAATTTAACCAGGGGGAAAACAATTTTATTGAATTGACTGAATAATAAATTAAAATTTTTCTTTTCTCTTCAAAAAAAAGAAAATAGGAATGGTTACCCTGTAATTGACTGTATAAAAAATAAATGCACCACGGCTACGAGATACCCTCCAATTACGGGACGAGCGTGCCACTACGTATTGGGGGGGCTCGTTAAAATTGTTAAATCGAAAAAAAAAAAGAAAAACAAAAATCTAATTAAATCAGTAATGAGAATGTTTCAATGCAAATATATCGTTGAATGCAATCATATCATTGAATACAACCGTTGACCAACAAAACAATTATATTGCGGCCTTTCCCGATAACAAATGATTACCCGCACGACGAGGTAAAAAAAAAAATAACAAACAACAAAAATTTTCAAGTAGCAAACGAAAATTTTATAAATCGTAAATTTTGATAACGAAACGAAATTATTTGAATAACGTGCAAAATAACGAAAATAATATTATCAAATGAAAGAAAACTACCCGTGCGTTGTGGTAAAAAATTTACAAATAGCAAAAGAAAATTTTTTTTAAAAACCATAAATTTTGATAAAAAAAATCGAAAATATTTAGATAATGGTACACAACAATGTGCTTTTATAATGTACCATAATTTGTAAAAAAAAAAAAATCCTGATTTATAATTTAAAGGCAAAAAAAAAATTGTTCTAGCACTTAGCTGTTGTTTAGTTCCCTGCTGCGTTGTACCCTGTGCGTACGTGTGTAGCTGTTTGGTCTTCTCGGTAAAGATGTTTACAGGCAAGTACCGTTATATTGTTGTTTGTTTCGTGTTGGTAGAGCTGCTCAATGTAATGTATCTTATTTTGTGGTTCCCGTTATCCACTGGTATTATTTTGTTGTATTCACTCAAAATATAAAAACACAGCGTTGCATCGCTGTTCCGTTTTTGTTATGTATATCCTGAATTTAGTACTGCTTGTCCGTTACACCATGTATATAATATGTATTTATATACTCTGCTTTGGCTCCCGTTGCCTTTGGAATGTTATTTCACACTTTTACGTCGTTTGATATTAACCGGGGGAAAAAAAACAAAACAAAATGTTTATTAGATTTTGTTAAAATGATACGTAATCCACGTAACAATAATTATTTAATATTATAGGTTACTAACCTGTTACCTGGCGCGGTTTTTCCGCACCAGGTTTCCCGTTGCTAATTAAATGTAGAGAGAAAATATACGTTGTTCCCTAAAAAGGGCGTCGCCTGGTCACCACTGTGAAACCGTACTGAATTTGTACAGTAAAAAAATGACGCTGTATTTGACTCACGGAAATCCGTCGTGAATAAAAACACTTGAGATTAAAGTTTTCACAAATTTTATTTATAATTAATTCACTATCTGACTCCAAGTAACTTTAACTTTTATGGTTAATTGTTATGATTAACTTTACAATTATTTCACAGAATTTATCTACGTTAATTTACCTTTTACCACTTCGCCATTAATACACTAAAAACGAGCGGGATAAAATTAATGTACGCGGAGCGTATGTATTCGAATTGAAAGCAGAAAAACGACTGACTCAAAAAATCCCACCTAATCGAAAAATAAATTGCCATACGAAAAATCGTAATGTCAAATTTTCGTCGATCTAATCAACGCGAGATGGAAAACACAGAAAAATCAATTCGAATTTGAATTGAGTAAGCTAACGAAAACGAGATGGAGTAAATATCACAAAATATAATTTAGTGATCAATTATATTTTGTGTCCATACTGTTTCGTTAGATGGCCAAATAAAATATGTTACGCAAAGAAATATCTTATGCGCAAACCCTATGTGTCTGTGGTGGTGAATGTATTGCAATTTATATAAACCAATAATTAATTTATATGATTGCAATGTGTGAGCCGCTACAAACCCAACAAACAAATTGTATTTATTATTTCTAGGGTTTCTTCGTACCCTGAAAAATAACACGTGATGACCAATATTTCTTTTATAAACTGCAAACCTAAAATATCTTCGATTTTGGGCTTCCCTGATGTACATATATTATATATTCTGAATTTAAGGTTGATTTGGAAGCGTTAAATATAAGTGAAACATGTTGGTGGTTTGGCATCTATTGGAGGGGAGGACCAAATTAGAGTAGATTAATCTACCAGTTCCGTAACCTTCCAGTTTTGTGCGCGTTACGTGAGCTGTTTTGGTCTTGTCATTAGGCAGCTGCGTGATGGGTACAATTGTGTAATAGTAACCTGTTCACAATTCGCTACTGTACGTGGTGCCTCCTCGTGGCAACCACTGGTAACTAAGGCCATTTGGCACATTTTTGGCCATTTGGTACAGGCTAAAGTACCGCGCTAAAGAAGAAAACATTGACAAAAAACCCTAATCTAAGGGAACAGCATATGCCAATGGATGAATGGTTGATAGGTTAATCAATCCAAAATATGCGGACTCTGGATACCAGGCACCCTCCAGTTTTATTTAGCCTTCCTGTAGTAAAGCTGGGTGACCTACAGGCGATTTGCAATTCCCAGCAACTCGTAAGAGTAAAATCAAACGGAATACGGGGCAGGAGTAGGAATATACGGGAGTGGGACAACCCTCTCGAAGCTTTTGGGCTCCAATGCTACCGTATTTCTAGCGGAACTACCTTCTGTAGTAAATATTTAGGAGGGAGAGCAATAAGCCCAGATAGTATGTATCACGTACCGGGAGGCAGTATTGACAAAACCTGAATATTGACTGGACTGGGCCCAGCACAATAGATCTTTTAGGTCGCATTGCGAAGTGGCTGATCGCCCGCATGGCCCTCCAATAATAATAATAATAATAATAATAATAATAAGTGAAACATGTTTTTCGCAGTTAAAGTTGGGAATTCGATACAACGGGAAACTATTGTCTACATATTGTCTACATTGTCTACGTCGAAAACTATTATCTACGCTATTGTCGACATTTGCATGTAAACACTCTGAAAATAGGCGTAGATGCACAATACTGCCCTTGGCCCAGAATGCTCATTGCGGGAATATTTTTCAACAAAAAGAGAACAAATATATCACTGATGACGACACAAAATTGTACCCACAAAATTCCATAAAATCTTGATATTGTTTTATCGCCAAGAAATTAGTGATCGCTACACTTTTTAATTTAATTTGTGGCAGCAAAACGTTATTTTAATGTTTCTACTATGACAAATTTGCTGGTTTTTCCAGCTTCCTGAACAATATCAAAAACCTAGATACACGTTTTTGTGTTTCGAAAATGACTTTAATTTTTATACGATGAAAGTACCCTTCTAGACTAAAATTGAAGCCTAAACGATACTAGCCTCAATGCGTCAGGTTTAATTAGAAAAACCATAAGAACGAAACACTTAATTTTAACCATTGCTAGTTGTAGGAATGATTTGAAATCGATGCTTAAAAATGTTTCCGAATTTTTTTTTTTGTTTTTTTTTCATCAAGAATTAAATACTTAGGTAAGTTCAAGAAAGACAACCTGTCAGTTATTGAAAACAGTAAAGTACGAAATGTTTTCCGGAAAGGGTGAAGAGGATACATTATGTGCCACTCTAACTAACCTAATCTAACCTACTGAAATTATAGGCTTTGGGTCTGTAACGAAATCCTGGTGTTTAAAATCCCGGTTTTTAAAATCCCGGTTTTGTAACAATAAAAATCCCGGTTTTCAGAAAATCTTGATTTATATTTTTATTTTACGGGTGTACTACCAGAATTTAAAAAAAATATTTTACAAAACTAGAATTTAGGAAACCGGGATTTTGAATTCGGGATTTTGAAAACCGGGATTTTGGAAACCGCGATTTTGAATTGGCGATTTTGAAAACAGGCTTTATTTTAAAGAATTCATAGAATTTATAGGATTTACAGATTTTATTGGATTTATAGAATTCAAAGAATTAATTGAATTTATAAAATTTATAAAAATTATGGAGTTTTTAAAATAAGTCAAATTTGAGTTTGTCGAATCTAGAGAATTAATGAAATTTATAAAATTCTTTATAATTTTGGAATTCATAGGTTTAAAAAAAATATTAGAATTTATAATATTTAAAGATTTAAAAATTATAGAATTTACAGGACTTTAAAATTTATAGAATTTATCGAATTTACAGAACTTATATAGATTTAAGAGATTTGTAGAATGTAAAGATCTTACTGAATTTTAAAATTTGATCCATAGGAATTATCGAATTTATAGAAACAAGGAAATTTTTAGAATTAGCTAATTGGGTTTGTAGAATTTATTGAAGTGACAGACTTGAAATAATTCACCGAACAAATAGAATTTATGAAATTTATAAAATTTGCGGTATTATATAATTTATAGAATTTATAAAAGTGATACAATTTATAGAATTTTTAGAGTTTAAAACATATTAGAAATTATAACCTTTACAGACTTTGAACAATTTATAGAATTTATCGGAGTTATAAAATTTTTAAGAACCAAAGAATTTATGAGATATGCTGCATTTAAAGAACTGACTGAATTTTTCAACTTTATTTATAGAATTTATAGAACTTAGAAAATTTATTGAAATTATTGAGTTTACAAAATTGTTTAAAAAAATTTCGAAATTTTTCTATTTATAAAACAAGTAAAATTTAAGTTTGTAGAATTTATACAACAGACAAACTTAAAAAAATTTATAGAAATCAAATAATCTACGAAATTTAAAGAATTTATAAATTTTATAGAGTTTGTAGATTTTAAAGAATTAATACAATTTATAATATCCGTAAAGTTAAAAAATTTATAGACATATTAAAACTTCTAAAACTTCTAAAACTTATAGAATTTTTTGGATTTATTTAGTTTATCAAAGTTACAGAACTTATGGGATTTATAGAATTTACAAAATTTGTAGAATTTAAGAAACATATTGCAATTTTAGACTTTATAGAATTTGTAGAATCAACTGAATTTTTAAGATTAATATAATTTATAGTTTTGAAGAATTTTGAAATTTAAATAATTGATATAATTATTACAAATTCTATAAACTTCATAAATTTTTTTTAATTTTAAATTTGTGTTCGACATTTATTTGTAAAAATTATGTTTATCATAATTGAAACTGCGATTTAGTAATATTTATACTTACCACCTTGATCAAAAAGTGCCCGGAATAACCATCGTGTGGCGCTCCCATCGTTCCGAATTGAGTTTTAATTTTTTGTTAAGTTGGTACATCTATTGTTGATATTCCCTTTAAATCTTAGCATCATAGCTTGACATTTGCAAAAGTTACGTAGTCAAGAGTACATCTATCTCTGTGTGTGTTGGCGATTATTTACAATTTTAGAAGAGTATTATTTGAGCGTTATGAGACGTTTGCGTGAAGCAATTTGCCGAAAGAGACCAGAATTGTGGGCAGAAAACTCGTGGATTTTGTACCATGCTAACCCACCGTCGCACAGTGCCATCATTATTCGTAATTTTTTGACAAAAAATGCAAAAAATACCATCCAACAGCCACCGAATTCACCTGATTTGGCTACCTATGACTTCTTTCTGTTCAATCGAGTTAAAAAACCATTACGGGGAACGCGTTTCAGCGGCCGAGAGGAAATAATGGAAAAATCGCAGGAAGCACTGATGGACATACCGAAAACCGAATATAAATTTTTTTTCGAGGATTGGATCAAGCGCTGGCATAAGTATGTTGTAGTCGATGGAGATTACTTTGAAGGGGACAATATACGAGTAGATTTAGATTAATAAACTTGTATTTTTCTGAATAAATTCCGGGAATATCAAATATTTTAAACGAAATTAAAGAAATTTGTCGATATTTTGATGTTTAATTCTTTATCAGAGATTATTTAAAAAAAAAACCGTAATTGATTCCGGAATCGAGAACATTCAAACTTAAAATTTCCGGAAATACTTTTTGGCCAAAAATTGGATATTATTATAATAAAACGTTATGTTATAAAAATAAATAAATAACTTGCCACACACAGTTTAATTATTTCCATAATTTATTTATTTATAATTTATTCAATTTTATTCTTTACATTTACATTTTATTTATTAACCACCTTTTTAAATTTAATTATTTTTAACCACACCGCGCGAGTTGAGCGGCATGTTACCGCATTGAAATTCGAGAGAATTTTATTTGTCGTGCTGCGATTGGTAAAGCAGAGCACGAAGTGGAAGTCAATCGAATTCACGTTTGATGTGGTACGTGCGCCTCCAAGTTTGTAGTTAATAGATTGTGATGGAGAACTAAACCCAGCCGACGTTATTTTTCTATTATTGTTACTTTACTAACTCAATCGTGCACATAAGAAAAAGCTCAGGATTATTTATTTATTTATCCAACATATCTCAATAAAATTAAACAGATTAATAAAAATTATATAAAATAAGTAAAACAATTAAAATTTATTTATTAAATAACATCGACGAACTAGCAAACCTATTAGTCGTCAGTTGCCCACATATTTACTTTACTATACTTATCCAAATTTTCTTTTCTTTCTTTGGGCATATGTATTTTATATATTATTATGCAAAAAACCTCCAATAGAGTTTTGAACTGTTCATTAACGTGTGGTAAAATAAAGTAGCAGACTAAATGCTCAATATTTTACAGTGGCAGAGATGTGCATTTAAATTGTTTAGCAAACACATTTTAATTATTATACATACATAGTAGTTTACTTTTTTTTTAAGAACATATTTGGGAATTCACGTCAACAAATTATCTTAAAACGTTCATGACCAAAGTTTTCTAAAAAGTAAATAACTTTGCATGTTTACTTTCAAATAAAAAACACAATAATAATGTTTAGCTCCAACAGACTAATATCCATTAAATAAGAAAGGAGAATCAGCATGGTTAAAGCATGATTTGTGAAAGCTGCCTGTACGTCATTTACATGAAGAGCCACTTTTCGTGGTGCAACCAAATATTTAATGTAACGCCTAAGATTTTTTTTTTGGTTTGAACTCAATAATTAATTCTTGATCGTGTTGATTACCTCACAGAGTAAACAGCTACGTTTCAAAGTTTGTTTGCAGAAAGTTAAATTACAAACAAAAAAAAAAAAAATAGAAGCAAACAACATGTTTCACTGAACATTATTAATTTTAAAATATTTACAAAATTAATTGAATCATAATATTTTTCCTTCTTTTATTGAATATAGAAAGTTTTTGAAAATTGTAAAGTTATAAGAATATGTAGCGTTACTGAAACTTTTCAAAGTTTATAGCAATGCAGAGCATAATTAAAATTAATAATTGTCTGTATTGTTAACGGTTGCTTTTCCAAGGTAATTGATATAAAAACATGTTTTTGTTGATTTATTTGTAAAAATAAATTTAATTAACGTACATGGGTTATTAAATATCTTCGGAAATTTATTATACGAGTTTAGCAAAAAAGAAGAATTTGTTCACGAATTCGGAATATTTATTTATTTTATTTACGCCCTAATGTTAAACGTATGTGGACTCCTTTTAACTGACTAAATGTACTAGATGTTTTTGTTAGAACATATTTACTCCAAATATCGCCCGCAAGCTTTAATTAAAAGTCGTTTGAATTAGAAGTGTCATATAAATTAAAACAAATATAAATTTGAAACTTTACTGTTGTAGTGCCTATCCGAACGCAGTAATTCATATGTAATTCAAATTAATTTTAGAACATTAAACTGGAACAGTAACCATACAAATATCTGAGAGTTTAATTATCTGCCAGTGTCAGAACTGTATGAAATTTATCTTAATTATTCCGCTTTCCATTTCAATCAACAACATTTTAAATTTCAATTCTAGGAAAAGTTACAGACAATTTAGTTTTTAACAGAATTACTTGTGCCCGCAAATTTGTTCTCACGGTAAGTGGCCTGCTAAACGGGTCTACCTAAATTCGTTTTACTAAATTGCCGTGTTGAGGATATAGCTGGGTTTGAATGAAACCTCAAAAATTTAATTCCCCTAAAAGTCATTATTTCTACAGCGATTTATGTATTTCAATTTGAAATTCAAATTTGAGCATTTTGCCTGCTAAATGTTCATGCTATATAAGCAAAAAGAGAAACAAACAAAACCTCAAAAAAATTAACCACAACAAATGCTATTGTAAAAAATATTTCTTAAAGCCAAAATAATTTTTAGCCTTTTGCGATAACATCAAATAATTATAGAACAAATACATTGGTAGACCAAATCTTCTTGATTTGTATTTCAAAACGGCGGTAAGTATAACGATTATGGCTCCCCAATTGATTGTTCTTATAACAGGAATACCGGGATGTATATTTAATCGCAAATATATTTATGAATCTCGTTATGCTGCTCAAGCTAACATAAATTTCCACAGAAATTTGACGTAAATTTTAAATAAAATGTCAAAAACGAAATGTATGCTATTGTGAGTATCTAGATACCAATCGTCCAACAAATCTTGTTTTTAAACAATATTCGGTAAGTTTATTGTTTACCTCTTCTATTGAACTTCACACCTTAAATTTTGTAAGCCGAAGTTTATTTACACTATTATTTACAAATCAAGAGCCATCAGATAATTAGCGTTAGTTATGTTTAAAATTGATCCACAAGAGATATTTTTCAATATTAAACCGCAGTATACATTTATTAACACTACTCTCTATAACACGGATATATTAGACTGATTGGCTGTTTCAGTATGTATTATGAAAGATTGCGCTATACAAATTTACCATCGCGGCACTGCCGCACGTCACATACAACAAATAATGATTTTACCTCACTCATAACTTTCCATTTTGCTTGATTTCGTATTAAATTCCAGTCCAGGCTGTACAGTTTACCCTCCATAAAAAGACACATTTTACGATGCAAAATACAATACATAAATAAATCATGAAAATGGTGCTAAGTAATTTTCTTCACGTTTTAGTGGACGTTTTCAAAACTTCTAATAAAATCTGCTGAAAATCACTGATTTTTAAATTGATCCCAGATCAAAAAAATATCAAGATTTTGTTCGGATCAATTTTTTAGTAAAATATATAAAATTATAGACTATCCCTTTTAAGCAATTTTATTTGAAGGAAGGAATAGAGTTGCGCTTAGAACAATATTATTAAACTGCGTCTGACATGGCTTTTTATTAGCATCTAGCGTACAGTGTAACAATTTTTCATCTGATCATTGTTTTATGACATTCAAATTTAATTTAGAATATTGACATAATTTAACCCTTAAATGCCCAAGGTCATAGATTTTAATATAAAAATTCGATTATATGTAATTTTGTACGTAGTTACCGAATCGAAAAGCTATTTAGTATTTTGTTTTGTTTTTTGTAAGTTTTGGAAAAAAAACCGGTTGTATCTTTTAAGATAGGTTGGGTATTCAGCATATCTATGAAAATAATTAAAATACTCTAATAAGCAATTCAAAATATTTATTGACTGTAATTTATAATTAAAATATATAATTTTTAATTATGGTGATATTTAAAAAAACAATTTTTTTCAGCAGTGAGACATAAATTTACATAACATTTAGTACAATACATTTTTGTCTGGCCACTACAACCAGGATATTTACATCTTCCCTTTGAATTCAGAATAACCCAAATGATCAGTCATATCTAATCGAGTATCTCTTGGAGGGGCAGAAGATGAATTTGGTTTCTTCCTTTTTGCCTGAATTTGAGATTCAAGAGATGGGCGCCCACGCGTTATAGCTTGCGTCGATTTATAGGAGAATAGCGTGTCGGCTATTTCCAACGTAAAATCAATTAATCTCATATACTTATAATCTGGTTTCCAACTATTCGTTCTTTTGTACAGCACCCAGGCGTTAACGCAAGTCATATCCAATAAATGATAGAATATTCTATTTGTCCATTTTCGACTTTTCATGTGAATCTTGTGACGTCCCATTAGGCTGTCCATTAAATCCACTCCGCCCATATGGCAATTATAATCCTTTATAATTTGTGGACAAGGAATCATTTTCACTTTTTTTTCTTTCTTGTCGAATCTTTTTACGGTTAACGGTGGAGGTAGTTGCTCGTTATTTAAAAATGGTTTCGTGCCAACATAAGCCGAAATAAGATTGACAATACGATTGTCTTTCCACGATAGTGATGTCACGTCTATGCCATAAATTGATGCCACATACTCTCTACTAGTTCCCCTTTCGAATTTCATCATAACTTTTTCTTCAGGTAGTTTGCAATTTTTTATCCTGTTTCGTCGAATAGTACCTATAGAAAGAATCCCTCAAGTTCTCAAATATAACAGCAAAGGCACAGTTGTGTAATAATTATCAAAGTAAATTATATATTTTTGAAAATTGGGCACTTCACGAACTAATCTGACAACAATATTGGCACAGCTTTGAAGATCAGGTTCATCTTGTGCAGGTTCTTCGGATACTCCAGTATAAATTTCAAATTTATATGCGAATCCCATTGTGTCACACAAATTGAAAAATTTAAAACCCCATTTTTTAGGTTTGTTTGGTAAATACTGCTTCATGAAATGTCCCATTTTAGATGAGCACATTTGTTCATCAACGCATAATCTCTCCAATTTTGGAATACTTCCGTACTGTTCAAATCGTTTATTACGGGTCTGAGTAGGAAAAGACGATCGTGATTCGGGTCTTCACGAGTAGGTGCTTTACTTTTATCATTAAAATGTAAATATTGCCGGATTCTTTCAAAACGGTTTCGGCTCATTTGTTGTTTTATAATATTTACGCAACGGTGATTATTATCAGACCAATAGTCTCTTACATTTGGAAGATTGTGATACGTCATATAAAAGAGAATTCCAATAAATTTGCGTAAATCAGGTACATCAAATTGAAAGGACTCATTGTGTCCTGAATATTTAATTGTTTCTTCCACAATAATTTTTTCCAAAGATTCCGGAAATAAGAGCGACCATACTTGAAACGGAGTTTGCAATTCTTGTACATTTGTAGGAATAGCAGAATCCTCTCTAAACTTGATTTCTTCTTCATTATAAACCAAATTTTGCTTTTTCCATAATATTTTTTGCAAAGCCATGGATTTAGGATCAATTATCACATTACGAAATTTATATGGAAATGAACTCCAGGGGTCAGTGTGTAATGAAGCTGGTTGGCCAGAACTATCAGAATCGATAGCTGGTGATGTACTAGAACTATTTTCAACAACATCTTCGTTTTCATGTTCTATTATCTGCATGTTATGGAGATTTTGCGAATTTCCCTCTGTAAGGATGGGGAGGTCTGTAGGTAATTCATCACCATCATCATCTAAATCGTCAGAGCTATCATAGCTATTAAAGATAAGTTCTTGAACTATATCGTCCGTAAGCATACAAAGGTCAATTTTGATCACATTTGCCATATCTGTAAATAAAAATACGAAAAAACGTAGCAAAAACCCAAACTTACACTCAAAACGCAAATGTATACAGAATACCTAGTGTATCTTTTAAGATACAACTATTTAACTGTCTATATTATACAACAGACACAAAATATTTCACTAAAATACCCTAATATCACTTCATCTTACACAATTACACTTACCAGAATTTTTTATCACTTTTAATTGTATTTTATTATTATTATTCTTATGACACAAAAACACTGTTTTGATTTTGATTTTAAAAACACTAAAATACACAATAAACTTCAAACACTATCAAAACAAAAATAATTCTAACAAAGGAAATGGTATATTGACAGAATGAAGTGTATTAAACAGAAAAAAATTGTTTACGGTCTAATTTTGGTGATTTACCCGGAAATATGATTGAAAAATATAGATGTATCTTTAAAGATACAATGGGTATTTAAGGGTTAATGAAAATAGCCTTGTTAAAACATCCGTATGATCAATTTGCAATTTGTAAATTGATGTCCTCCAGTTCCTGACTAATACATTTTAATTCCTATTAAATAAAGGTGTATTGGATTTTTAACTTGTTAAAAAAATATAAAATCTATTTTTTTTATTTAATGGATTTCCGATAACTTCTCCTATTTTCTAGCAAATATAGGTGTGTGTATTCCACGACCAATTGACTGATAGTAAAATTAAACAGAAAACCTTGTCAGTGAAAAAATATTTGTATCTGTAGTAGGGTGACTTCTCGAGTACTTGACACCCATATAAATAACGAGCAATATTTGCATCAAATGTTGCACTAGTTCAACAAAAATCAAAAGTCCCAAAGTCAAATAATTTGTACCTGATGTAAAAATTATCAAGTGGCCAAAATGAAATATGGCTGAACCCATGGACCGGCCATTTCATAATTTTTGCATCATGTAGTATCATACTATGAAAAATCTATTTGAGAAAAATGATTTTTGTTGGGAAATTTTGTCAATTCCATCGTTTGTTTGACGATTCAAAAATCACCTAAATGTACATATACTATTTAGTTTACTCACACTACTACATTTTTGATTATTTGCTAAGAACTTTACCTCGATCAAATTCTGTTGATATACTTAACCCTGTTTTTCTAAAACCTATAAAATTTCTCCTACTATGTCAACTGTTTTGTTGAAAACCTTCAGGCTACCCTTTTAAAGTAAGCAGGTTTTTCGATTTCGATTTGGACGGCCTTTTGCTAAGTCGATCAAAACTTGCAAGTTTTTTTTAAGATAATCAAATTTATTGACGTTCTACCCTTATTATTGCTTGAAACAGCCTATCGAACAGTATTAAATATAGAATGGTAAAATCCCTTCCCTTGCTTTTAAATCTTTCCCATTTTATATAAGCATTTGCTAAGAGCAGCCTGTTAAACATTTAAGTTGGTTTCCAGTTTGAGTGTTGTCTTCATCCAATAGCGCTTACAAATCGTCTATTTCAAATTTTCTCGGTTGAGCTACATAGGTATTCTTTGTCTTTGATATCAAAATCACCACCAACAATGTCGATAACGGTTTTTGTTGTACTCCATTTTTAACGTATTAACACAATGAATATTTGTCACAAGTCTATTCAAATATGGCAAATCATAAGTAAACGGTCTAAATTGTATTTTATGACTAAAGCCAATTATTTGTTACGACAGGAAAGTTGGCCAACACAACCACATCGCCGACAAGACTAGTGTGTGTCACAACCGCTTTTAACGTACATATGGTTATAGGTTCATGAATTATTATCCAAGATGTATAAGTTACCGATGGTATAATATCTCTTTTGCCAAATAAGTTTCTTAAATTAAAAAGGCCCGACTTCCTTATAAGTATAGCGTCGCTTTTTGAAATAAATCTTCCAGAGAATCTTCCATCGCTTTTTGAAATAACCCAGAGTTTTCTCATATAAATTTTATTTGAATAAAAAACCTTTTGCCCGAAAAACACAGGAAATATTTTTCTTTGAGAAATACCTTATTTCGATGAAAACATAAATTTTATGCACAATCAGTAACAAATTGTTTGTAATTTTTTAATTTTTAGAATCCAGAATTAAAACTTAGAAGCGAAATTAAAGCTAGCTTTTCAATAAATAAATTAAAAATTAACATATCACAAATTTTGGCTTAGGCTGCGAACCAAATCTCGTATAGGCCAAATTAAACGGCCATGCTGTTTTTAAATAGAAGTTTTTTTTAATTTTTTTCCCCTACTCAATTCGTAGACCAATAAAAATCTAATAATCGCAACATAAAACGTTTACGATTTTTTCATGACATAAACGTAACAACCCAATTTTAAAATAACACGCAACATTCATTGGATATCAATACACATTAAAAAAAAAATCACAGGGCTACCTTCTTTAGTTTTAACTGTACACGCATTTTTTATCTCGCTTTCTTTTATAATGTATGAGTAGTCAAAATATAATTTGGTGTCACCGAAATTATCAAATCAAAAAAAGGGGCAAATCAAAACAAAACAAATACATTGTTTACAACAACAATATTGTTTTACATGATATTAAAACAAAACAACAAAAAACCGTTATTTTAATAGAAGAGAAAAAATTTTCAAAGCCACATTGATGTGAAGGCGGATCGCTCTCTACTTATCTTCTGGAATGATTTATTGAACTGAGAATTAGTTGTAAAAAATGGTACGAAATGAATAGAAAGGGAAATTAGGATGTAGAAATCCAAAATGAAGCAAAATCAGACATCAAAGATGCATCATTTATGGTAAAGTTATTCATGATTCATTGTTGTTCTATGATCTTAGTCAGATATAAATTGACATCATTTTAAACATCAGACAAATTAGAGATCGTTTTTTTTTGTGTTTCGTTTTAACGTGTTGAAACAAAAATGAGAAATTTAAAATTTATAAGTCATGAATATAAATGAATCACGAAAACTACGATTTTAATTTTTTGTGAATAGTTCGTACTTCCATTTAATTTTTATTACGACACAAAATATTTTTGTTTTATAATTTAATTTAGTTTTCAACTAATAATTTACATTTAAATTTTTTTTATTAAATATTAGTGTCTTAATTACAGTTTTAAGAACTGTATAAATTTTAAATAAAAATAAAATTAATAATAACAATAATTAAGTTTTAAAATGTTTTAAAGGTTAAGAAAACATTAATTTTAAGATAGTAAAAGATAATAAATAAAATATAAATAGAATCAATAAAACAAATTCAATTTGTCGTTACATAGGCAAAGGTATTTACTTAATTCTAAGAGGTTGCTGTACTAATCCATTAAATTACTCGTCGCTATCCTTTTCTAATGTCGTTATTAACATGTGAATATCAGTATATATGATTTCGTCTTTCAGATGAATTTTATAAAAATAAAGTTGATGATCAAGTCGATTGCTGCTTGTACAGAAGAAGTTATGTACTTTATTTCGTCAAAATAGACGATTATTTTTCAAGGGTTGGTGACCTTTCTTCAACTCGCGTATTATTCCCGAAAGCCTGCGGTTCATTTTCATAAACGTCCTGGGTATAGTTATCTTTATTTCTACGGTTCATCACGTCTTCTACACAAAGTATTTTCGTGTTCGATTTTGGTTCTTTACCCAGCCGAAAGAATGAATTGTCACTAAAAGTTTTGAGTTATAGTGAAAAACAAGGAAGGAATAGTAAATATTGGAAACAGATTTGAATTTAGCATGGGAACCAAGTGTTTCATTTACCTAAAAGTCGTCGATGTATAGAAAATATTTGGGACCATTAATTCATTACGTCGTTTTAGTTATTCTTCACAAATTAGCCCTTGTACAAAATTTGATATTGTATGATATTCTAATCTCAACTTTCCAATTTCAACTAAACAATGCAAGCAATCGTCTTTTATAAAAACTTTTCGAAATTTGCATTAAACTGGTAAGAGTGTCCCGACAGTTTTATATGCGTCAAAGCCGATTTCTCCGTTTTCAAAGCATTGAACAATTTTATTATTAATATTAAACTCCTTTATTGGTAATATTAATTTATTTTGCTTTAGAAATTTCGGGAATTTGTATTCTGTGTCAAAACTAAGAAAGGGACTTGTACAAAAACTAAAGAATTTCGTGTACATCACACCAGAAATCCCATTTTAGAAAACCCAAGATTTCTATATATAATTCGGACCATTGGGATTGTGCAATTTTGTGCCTGTAATTAGAAAATTTGTGCATAGCATACTTTAGGAAATAGGATGGGATTTCTCACGTGATTATCACACCAGAAATCCCATATATTCTGTTTATATAATAAAATAAATTTTTTGGAGTATGATGAGCGTGCAAAATTGTGCGTTACTAAACTGACCATGAAAATAGTTTATTTTGGCAAAAATCGGCCATAGAACATCCACAATTGTTCAAAATCGTGATTTTTTGAAGAGGTTATAAAGGCGATTTTCCAGAAATTCCACCTTTTATAAACATTCGAATGAAAACCAAATGCGGTTAGTATTCTTGCCAAGTTCCACGTTTGTGCATATCACACTTTAGCCAGAATCGGCCATAGAACATCCACAATTGATCAAAATCTTGATTTTTTGAAGAGGTTATATGGCCGATTTCCAGAAATCCCACCTTTTATTATAACAGGTTAGGTTTGGGTGGCGGTCCACTAGGACCAGGCGTAGACACAAAAATGGTCAGTGGCCATACCACTAATAATTGTTTCCTCCAACTCATTGGAACTAATTTGAGCTTTTAACAAAGCGCTGAATACTCCTGACGTCCATCCTACAGAGGCCCGTTAGGTCCTTGAAGAGGGGTGCCTCTATAAACTTTAGTCTGTTTCGTGGTAGACGAGGGCAGGTGTAAAGAAGATGAATTACTGTCTCTTTCACCTCTTTGTCCTCGCAACTATGACAGTAAGTAGTCATGCGAAAAGACACCAAGTCTACTCGCATGCCTTCCTATGAGACAGTGCCCCGTAATTACTTCAACAACCACAATGATCTGATTTCGCTGAAGTAAGATCAGCTGTTTTGATCTCGCCAAGTCCAACGTTGGCCATACCTGCCGAGTTATTAAGCAAGAGGTGATACTGACCATCTGTCATTTTTCTGAAGCAGCAGTTTGCTTACCGCAAGAGGCATTTTAATATCCTTTCTGCTTTCTGAGAAGTAATCCGTTGTACCACGTCGAGTCAGTTCATCGGGGTTTATATTCCCTCTACTTATTAAATGTCCTGGCACCCATAAAATGTTGATGTTGAACTGATCTGCGATGTCGTTAAGAGATGAGAGACAGTTCTGGACTACTTTCGACGTGAGGAGGTGTGATTGAAGCGCTTTAATGGCAGCCTGACTGTAAATATATATGCTAATATCACAAACTGATATTACATTATACCTCAACCAGTCTACGACTTCCTTTATGGCAGTAAATTCAGCTTGAAAAATGCTACAGTAGTCGGGATGACGGAAGGAGCGATTTAACAGAAGTTCCTCGCAGAGCACTCCAACCCCGACTTTCCTGTCCCGTTTTGAACCATCAGTGAAGAAGTTTATAACTCCTGGTTCCAAAACTGCTTCCATCATCAAGTAATCCCTGCATGGGATCCTAGTCCGGAACTTTACAATTGATATTCTATAACCGATTCTGGGTAAAGTATAATATGCACAAACGTGAACTTGGCCAGAATACTAACCACATTTGGTTTTAATTCGAATGTTAATAAAAGATGGGATTTCTGGAAATCGCCCATGTAACCTCTTTAAAAAATCACGATTTTGATCAATTGTGGATGTTCTATTGCCGATTCTGGCTAAAGTGTTATATGCACAAACGTGAAATCTGGCAAGAATACTAACCGCATTTGGTTTTAATTCGAATGTTCATAAAAGATGGGATTTCTGGAAATCGCCCTTATAACCTCTTCAAAAAATCACGATTTTGATCAATTGTGGATGTTTTATGGCCGTTTTTGGCCAAAATAAAATATTTTCATGGTCAGTTTAGTAACGCACAATTTTGCACAATCATCATACTCCGAAAAATATGTTTTATTATATAAACGGAATATATGGGATTTCTAGTGTGAATTCGGACAGTTGAATTATATATAGAAATCTTGGGTTTTCTAAAATGGGATTTCTGGTGTGATGTACAAAGAATTTCTGGTGTTCCAAGTATAGGTTATGAAAATAAAACTCGAGGATGAATCGAATTGAATCGGCCGAATTGGAAACTTTTTGCACCAATCATTAGACCCCGCTTGGCAAGGTGCCACAACCACTATACCGCTAGAGTCATCACTAGGAAAATTGGTTGATTTTGCATCAAAGGACAATAAAAAATTGGAAGTTTCGTCAATAGAGTGCCCCATGTTACTGCGAAAAAGGTTTCACGAGCTATTTCCACCACCAAAAGTTGTATCAAACTCCAACCTAACAATGATTACACTTGCTTCAGTGTTCAGAAATGAAACTGAATCAGGTGCAAAATATTTTGTAATAGCTGTACGAGAAATATGCACTAGACTTTGACTGAATGGTTATTAGGTGGATTTTATGAATCCGTTCAGTGGCAAACCATTTCATTCGTATTCATCAGAGCGCAGTCTCTAAAAAATTGACGAAAAATTGTGACGGATCGAAATTAAATAGGAGTACCAAAATAACTAAATGAGCCATCAAACCTGCCTCTAATTCAGAGTTTGTTAGAGGTTGAGGAGCAAATCTGAGACGTACGTGTGCATCTGTCATTGGACTTAATCAAATTGTTGTAAAAACCAGCAAATTTAAGTTAAACAAATAATAATTGAGAGAATAAATTAAGTAAATGCACCAGCTACCTATTAAATAACAGAATTACTGTGAAGTTTGCTGTACTAAAATTGGAAATGGAAATGGATGAACGAATTTTGAACTTTTAATACATCAAATTTGTTAAATTATTTTTATTGTGCAAACTTAATAGAAAATTATTAACTGTTATTTCGATACAGTTCGCAATATCAGAGTAATTAAACGCATTAGTTTGTGCCGTTGAGTTTATCGAATTGGTGTTTTGTCGGGAGCTACCAATTTTGTTGTCACGTCACAAGATGAAGGCGTTTCGAAATTCCTTATATTCAAAGGAATAGGGCCGAAAGGCCGAATGTCGACAGGTCGAATGTCGAAAGCCTGAATGTCGAAAGGCCGAACGTGTCGAAAGGCCGAATGTGTCGAAAGGGCGAATGTCGAAAGGCCGAATGTGTCGAAAGGCCGAAAGGGTCGTAAGGCCGAAAGGGTCGAAAGGCCGAATAGGTCGAAAGGCCGATTGTGTCGTCAATGAAAATTTTCAAAATTTATTTTTTTAAGAAAACTAAAATTTATATTTATATCAAAATTCTTGTATAAAAATTCTTAATAGTAAAATACCTCAAATATTAAAATGTTCTTACACTTTTTTGTCATATAATTAAAAATTAATTAATTATAATAAAAAACAGGATTATTGGCACGTATTTTCAATGGTTTTAAATATTGATTTCAATCAATTAAGTGAAGGAAAAATTAATGAAAATTCGACCTTTCGACCCAATCGGCCTTTTCACATGTTCGGCAATTCGACCCATTCGGCCTTTCGACATTCGGCCTTTTGACCCATTCGGCCTTTAGACATTCTGCATTTCAACACTTTCGGCTTTTCGACCCAATCGGCCATTAGATATTCGGCCTTTCGACACATTCGGTCATACGACATTCGGCCTTTCGACATTCGACCCATATTATTGTTTCTTTCTGAATTATGTGTGGGAGTATTTAAGAACATAATAAATTGTAGTCAATATTTTAATATGTTCTCTTCTGAGCTTATTTCTCTTATTTGTGTCATGTTACTCGTATTAAACTTATTTGCATTATGCTAAATTAAAATTAAAAAAATCACTTTTAAGGGGAGGGAGATTCTCATGAAACTCTCACTAAGTGTAGATAATATTTGCTGATTTTTTTATAGCAATTAGAAGTGCGAAAAAAGCGTGAAAAACGGTACCGAAAAATTGCATGTCCACCAATTTTTTTAATTTTCCACTTTTTAGTGATATTGTTGGTTCAACCATAGAAAAAATTTCTGTGGTTCAACCTCCAACACATATTATATATTTTATAAACATTTTTGTTTTTTTGATTTCAGTAAATTTGTACAAGTACTACAATGGAGACCGATGAGGGACGTTTTTTGAGATGGTCACGCTGCAAAACGTATAAAAAATTCCCATGACGTTATTATTCTTAAAAAAAATGTTTTTTTTGTACAATAAAACTCAATAAATAATGTGTCAAAACCCTTAATTTGTTTATTTACTTCCTTCTACAAAAAAAAAAAAAAAAAAAAAAATCAAGAAAATCACCTTACTTTTTAGTCGCTAAGGCCTTAAGGAACCAGATACAATCTAGGTAAAAATTAAAAATTCAAATTGCAGCTCAACGGATATTTGTTAGCTTATATGATTCGTTGGTAATTTCATTGGAAACGTGCGGAGAAAATATTTCTTAGCTCGGGCAGCATAATCAGTTTTAGGCAGCGCATACCAGATATTTCTGTTAAAACTTTAGGATTTGTAAGCTGTTTTTGAATTAATGTTTATTTCAATAAATTTGTCCGTCTTTAAATAAAATGTCCACTATTATTTAGCATAAATTGAGCTTACCATAAGGGTAAGTACCAATAATAAAATTTAAACCAATATATACATATTATATTCAAACATTTGGTTGTCACCTGCAGATTTCATCACTACATCTAGATGTCCATTATTTAAATATTAATAAAAATAATATTAAAAATACAACAAAAATATGCACATCCCAAACATAAAAAAAATGCACAATAAAAATAAAAATCGCTATCCATTAATCAGTTATAGTCCACTGTTCATGTTTAACAATGATGAAGTTCCATTAGAATCATGGAAGTTTATAAAAATCACTTTTAATCTACCTGTACATTTTTTTTTTATTGATATTGTTAAAATTATGTTTTCTGTTCGTTTTAAAAAATGCATACAAAAAATGTATTGATTGATTAATGAAATTTGCTTTTATATATGTATATATGTACATATATGTATAGGTAATTTAAAATTTATACGTAAACTGATTGATGGCATGAGGTTGTAGAAATATAATCCCATGGTAATTAAATGCTAATTGCTATGGAATATTTATGTTTTTAGTTGCCTCCATTTGAAACAATTTTTATTTTTTGTTTTATTATTATATTTGCATTTTGGGTTCTGCACATATCAAAAATTTTTTAATTTAATTTTTACCTATAAATTGGTTAGGGTTTTAATATTAATTAAATTTGTTATAGTAATATCAATATTTTTGGCTATGTTGTAGGTATTTTGTGGGGAATTATTTAAATTTTTTATTTCTGTATTTCATGAACGAGTTGGAATTTTATTATTTTATTTGTTTACTCTTGTTATTATTATTTATACATATAAATAAATTAAAGCTCAGATTTTTCTTTACTTCAACATAAATATTCCAATAATATAAATAGAAATTTTAAAATTGTTGTTATTATAAAGTCCCACAGGAAAATTTTTAACTTGAACAACTCAACCGAAACTATTTAATTACGTTTTTAAAATTGATTGACGTCCATAACAGTTAATTGTGTTGTAAGAGCGATGTAGGTGTATTACACAAATTTATGACAAATATAAAAATTAATTGTGTTATTAATATGGTCTAAACGTTATTTTTGAAATAGTTTTTTTGTTAAGTTTAATCTGCTTGCAAATAGACAAAGCACCCAAAAATCAATAATAAACTAATTAAATTTTTATAACGTTGTAATTTAGTTTATAAATATGTAAAACAGTAAAAATCGCGCCCTGTTTGTAGAATTAGCTCAAATGATTTTTATAGTGTATGGTTAAAATGAGCTTTTCAAATGCTAGAGTAAATGGCTGGAAATCATGGATCGATCTTAACGTTGGTAAGCCTAACAATTGCGAGTAAAACACCTATCATTTTGGCTATCTATCGGACCACAATAACGAATTTAATTTGTGGCTCCAAAAATTCATGGCCTAAAGCCTTGGTGATTTTCAGTAAAAATCAATTTTCCATTAAATGGATGGAAAATTAGATCGATCTGAACGTTACAATAACGAATGACCACAATACCGAATTTTAGTTTTTTACTCCAAAAATTCATGGCCTAAAGCCTTGGTGATTTTCAGTAAAAATCAATTTCCCATTATATGGCTGGAAATCATGGATCGATCTTAACGTTGGTAAGCCTAACAATTGCGAGTAAAACACCTATCATTTGGGCTATCTATCGGACCACAATACCGAATTTTAGTTTTTTGCTCCAAAAATTCATGGCCTAAAGCCTTGGCGATTTTCAGTAAAAATCAATTTCCTATTAAATGGCTGGAAAATTAGATCGATCTGAACGTTACAATAACGAATGACCACAATACCGAATTTTAGTTTTTTACTCCAAAAATTCATGGCCTAAAGCCTTGGTGATTTTCAGTAAAAATAAATTTCCCATTAAATGGCTGGAAATCATGGATCGATCTTAACGTTGGTAAGCCTAACAATTGCGAGTAAGACACCTATCATTTGGGCTATCTATCGGACCACAATAACGAATTTTAATTTTTTACTCCAAAAATGCATGGCCTAAAGCCTTGGTGATTTTCAGTAAAAATCAATTTCCCATTAAATGGCTCGAAATCATGGATCGATCTTAACGTTGGTAAGCCGAACAATTGCGAGTAAGACACCTATCATTTGGGCTATCTATCGGACCACAATACCGAATTTTAGTTTTTTGCTCCAAAAATTCATGGCCTAAAGCCTTGGTGATTTTCAGTAAAAATCAATTTCCCATTAAATGGCTGGAAAATTAGATCGATCTGAACGTTACAATAACGAATGACCACAATACCGAATTTTAGTTTTTTACTCCAAAAATTCATGGCCTAAAGCCTTGGTGATTTTCAGTAAAAATCAATTTCCCATTAAATGGCTGGAAATCATGGATCGATCTTAACGTTGGTAAGCCTAACAATTGCGAGTAAGACACCTATCATTTGGGCTATCTATCGGACCACAATACCGAATTTTAGTTTTTTGCTCCAAAAATTCATGGCCTAAAGCCTTGGTGATTTTCAGTAAAAATCAATTTCCCATTAAATGGCTGGAAAATTAGATCGATCTGAACGTTACAATAACGAATGACCACAATACCGAATTTTAGTTTTTTACTCCAAAAATTCATGGCCTAAAGCCTTGGTGATTTTCAGTAAAAATAAATTTCCCATTAAATGGCTGGAAATCATGGATCGATCTTAACGTTGGTAAGCCTAACAATTGCGAGTAAGACACCTATCATTTGGGCTATCTATCGGACCACAATACCGAATTTTAGTTTTTTGCTCCAAAAATTCATGGCCTAAAGCCTTGGTGATTTTCAGTAAAAATCAATTTCCCATTAAATGGCTGGAAAATTAGATCGATCTGAACGTTACAATAACGAATGACCACAATACCGAATTTTAGTTTTTTACTCCAAAAATTCATGGTTTAAAGCCTTGGTGATTTTCAGTAAAAATCAATTTCCCATTAAATGGCTGGAAATCATGGATCGATCTTAACGTTGGTAAGCCTAACAATTGCGAGTACGACACCTATCATTTAGGCCATCTATCGGACCACAATAACGAATTTTAATTCTTTGCTCCAAAAATTCATGGCCTAAAGCCTTGGTGATTTTCAGTAAAAATCAATTTCCCATTAAATGGCTGGAAAATTAGATCGAACTGAACGTTACAATAACGAATGACCACAATACCGAATTTTAGTTTTTTACTCCAAAAATTCATGGCCTAAAGCCTTGGTGATTTTCAGTAAAAATCAATTTCCAATTAAATGGCTGGAAATCATGGATCGATCTTAACGTTGGTAAGCATAACAATTGCGAGTTAAACACCTATCATTTGGGCTATCTATCGGACCACAATACCGAATTTTAGTTTTTTGCTCCAAAAATTCATGGCCTAAAGCCTTGGTGATTTTCAGTAAAAATCAATTTCCTATTAAATGGCTGGAAAATTAGATCGATCTGAACGTTACAATAACGAATGACCACAATACCGAATTTTAGTTTTTTACTCCAAAAATTCATGGCCTAAAGCCTTGGTGATTTTCAGTAAAAATAAATTTCCCATTAAATGGCTGGAAATCATGGATCGATCTTAACGTTGGTAAGCCTAACAATTGCGAGTAAGACACCTATCATTTGGGCTATCTATCGGACCACAATAACGAATTTTAATTTTTTACTCCAAAAATGCATGGCCTAAAGCCTTGGTGATTTTCAGTAAAAATAAATTTCCCATTAAATGGCTGGAAATCATGGATCGATCTTAACGTTGGTAAGCCGAACAATTGCGAGTAAGACACCTATCATTTGGGCTATCTATCGGACCACAATAACGAATTTTAATTTTTTGCTCCAAAAATTCATGGCCTAAAGCCTTGGTGATTTTAAGTAAAAATCAATTTCCCATTAAATGGCTGGAAAATTAGATCGATCTGAACGTTACAATAACGAATGACCACAATACCGAATTTTAGTTTTTTACTCCAAAAATTCATGGCCTAAAGCCTTGGTGATTTTCAGTAAAAATCAATTTCCCATTAAATGGCTGGAAATCATGGATCGATCTTAACGTTGGTAAGCCTAACAATTGCGAGTAAGACACCTATCATTTGGGCTATCTATCGGACCACAATACCGAATTTTAGTTTTTTGCTCCAAAAATTCATGGCCTAAAGCCTTGGTGATTTTCAGTAAAAATCAATTTCCCATTAAATGGCTGGAAAATTAGATCGATCTGAACGTTACAATAACGAATGACCACAATACCGAATTTTAGTTTTTTACTCCAAAAATTCATGGCCTAAAGCCTTGGTGATTTTCAGTAAAAATAAATTTCCCATTAAATGGCTGGAAATCATGGATCGATCTTAACGTTGGTAAGCCTAACAATTGCGAGTAAGACACCTATCATTTGGGCTATCTATCGGACCACAATACCGAATTTTAGTTTTTTGCTCCAAAAATTCATGGCCTAAAGCCTTGGTGATTTTCAGTAAAAATCAATTTCCCATTAAATGGCTGGAAAATTAGATCGATCTGAACGTTACAATAACGAATGACCACAATACCGAATTTTAGTTTTTTACTCCAAAAATTCATGGTTTAAAGCCTTGGTGATTTTCAGTAAAAATCAATTTCCCATTAAATGGCTGGAAATCATGGATCGATCTTAACGTTGGTAAGCCTAACAATTGCGAGTACGACACCTATCATTTAGGCCATCTATCGGACCACAATAACGAATTTTAATTCTTTGCTCCAAAAATTCATGGCCTAAAGCCTTGGTGATTTTCAGTAAAAATCAATTTCCCATTAAATGGCTGGAAAATTAGATCGAACTGAACGTTACAATAACGAATGACCACAATACCGAATTTTAGTTTTTTACTCCAAAAATTCATGGCCTAAAGCCTTGGTGATTTTCAGTAAAAATCAATTTCCAATTAAATGGCTGGAAATCATGGATCGATCTTAACGTTGGTAAGCATAACAATTGCGAGTTAAACACCTATCATTTGGGCTATCTATCGGACCACAATACCGAATTTTAGTTTTTTGCTCCAAAAATGCATGGCCTAAAGCCTTGGTGATTTTCAGTAAAAATCAATTTCCCATTAAAAGGCTGGAAAATTAGATCGATCTGAACGTTACAATAACGAATGACCACAATACCGAATTTTAGTTTTTTACTCCAAAAATTCATGGCCTAAAGCCTTGGTGATTTTCAGTAAAAATAAATTTCCCATTAAATGGCTGGAAATCATGGATCGATCTTAACGTTGGTAAGCCTAACAATTGCGAGTAAAACACCTATCATTTGGGCTATCTATCGGACCACAATACCGAATTTTAGTTTTTTGCTCCAAAAATTCATGGCCTAAAGCCTTGGCGATTTTCAGTAAAAATCAATTTCCTATTAAATGGCTGGAAAATTAGATCGATCTGAACGTTACAATAACGAATGACCACAATACCGAATTTTAGTTTTTTACTCCAAAAATTCATGGCCTAAAGCCTTGGTGATTTTCAGTAAAAATAAATTTCCCATTAAATGGCTGGAAATCATGGATCGATCTTAACGTTGGTAAGCCTAACAATTGCGAGTAAGACACCTATCATTTGGGCTATCTATCGGACCACAATAACGAATTTTAATTTTTTGCTCCAAAAATGCATGGCCTTAAAGCCTTGGTGATTTTCAGTAAAAATCAATTATCCATTAAATGGCTGGAAATCATGGATCGATCTTAACGTTGGTAAGCCGAACAATTGCGAGTAAGACACCTATCATTTGGGCTATCTATCGGACCACAATAACGAATTTTAATTTTTTGCTCCAAAAATTCATGGCCTAAAGCCTTGGTGATTTTAAGTAAAAATCAATTTCCCATTAAATGGCTGGAAAATTAGATCGATCTGAACGTTACAATAACGAATGACCACAATACCGAATTTTAGTTTTTTACTCCAAAAATTCATGGCCTAAAGCCTTGGTGATTTTCAGTAAAAATCAATTTCCCATTAAATGGCTGGAAATCATGGATCGATCTTAACGTTGGTAAGCCTAACAATTGCGAGTAAGACACCTATCATTTGGGCTATCTATCGGACCACAATACCGAATTTTAGTTTTTTGCTCCAAAAATTCATGGCCTAAAGCCTTGGTGATTTTCAGTAAAAATCAATTTCCCATTAAATGGCTGGAAAATTAGATCGATCTGAACGTTACAATAACGAATGACCACAATACCGAATTTTAGTTTTTTACTCCAAAAATTCATGGCCTAAAGCCTTGGTGATTTTCAGTAAAAATAAATTTCCCATTAAATGGCTGGAAATCATGGATCGATCTTAACGTTGGTAAGCCTAACAATTGCGAGTAAGACACCTATCATTTGGGCTATCTATCGGACCACAATACCGAATTTTAGTTTTTTGCTCCAAAAATTCATGGCCTAAAGCCTTGGTGATTTTCAGTAAAAATCAATTTTCCATTAAATGGCTGGAAAATTAGATCGATCTGAACGTTACAATAACGAATGACCACAATACCGAATTTTAGTTTTTTACTCCAAAAATTCATGGCCTAAAGCCTTGGTGATTTTCAGTAAAAATCAATTTCCCATTAAATGGCTGGAAATCATGGATCGATCTTAACGTTGGTAAGCCTAACAATTGCGAGTAAGACACCTATCATTTAGGCCATCTATCGGACCACAATAACGTATTTTAATTCTTTGCTCCAAAAATTCATGGCCTAAAGCCTTGGTGATTTTCAGTAAAAATCAATTTCCCATTAAATGGCTGGAAAATTAGATCGAACTGAACGTTACAATAACGAATGACCACAATACCGAATTTTAGTTTTTTACTCCAAAAATTCATGGCCTAAAGCCTTGGTGATTTTCAGTAAAAATCAATTTCCAATTAAATGGCTGGAAATCATGGATCGATTTTAACGTTGGTAAACATAACAATTGCGAGTTAAACACCTATCATTTGGGCTATCTATCGGACCACAATACCGAATTTTAGTTTTTTGCTCCAAAAATTCATGGCCTAAAGCCTTGGTGATTTTCAGTAAAAATCAATTTCCCATTAAATGGCTGGAAAATTAGATCGATCTGAACGTTACAATAACGAATGACCACAATACCGAATTTTAGTTTTTTACTCCAAAAATTCATGGCCTAAAGCCTTGGTGATTTTCAGTAAAAATAAATTTCCCATTAAATGGCTGGAAATCATGGATCGATCTTAACGTTGGTAAGCCTAACAATTGCGAGTAAAACACCTATTATTTGGGCTATCTATCGGACCACAATACCGAATTTTAGTTTTTTGCTCCAAAAATTCATGGCCTAAAGCCTTGGTGATTTTCAGTAAAAATCAATTTCCCATTAAATGGCTGGAAAATTAGATCGATCTGAACGTTACAATAACGAATGACCACAATACCGAATTTTAGTTTTTTACTCCAAAAATTCATGGCCTAAAGCCTTGGTGATTTTCAGTAAAAATCAATTTCCCATTAAATGGCTGGAAATCATGGATCGATCTTAACGTTGGTAAGCCTAACAATTGCGAGTAAGACACCTATCATTTAGGCTATCTATCGGACCACCATAACGAATTTTAATTCTTTGCTCCAAAAATTCATGGCCTAAAGCCTTGGTGATTTTCAGTAAAAATCAATTTCCCATTAAATGGCTGGAAAATTAGATCGATCTGAACGTTACAATAACGAATGACCACAATACCGAATTTTAGTTTTTTACTCCAAAAATTCATGGCCTAAAGCCTTGGTGATTTTCAGTAAAAATCAATTTCCAATTAAATGGCTGGAAATCATGGATCGATTTTAACGTTGGTAAGCATAGCAATTGCGAGTTAAACACCTATCATTTGGGCTATCTATCGGACCACAATACCGAATTTTAGTTTTTTGCTCCAAAAATTCATGGCCTAAAGCCTTGGTGATTTTCAGTAAAAATCAATTTCCCATTAAATGGCTGGAAAATTAGATCGATCTGAACGTTACAATAACGAATGACCACAATACCGAATTTTAGTTTTTTACTCCAAAAATTCATGGCCTTGGTGATTTTCAGTAAAAATCAATTTCCCATTAAATGGCTGGAAATCATGGATCGATCTTAACCTTAGTAAGCCTAACAATTACGAGTAAAACACCTATCATTTGGGCTATCTATCGGACCACAATACCGAATTTTAGTTTTTTGCTCCAAAAATTCATGGCCTAAAGCCTTGGTGATTTTCAGTAAAAATCAATTTCCCATTAAATGGCTGGAAAATTAGATCGATCTGAACGTTACAATAACGAATGACCACAACACCGAATTTTAGTTTTTTACTCCAAAAATTCATGGCTTAAGCCTTGGTGATTTTCAGTAAAAATCAATTTCCCATTAAATGGCTGGAAAATTAGATCGATCTGAACGTTACAATAACGAATGACCACAATACCTAATTTTAGTTTTTTACTCCAAAAATTCATGGCCTAAATCCTTGGTGATTTTCAGTAAAAATCAATTTCCCATTAAATGGCTGGAAATCATGGATCGATCTTAACGTTGGTAAGCCTAACAATTTCAAATAAGACACCTATCATTTGGGCTATCTATCGGACCACCATAACGAATTTTAGTTTTTTGCTCCAAAAATTCATGGACTAAAGCCTTGGTGATTTTCAGTAAAAATCAATTTCCCATTAAATGGCTGGAAAATTAGATCGATCTGAACGTTACAATAACGAATGACCATAATACCGAATTTTAGTTTTTTACTCCAAAAATTCATGGCCTAAATAAAGCCTTGGTGATTTTCAGTAAAAATCAGTTTCCCATTAAATGGCTGGAAATCATGGATCGATCTTAACGTTGGTAAGCCTAACAATTGCAAGTAAAACACCTATCATTTGGGCTATCTATCGGACCACAATACCGAATTTTAGTTTTTTGCTCCAAAAATTCATGGCCTAAAGCCTTGGTGATTTTCAGTAAAAATCAATTTCCCATTAAATGGCTGGAAAATTAGATCGATTTGAACGTTACAATAATGAATGACCACAATACCGAATTTTAGTTTTTTACTCCAAAAATTCATGGCCTAAAGCCTTGGTGATTTTCAGTAAAAATCAATTTCCCATTAAATGGCTGGAAATCATGGATCGATCTTAACGTTGGTAAGCCTAACAATTGCGAGTAAGACACCTATTATTTGGGCTATCTATCGGACCACCATAACGAATTTTAATTTTTTGCTCCAAAAATTCATGGCCTAAAGCCTTGGTGATTTTCAGTAAAAATCAATTTCCCATTAAATGGCTGAAAATCATGGATCGATCTTAACGTTGGTAAGCATAACAATTGCGAGTAAGACACCTATCATTTGGGCTATCTATCGGACCACAATACCGAATTTTAGTTTTTTGCTCCAAAAATTCATGGCCTAAAGCCTTGGTGATTTTCAGTAAAAATCAATTTCCCATTAAATGGCTGGAAAATTAGATCGATCTGAACGTTACAATAACGAATGACCACAATACCGAATTTTAGTTTTTTACTCCAAAAATTCATGGCCTAAAGCCTTGGTGATTTTCAGTAAAAATCAATTTCCCATTAAATGGCTGGAAATCATGGATCGATCTTAACGTTGGTAAGCCTAACAATTGCGAGTAAGACAACTATCATTTAGGTTATCTATCGGACCACCATAACGAATTTTAATTTTTTGCTCCAAAAATTCATGGCCTAAAGCCTTGGTGATTTTAGGTAAAAATTAATTTCCCATTAAATGGCTGGAAAATTAGATCGATCTGAACGTTACAATAACGACTGACCACAATACCGAATTTTAGTTTTTTGCTCCAAAAATTCATGGCCTAAAGCCTTGGTGATTTTCAGTAAAAATCAATTTCCCATTAAATGGCTGGAAAATTAAATCGATCTGAACGTTACAATAACGAATGACCACAATACCGAATTTTAGTTTTTTACTCCAAAAATTCATGGCCTAAAGCCTTGGTGATTTTCAGTAAAAATAAATTTCCCATTAAATGGCTGGAAATCATGGATCGATCTTAACGTTGGTAAGCCTAACAATTGCGAGTTCAACACCTATTATTTGGGCTATCTATCGGACCACAATACCGAATTTTAGTTTTTTGCTCCAAAAATTTATGGCCTAAAGCCTTGGTGATTTTCAGTAAAAATCAATTTCCCATTAAATGGCTGGAAAATTAGATCGATCTGAACGTTACAATAACGAATGACCACAATACCGAATTTTAGTTTTTTACTCCAAAAATTCATGGCCTAAAGCCTTGGTGATTTTCAGTAAAAATCAATTTCCCATTAAATGGCTGGAAATCATGGATCGATCTTAACGTTGGTAAGCCTAACAATTGCGAGTAAGACACCTATCATTTAGGCTATCTATCGGACCACCATAACGAATTTTAATTCTTTGCTCCAAAAATTCATGGCCTAAAGCCTTGGTGATTTTCAGTAAAAATCAATTTCCCATTAAATGGCTGGAAAATTAGATCGATCTGAACGTTACAATAACGAATGACCACAATACCGAATTTTAGTTTTTTACTCCAAAAATTCATGGCCTAAACCCTTGGTGATTTTCAGTAAAAATCAATTTCCAATTAAATGGCTGGAAATCATGGATCGATCTTAACGTTGGTAAACATAAAAATTGCGAGTTAAACACCTATCATTTGGGCTATCTATCGGACCACAATACCGAATTTTAGTTTTTTGCTCCAAAAATTCATGGCCTAAAGCCTTGGTGATTTTCAGTAAAAATCAATTTCCCATTAAATGGCTGGAAAATTAGATCGATCTGAACGTTACAATAACGAATGTCCACAATACCGAATTTTAGTTTTTTACTCCAAAAATTCATGGCCTAAAGCCTTGGTGATTTTCAGTAAAAATCAATTTCCCATTAAATGGCTGGAAATCATGGATCGATCTTAACCTTAGTAAGCCTAACAATTACGAGTAAAACACCTATCATTTGGGCTATCTATCGGACCACAATACCGAATTTTAGTTTTTTGCTCCAAAAATTCATGGCCTAAAGCCTTGGTGATTTTCAGTAAAAATCAATTTCCCATTAAATGGCTGGAAAATTAGATCGATCTGAACGTTACAATAACGAATGACCACAATACCGAATTTTAGTTTTTTACTCCAAAAATTCATGGCTTAAGCCTTGGTGATTTTCAGTAAAAATCAATTTCCCATTAAATGGCTGGAAATCATGAATCGATCTTAACGTTGGTAAGCCAAACAATTGCGAGTAAAACACCTATCATTTGGGCTATCTATCGGACCACAATACCGAATTTTAGTTTTTTGCTCCAAAAATTCATGGCTGAAAGCCTTGGTTATTTGCAGTAAAAATCAATTTCCCATTAAATGGCTGGAAAATTAGATCGATCTGAACGTTACAATAACGAATGACCACAATACCTAATTTTAGTTTTTTACTCCAAAAATTCATGGCCTAAATCCTTGGTGATTTTCAGTAAAAATCAATTTCCCATTAAATGGCTGGAAATCATGGATCGATCTTAACGTTGGTAAGCCTAACAATTTCAAATAAGACACCTATCATTTGGGCTATCTATCGGACCACCATAACGAATTTTAATTTTTTGCTCCAAAAATTCATGGCCTAAAGCCTTGGTGATTTTCAGTAAAAATCAATTTCCCATTAAATGGCTGGAAAATTAGATCGATCTGAACGTTACAATAACGAATGACCATAATACCGAATTTTAGTTTTTTACTCCAAAAATTCATGGCCTAAAAAAGCCTTGGTGATTTTCAGTAAAAATCAATTTCCCATTAAATGGCTGGAAATCATGGATCGATCTTAAGGTTGGTAAGCCTAACAATTGCGAGTAAGACACCTATCATTTGGGCTATCTATCGGACCACAATACCGAATTTTAGTTTTTTGCTCCAAAAATTCATGGCCTAAAGCCTTGGTGATTTTCAGTAAAAATCAATTTGTCATTAAATGGCTGGAAAATTAGATCGATCTGAACGTTACAATAACGAATTACCACAATACCGAATTTTAGTTTTTTACTCCAAAAATTCATGGCCTAAACCCTTGGTGATTTTCAGTAAAAATCAATTTCCCATTAAATGGCTGGAAATCATGGATCGATCTTAACGTTGGTAAGCCTAACAATTGCGAGTAAAACACCTATCATTTGGACTATCTATCGGACCACAATACCGAATTTTAGTTTTTTGCTCCAAAAATTCATGGCCTAAAGCCTTGGTGATTTTCAGTAAAAATCAATTTCCCATTAAATGGCTGGAAAATTAGATCGATCTGAACGTTACAATAACGAATGACCACAATACCGAATTTTAGTTTTTTACTCCAAAAATTCATGGCCTAAAGCCTTGGTGATTTTCAGTAAAAATCAATTTCCCATTAAATGGCTGGAAATCATGGATCGATCTTAACGTTGGTAAGCCTAACAATTGCGAGTAAGACACATATCATTTGGGCTATCTATCGGACAACCATAACGAATTTTAATTTTTTGCTCCAAAAATTCATGGCCTAAAGCCTTGGTGATTTTCAGTAAAAATCAATTTCCCACTAAATGGCTGAAAAATTAGATCGATCTGAACGTTACAATAACGAATGACCACAATACCAAATTTTAGTTTTTTACTCCTAAAATTCATGGCCTAAAGCCTTGGTGATTTTCAGTAAAAATCAATTTTCCATTAAATGGCTGGAAATCACGGATCGATCTTACCGTTGGTAAGCCTAACAATTGCGAGTAAAACACCTATCATTTGGGCTATCTATCAAACCACAATAACGAATTTAATTTGTGGCTCCAAAAATTCATGGCCTAAAGCCTTGGTGATTTTCAGTAAAAATCAATTTCCCATTAAATTGCTGGAAATCATGGACCGATCTTAACGTTGGTAAGCCTAACAATTGCGAGTAAAACACCTCTCATTTGGGCTATCTATCGGACCACAATACCGAATTTTAGTTTTTTGCTCCAAAAATTCATGGCCTAAAGCCTTGGTGATTTTCAGTAAAAATCAATTTCCCATTAAATGGCTGGAAAATTAGATCGATCTGAACGTTACAATAACGAATGACCACAATACCGAATTTTAGTTTTTTACTCCAAAAATTCATGGCCTAAAGCCTTGGTGATTTTCAGTAAAAATCAATTTCCCATTAAATTGCTGGAAATCATGGATCGATCTTAACGTTGGTAAGCCTAACAATTGCGAGTAAAACACCTATCATTTGGGCTATCTATCGGACCACAATACCAAATTTTAGTTTTTTGCTCCAAAAATTCATGGCCTAAAGCCTTGGTGATTTTCAGTAAAAATCAATTTTCCATTAAATGGCTGGAAATCACGGATCGATCTTACCGTTGGTAAGCCTAACAATTGCGAGTAAAACACCTATCATTTGGGCTATCTATCAAACCACAATAACGAATTTTAGTTTTTTGCTCCAAAAATTCATGGCCTAAAGCCTTGGTGATTTTCAGTAAAAATCAATTTCCCATTAAATGGCTGGAAAATTAGATCGATCTGAACGTTACAATAACGAATGACCACAATACCGAATTTTAGTTTTTTACTCCTAAAATTCATGGCCTAAAGCCTTGGTGATTTTCAGTAAAAATCAATTTTCCATTAAATGGCTGGAAATCACGGATCGATCTTACCGTTGGTAAGCCTAACAATTGCGAGTAAAACACCTATCATTTGGGCTATCTATCAAACCACAATAACGAATTTAATTTGTGGCTCCAAAAATTCATGGCCTAAAGCCTTGGTGATTTTCAGTAAAAATCAATTTCCCATTAAATGGCTGGAAATCATGGATCGATCTTAACGTTGGTGAGCCTAACAATTGCGAGTAAAACACCTCTCATTTGGGCTATCTATCGGACCACAATACCGAATTTTAGTTTTTTGCTCCAAAAATTCATGGCCTAAAGCCTTGGTGATTTTCAGTAAAAATCAATTTCCCATTAAATGGCTGGAAAATTAGATCGATCTGAACGTTACAATAACGAATGACCACAATACCGAATTTTAGTTTTTTACTCCAAAAATTCATGGCCTAAAGCCTTGGTGATTTTCAGTAAAAATCAATTTCCCATTAAATGGCTGGAAATCATGGATCGATCTTAACGTTGGTAAGCCTAACAATTGCGAGTAAGACACCTATCATTTGGGCTATCTATCGGACAACCATAACGAATTTTAATTTTTTGCTCCAAAAATTCATGGCCTAAAGCCTTGGTGATTTTCAGTAAAAATCAATTTCCCACTAAATGGCTGGAAAATTAGATCGATCTGAACGTTACAATAACGAATGACCACAATACCGAATTCTAGTTTTTTACTCCTAAAATTCATGGCCTAAAGCCTTGGTGATTTTCAGTAAAAATCAATTTTCCATTAAATGGCTGGAAATCACGGATCGATCTTACCGTTGGTAAGCCTAACAATTGCGAGTAAAACACCTATCATTTGGGCTATCTATCAAACCACAATAACGAAATTAATTTGTGGCTCCAAAAATTCATGGCCTAAAGCCTTGGTGATTTTCAGTAAAAATCAATTTCCCATTAAATGGCTGGAAATCATGGATCGATCTTAACGTTGGTAAGCCTAACAATTGCGAGTAAAACACCTCTCATTTGGGCTATCTGTCGGACCACAATACCGAATTTTAGTTTTTTGCTCCAAAAATTCATGGCCTAAAGCCTTGGTGATTTTCAGTAAAAATCAATTTCCCATTAAATGGCTGGAAAATTAGATCGATCTGAACGTTACAATAACGAATGACCACAATACCGAATTTTAGTTTTTTACTCCTAAAATTCATGGCCTAAAGCCTTGGTGATTTTCAGTAAAAATCAATTTTCCATTAAATGGCTGGAAATCACGGATCGATCTTACCGTTGGTAAGCCTAACAATTGCGAGTAAAACACCTATCATTTGGGCTATCTATCAAACCACAATAACGAATTTAATTTGTGGCTCCAAAAATTCATGGCCTAAAGCCTTGGTGATTTTCAGTAAAAATCAATTTCCCATTAAATTGCTGGAAATCATGGATCGATCTTAACGTTGGTAAGCCTAACAATTGCGAGTAAAACACCTCTCATTTGGGCTATCCATCGGACCACAATACCGAATTTTAGTTTTTTGCTCCAAAAATTCATGGCCTAAAGCCTTGGTGATTTTCAGTAAAAATCAATTTCCCATTAAATGGCTGGAAAATTAGATCGATCTGAACGTTACAATAACAAATGACCACAATACCGAATTTTAGTTTTTTACTCCAAAAATTCATGGCCTAAAGCCTTGGTGATTTTCAGTAAAAATCAATTTCCCATTAAATGGCTGGAAATCATGGATCGATCTTAACGTTGGTAAGCCTAACAATTGCGAGTAAGACACCTATCATTTGGGCTATCTATCGGACAACCATAACGAATTTTAATTTTTTGCTCCAAAAATTCATGGCCTAAAGCCTTGGTGATTTTCAGTAAAAATCAATTTCCCACTAAATGGCTGGAAAATTAGATCGATCTGAACGTTACAATAACGAATGACCACAATACCGAATATTAGTTTTTTACTCCTAAAATTCATGGCCTAAAGCCTTGGTGATTTTCAGTAAAAATCAATTTTCCATTAAATGGCTGGAAATCACGGATCGATCTTACCGTTGGTAAGCCTAACAATTGCGAGTAAAACACCTATCATTTGGGCTATCTATCAAACCACAATAACGAATTTAATTTGTGGCTCCAAAAATTCATGGCCTAAAGCCTTGGTGATTTTCAGTAAAAATCAATTTCCCATTAAATGGCTGGAAATCATGGATCGATCTTAACGTTGGTAAGCCTAACAATTGCGAGTAAAACACCTATCATTTGGGCTATCTATCGGACCACAATACCGAATTTTAGTTTTTTGCTCCAAAAATTCATGGCCTAAAGCCTTGGTGATTTTCAGTAAAAATCAATTTCCCATTAAATGGCTGGAAAATTAGATCGATCTGAACGTTACAATAACGAATGACCACAATACCGAATTTTAGTTTTTTACTGAAAAAATTCATGGCCTAAAGCCTTGGTGATTTTCAGTAAAAATCAATTTCCCATTAAATTGCTGGAAATCATGGATCGATCTTACCGTTGGTAAGCCTAACAATTGCGAGTAAAACACCTATCATTTGGGCTATCTATCGGACCACAATACCAAATTTTAGTTTTTTGCTCCAAAAATTCATGGCCTAAAGCCTTGGTGATTTTCAGTAAAAATCAATTTCCCATTAAATGGCTGGAAAATTAGATCGAACTGAACGTTACAATAACGAATGACCACAATACCGAATTTTAGTTTTTTACTCCAATAATTCATGGCCTAAAGCCTTGGTGATTTTCAGTAAAAATCAATTTCCCATTAAATGGCTGGAAATCATGGATCGATCTTAACGTTGGTAAGCCTAACAATTGCGAGTAAAACACCTATCATTTGGGCTATCTATCGGACCACAATACCGAATTTTAGTTTTTTGCTCCAAAAATTCATGGCCTAAAGCCTTGGTGATTTTCAGTAAAAATCAATTTCCCATTAAATGGCTGGAAAATTAGATCGATCTGAACGTTACAATAACGAATGACCACAATACCGAATTTTAGTTTTTTACTCCAAAAATTCATGGCCTAAAGCCTTGGTGATTTTCAGTAAAAATCAATTTCCCATAAAATTGCTGGAAATCATGGATCGATCTTAACGTTGGTAAGCCTAACAATTGCGAGTAAAACACCTATCATTTGGGCTATCTATCGGACCACAATACCGAATTTTAGTTTTTTGCTCCAAAAATTCATGGCCTAAAGCCTTGGTGATTTTCAGTAAAAATCAATTTCCCATTAAATGGCTGGAAAATTAGATCGAACTGAACGTTACAATAACGAATGACCACAATACCGAATTTTAGTTTTTTACTCCTATAATTCATGGCCTAAAGCCTTGGTGATTTTCAGTAAAAATCAATTTCCCATTAAATGGCTGGAAATCATGGATCGATCTTAACGTTGGTAAGCCTAACAATTGCGAGTAAAACACCTATCATTTGGGCTATCTATCGGACCACAATACCGAATTTTAGTTTTTTGCTCCAAAAATTCATGGCCTAAAGCCTTGGTGATTTTCAGTAAAAATCAATTTCCCATTAAATGGCTGGAAAATTAGATCGATCTGAACGTTACAATAACGAATGACCACAATACCGAATTTTAGTTTTTTACTCCAAAAATTCATGGCCTAAAGCCTTGGTGATTTTCAGTAAAAATCAATTTCCCATTAAATGGCTGGAAATCATGGATCGATCTTAACGTTGGTAAGCCTAACAATTGCGAGTAAGACACCTATCATTTGGGCTATCTATCGGACAACCATAACGAATTTTAATTTTTTGCTCCAAAAATTCATGGCCTAAAGCCTTGGTGATTTTCAGTAAAAATCAATTTCCCACTAAATGGCTGGAAAATTAGATCGATCTGAACGTTACAATAACGAATGACCACAATACCGAATATTAGTTTTTTACTCCTAAAATTCATGGCCTAAAGCCTTGGTGATTTTCAGTAAAAATCAATTTTCCATTAAATGGCTGGAAATCACGGATCGATCTTACCGTTGGTAAGCCTAACAATTGCGAGTAAAACACCTATCATTTGGGCTATCTATCAAACCACAATAACGAATTTAATTTGTGGCTCCAAAAATTCATGGCCTAAAGCCTTGGTGATTTTCAGTAAAAATCAATTTCCCATTAAATGGCTGAAAAATTAGATCGATCTGAACGTTACAATAACGAATGACCACAATACCGAATTTTAGTTTTTTACTCCAAAAATTCATGGCCTAAAGCCTTGGTGATTTTCAGTAAAAATCAATTTCCCATTAAATTGCTGGAAATCATGGATCGATCTTAACGTTGGTAAGCCTAACAATTGCGAGTAAAACACCTATCATTTGGGCTATCTATCGGACCACAATACCAAATTTTAGTTTTTTGCTCCAAAAATTCATGGCCTAAAGCCTTGGTGATTTTCAGTAAAAATCAATTTCCCATTAAATGGCTGGAAAATTAGATCGAACTGAACGTTACAATAACGAATGACCACAATACCGAATTTTAGTTTTTTACTCCAATAATTCATGGCCTAAAGCCTTGGTGATTTTCAGTAAAAATCAATTTCCCATTAAATGGCTGGAAATCATGGATCGATCTTAACGTTGGTAAGCCTAACAATTGCGAGTAAAACACCTATCATTTGGGCTATCTATCGGACCACAATACCGAATTTTAGTTTTTTGCTCCAAAAATTCATGGCCTAAAGCCTTGGTGATTTTCAGTAAAAATCAATTACCCATTAAATGGCTGGAAAATTAGATCGATCTGAACGTTACAATAACGAATGACCACAATACCGAATTTTAGTTTTTTACTCCAAAAATTCATGGCCTAAAGCCTTGGTGATTTTCAGTAAAAATCAATTTCCCATTAAATGGCTGGAAATCATGGATCGATCTTAACGTTGGTAAGCCTAACAATTTCGAGTAAAACACCTATCATTTGGGCTATCTATCGGACCACAATACCGAATTTTAGATTTTTGCTCCAAAAATTCATGGCCTAAAGCCTTGGTGATTTTCAGTAAAAATCAATTTCCCATTAAATGGCTGGAAATCAAGGATCGATCTGAACGTTACAATAACGAATGACCACAATACCGAATTTTAGTTTTTTACTCCAAAAATTCATGGCCTAAAGCCTTGGTGATTTTCAGTAAAAATCAATTTCCCATTAAATGGCTGGAAATCATGGATCGATCTTAACGTTTGTAAGCCTAACAATTGCGAGTAAAACACCTATCATTTGGGCTATCTATCGGACCACAATACCGAATTTTAGTTTTTTGCTCCAAAAATTCATGGCCTAAAGCCTTGGTGATTTTCAGTAAAAATCAATTACCCATTAAATGGCTGGAAAATTAGATCGATCTGAACGTTACAATAACGAATGACCACAATACCGAATTTTAGTTTTTTACTCCAAAAATTCATGGCCTAAAGCCTTGGTGATTTTCAGTAAAAATCAATTTCCCATTAAATGGCTGGAAATCATGGATCGATCTTAACGTTGGTAAGCCTAACAATTGCGAGTAAGACACCTATCATTTGGGCTATCTATCGGACAACCATAACGAATTTTAATTTTTTGCTCCAAAAATTCATGGCCTAAAGCCTTGGTGATTTTCAGTAAAAATCAATTTCCCACTAAATGGCTGGAAAATTAGATCGATCTGAACGTTACAATAACGAATGACCACAATACCGAATATTAGTTTTTTACTCCTAAAATTCATGGCCTAAAGCCTTGGTGATTTTCAGTAAAAATCAATTTTCCATTAAATGGCTGGAAATCACGGATCGATCTTACCGTTGGTAAGCCTAACAATTGCGAGTAAAACACCTATCATTTGGGCTATCTATCAAACCACAATAACGAATTTAATTTGTGGCTCCAAAAATTCATGGCCTAAAGCCTTGGTGATTTTCAGTAAAAATCAATTTCCCATTAAATGGCTGAAAAATTAGATCGATCTGAACGTTACAATAACGAATGACCACAATACCGAATTTTAGTTTTTTACTCCAAAAATTCATGGCCTAAAGCCTTGGTGATTTTCAGTAAAAATCAATTTCCCATTAAATTGCTGGAAATCATGGATCGATCTTAACGTTGGTAAGCCTAACAATTGCGAGTAAAACACCTATCATTTGGGCTATCTATCGGACCACAATACCAAATTTTAGTTTTTTGCTCCAAAAATTCATGGCCTAAAGCCTTGGTGATTTTCAGTAAAAATCAATTTCCCATTAAATGGCTGGAAAATTAGATCGAACTGAACGTTACAATAACGAATGACCACAATACCGAATTTTAGTTTTTTACTCCAATAATTCATGGCCTAAAGCCTTGGTGATTTTCAGTAAAAATCAATTTCCCATTAAATGGCTGGAAATCATGGATCGATCTTAACGTTGGTAAGCCTAACAATTGCGAGTAAAACACCTATCATTTGGGCTATCTATCGGACCACAATACCGAATTTTAGTTTTTTGCTCCAAAAATTCATGGCCTAAAGCCTTGGTGATTTTCAGTAAAAATCAATTACCCATTAAATGGCTGGAAAATTAGATCGATCTGAACGTTACAATAACGAATGACCACAATACCGAATTTTAGTTTTTTACTCCAAAAATTCATGGCCTAAAGCCTTGGTGATTTTCAGTAAAAATCAATTTCCCATTAAATGGCTGGAAATCATGGATCGATCTTAACGTTGGTAAGCCTAACAATTTCGAGTAAAACACCTATCATTTGGGCTATCTATCGGACCACAATACCGAATTTTAGATTTTTGCTCCAAAAATTCATGGCCTAAAGCCTTGGTGATTTTCAGTAAAAATCAATTTCCCATTAAATGGCTGGAAATCAAGGATCGATCTGAACGTTACAATAACGAATGACCACAATACCGAATTTTAGTTTTTTACTCCAAAAATTCATGGCCTAAAGCCTTGGTGATTTTCAGTAAAAATCAATTTCCCATTAAATTGCTGGAAATCATGGATCGATCTTAACGTTGGTAAGCCTAACAATTGCGAGTAAAACACCTATCATTTGGGCTATCTATCGGACCACAATACCAAATTTTAGTTTTTTGCTCCAAAAATTCATGGCCTAAAGCCTTGGTGATTTTCAGTAAAAATTAATTTCCCATTAAATGGCTGAAAAATTAGATCGAACTGAACGTTACAATAACGAATGACCACAATACCGAATTTTAGTTTTTTACTCCAAAAATTCATGGCCTAAAGCCTTGGTGATTTTCAGTAAAAATCAATTTCCCATTAAATGGCTGGAAATCATGGATCGATCTTAACGTTGGTAAGCCTAACAGTTGCGAGTAAAACACCTCTCATTTGGGCTATCTATCGGACCACAATACCGAATTTTAGTTTTTTGCTCCAAAAATTCATGGCCTAAAGCCTTGGTGATTTTCAGTAAAAATCAATTTCCCATTAAATGGCTGGAAAATTAGATCGATCTGAACGTTACAATAACGAATGACCACAATACCGAATTTTAGTTTTTTACTCCAAAAATTCATGGCCTAAAGCCTTGGTGATTTTCAGTCAAAATCAATTTCCCATTAAATGGCTGGAAATCATGGATCGATCTTAACGTTGGTAAGCCTAACAATTGCGAGTAAAACAACTATCATTTGGGCTATCTATCGGACCACAATACCGAATTTTAATTTTTTACTCCAAAAATTCATGGCCTAAAGCCTTGGTGATTTTCAGTAAAAATCAATTTCCCATTAAATGGCTGGAAATCAAGGATCGATCTTAACGTTGGTAAGCCTAACAATTGCGAGTAAGACACCTATCATTTGGGCTATCTATCGGACAACCATAACGAATTTTAATTTTTTGCTCCAAAAATTCATGGCCTAAAGCCTTGGTGATTTTCAGTAAAAATCAATTTCCCACTAAATAGCTGGAAAATTAGATCGATCTGAACGTTACAATAACGAATGACCACAATACCGAATTTTAGTTTTTTACTCCAAAAATTCATGGCCTAAAGCCTTGGTGATTTTCAGTAAAAATCAATTTCCCATTAAATTGCTGGAAATCATGGATCGATCTTAACGTTGGTAAGCCTAACAATTGCGAGTAAAACACCTATCATTTGGGCTATCTATCGGACCACAATACCAAATTTTAGTTTTTTGCTCCAAAAATTCATGGCCTAAAGCCTTGGTGATTTTCAGTAAAAATCAATTTCCCATTAAATGGCTGGAAAATTAGATCGAACTGAACGTTACAATAACGAATGACCACAATACCGAATTTTAGTTTTTTACTCCAATAATTCATGGCCTAAAGCCTTGGTGATTTTCAGTAAAAATCAATTTCCCATTAAATGGCTGGAAATCATGGATCGATCTTAACGTTGGTAAGCCTAACAATTGCGAGTAAAACACCTATCATTTGGGCTATCTATCGGACCACAATACCGAATTTTAGTTTTTTGCTCCAAAAATTCATGGCCTAAAGCCTTGGTGATTTTCAGTAAAAATCAATTTCCCATTAAATGGCTGGAAAATTAGATCGATCTAAACGTTACAATAACGAATGACCACAATACCGAATTTTAGTTTTTTACTCCAAAAATTCATGGCCTAAAGCCTTGGTGATTTTCAGTCAAAATCAATTTCCCATTAAATGGCTGGAAATCATGGATCGATCTTAACGTTGGTAAGCCTAACAATTGCGAGTAAAACAACTATCATTTGGGCTATCTATCGGACCACAATACCGAATTTTAATTTTTTACTCCAAAAATTCATGGCCTAAAGCCTTGGTGATTTACAGTAAAAATCAATTTCCCATTAAATGGCTGGAAATCATGGATCGATCTTAACGTTGGTAAGCCTAACAATTGCGAGTAAGACACCTATCATTTGGGCTATCTATCGGACAACCATAACGAATTTTAATTTTTTGCTCCAAAAATTCATGGCCTAAAGCCTTGGTGATTTTCAGTAAAAATCAATTTCCCATTAAATGGCTGGAAAATTAGATCGATCTGAACGTTACAATAACGAATGACCACAATACCGAATTTTAGTTTTTTACTCCAAAAATTTATGGCCTAAAGCCTTGGTGATTTTCAGTAAAAATCAATTTCCCATTAAATTGCTGGAAATCATGGATCGATCTTAACGTTGGTAAGCCTAACAATTGCGAGTAAAACACCTATCATTTGGGCTATCTATCGGACCACAATACCGAATTTTAGATTTTTGCTCCAAAAATTCATGGCCTAAAGCCTTGGTGATTTTCTGTAAAAATCAATTTCCCATTAAATGGCTGGAAAATTAGATCGATCTGAACGTTACAATAACGAATGACTACAATACCGAATTTTAGTTTTTTACTCCAAAAATTCATGGCCTAAAGCCTTGGTGATTTTCAGTAAAAATCAATTTTCCATTAAATGGCTGGAAATCACGGATCGATCTTACCGTTGGTAAGCCTAACAATTGCGAGTAAAACACCTATCATTTGGGCTATCTATCAAACCACAATAACGAATTTAATTTGTGGCTCCAAAAATTCATGGCCTAAAGCCTTGGTGATTTTCAGTAAAAATCAATTTCCCATTAAATGGCTGGAAATCATGGATCGATCTTAACGTTGGTAAGCCTAACAATTGCGAGTAAAACACCTCTCATTTGGGCTATCTATCGGACCACAATACCGAATTTTAGTTTTTTGCTCCAAAAATTCATGGCCTAAAGCCTTGGTGATTTTCAGTCAAAATCAATTTCCCATTAAATGGCTGGAAAATTAGATCGATCTGAACGTTACAATAACGAATGACCACAATACCGAATTTTAGTTTTTAACTCCAAAAATTCATGGCCTAAAGCCTTGGTGATTTTCAGTAAAAATAAATTTCCCATTAAATGGCTGGAAATCATGGATCGATCTTAACGTTGGTAAGCCTAACAATTGCGAGTAAAACAACTATCATTTGGGCTATCTATCGGACCACAATACCGAATTTTAATTTTTTACTCCAAAAATTCATGGCCTAAAGCCTTGGTGATTTTCAGTAAAAATCAATTTCCCATTAAATGGCTGGAAATCATGGATCGATCTTAACGTTGGTAAGCCTAACAATTGCGAGTAAGACACCTATCATTTGGGCTATCTATCGGACAACCATAACGAATTTTAATTTTTTGCTCCAAAAATTCATGGCCTAAAACCTTGGTGATTTTCAGTAAAAATCAATTTCCCACTAAATGGCTGGAAAATTAGATCGATCTGAACGTTACAATAACGAATGACCACAATACCGAATTTTAGTTTTTTACTCCTAAAATTCATGGCCTAAAGCCTTGGTGATTTTCAGTAAAAATCAATTTTCCATTAAATGGCTGGAAATCACAGATCGATCTTACCGTTGGTAAGCCTAACAATTGCGAGTAAAACACCTATCATTTGGGCTATCTATCAAACCACAATAACGAATTTAATTTGTGGCTCCAAAAATTCATGGCCTAAAGCCTTGGTGATTTTCAGTAAAAATCAATTTCCCATTAAATGGCTGGAAATCATGGATCGATCTTAACGTTGGTAAGCCTAACAATTGCGAGTAAAACACCTCTCATTTGGGCTATCTATCGGACCACAATACCGAATTTTAGTTTTTTGCTCCAAAAATTCATGGCCTAAATCCTTGGTGATTTTCAGTAAAAATCAATTTCCCATTAAATGGCTGGAAAATTAGATCGATCTGAACGTTACAATAACGAATGACCACAATACCGAATTTTAGTTTTTTACTCCAAAAATTCATGGCCTAAAGCCTTGGTGATTTTCAGTCAAAATCAATTTCCCATTAAATGGCTGGAAATCATGGATCGATCTTAACGTTGGTAAGCCTAACAACTGCGAGTAAAACAACTATCATTTGGGCTATCTATCGAGCCACAATACCGAATTTTAATTTTTTACTCCAAAAATTCATGGCCTAAAGCCTTGGTGATTTTCAGTAAAAATCAATTTCCCATTAAATGGCTGGAAATCATGGATCGATCTTAACGTTGGTAAGCCTAACAATTGCGAGTAAGACACCTATCATTTGGGCTATCTATCGGACAACCATAACGAATTTTAATTTTTTGCTCCAAAAATTCATGGCCTAAAGCCTTGGTGATTTTCAGTAAAAATCAATTTCCCACTAAATGGCTGGAAAATTAGATCGATCTGAACGTTACAATAACGAATGACCACAATACCGAATTTTAATTTTTTACTCCTAAAATTCATGGCCTAAAGCCTTGGTGATTTTCAGTAAAAATTAATTTTCCATTAAATGGCTGGAAATCACGGATCGATCTTACCGTTGGTAAGCCTAACAATTGCGAGTAAAACACCTATCATTTGGGCTATCTATCAAACCACAATAACGAATTTAATTTGTGGCTCCAAAAATTCATGGCCTAAAGCCTTGGTGATTTTCAGTAAAAATCAATTTCCCATTAAATGGCTGGAAAATTAGATCGATCTGAACGTTACAATAACGAATGACCACAATACCGAATTTTAGTTTTTTACTCCAAAAATTCATGGCCTAAAGCCTTGGTGATTTTCAGTAAAAATCAATTTCCCATTAAATTGCTGGAAATCATGGATCGATCTTAACGTTGGTAAGCCTAACAATTGCGAGTAAAACACCTATCATTTGGGCTATCTATCGGACCACAATACCAAATTTTAGTTTTTTGCTCCAAAAATTCATGGCCTAAAGCCTTGGTGATTTTCAGTAAAAATTAATTTCCCATTAAATGGCTGGAAAATTAGATCGAACTGAACGTTACAATAACGAATGACCACAATACCGAATTTTAGTTTTTTACTCCAAAAATTCATGGCCTAAAGCCTTGGTGATTTTCAGTAAAAATCAATTTCCCATTAAATGGCTGGAAATCATGGATCGATCTTAACGTTGGTAAGCCTAACAATTGCGAGTAAAACACCTTTCATTTGGGCTATCTATCGGACCACAATACCGAATTTTAATTTTTTGCTCCAAAAATTCATGGCCTAAAGCCTTGGTGATTTTCAGTAAAAATCAATTTCCCATTAAATGGCTGGAAAATTAGATCGATCTGAACGTTACAATAACGAATGACCACAATACCGAATTTTAGTTTTTTACTCCAAAAATTCATGGCCTAAAGCCTTGGTGATTTTCAGTAAAAATCAATTTCCCATTAAATGGCTGGAAATCATGGATCGATCTTAACGTTGGTAAGCCTAACAATTTCGAGTAAAACACCTATCATTTGGGCTATCTATCGGACCACAATACCGAATTTTTGATTTTTGCTCCAAAAATTCATGGCCTAAAGCCTTGGTGATTTTCAGTAAAAATCAATTTCCCATTAAATGGCTGGAAAATTAGATCGATCTGAACGTTACAATAACGAGTGACTACAATACCGAATTTTAGTTTTTTACTCCAAAAATTCATGGCCTAAAGCCTTGGTGATTTTCAGTAAAAATCAATTTTCCATTAAATGGCTGGAAATCACGGATCGATCTTACCGTTGGTAAGCCTAACAATTGCGAGTAAAACACCTATCATTTGGGATATCTATCAAACCACAATAACGAATTTAATTTGTGGCTCCAAAAATTCATGGCCTAAAGCCTTGGTGATTTTCAGTAAAAATCAATTTCACATTAAATGGCTGGAAATCATGGATCGATCTTAACGTTGGTAAGCCTAACAATTGCGAGTAAAACACCTCTCATTTGGGCTATCTATCGGACCACAATATCGAATTTTAGTTTTTTGCTCCAAAAATGCATGGCCTAAAGCCTTGGTGATTTTCAGTAAAAATCAATTTCCCATTAAATGGCTGGAAAATTAGATCGATCTGAACGTTACAATAACGAATGACCACAATACCGAATTTTAGTTTTTTACTCCAAAAATTCATGGCCTAAACCTTGGTGATTTTCAGTAAAAATCAATTTCCCATTAAATTGCTGGAAATCATGGATCGATCTTAACGTTGGTAAGCCTAACATTTGCGAGTAAAACACCTATCATTTGGGCTATCTATCGGACCACAATACCAAATTTTAGTTTTTTGCTCCAAAAATTCATGGCCTAAAGCCTTGGTGATTTTCAGTAAAAATCAATTTCCCATTAAATAGCTGGAAAATTAGATCGAACTGAACGTTACAATAACGAATGACCACAATACCGAATTTTAGTTTTTTACTCCAATAATTCATGGCCTAAAGCCTTGGTGATTTTCAGTAAAAATCAATTTCCCATTAAATGGCTGGAAATCATGGATCGATCTTAACGTTGGTAAGCCTAACGATTGCGAGTAAAACACCTATCATTTGGGCTCTCTATCGGACCACAATACCGAATTTTAGTTTTTTGCTCCAAAAATTCATGGCCTTGGTGATTTTCAGTAAAAATCAATTTCCCATTAAATGGCTGGAAAATTAGATCGATCTGAACGTTACAATAACGAATGACCACAATACCGAATTTTAGTTTTTTACTCCAAAAATTCATGGCCTAAAGCCTTGGTGATTTTCAGTCAAAATCAATCTCCCATTAAATGGCTGGAAATCATGGATCGATCTTAACGTTGGTAAGCCTAACCATTGCGAGTAAAACAACTATCATTTGGGCTATCTATCGGACCACAATACCGAATTTTAATTTTTTACTTAAAAAATTCATGGCCTAAAGCCTTGGTGATTTTCAGTAAAAATCAATTTCCCATTAAATGGCTGGAAATCATGGATCGATCTTAACGTTGGTAAGCCTAACAATTGCGAGTAAGACACCTATCATTTGGGCTATCTATCGGACCACCATAACGAATTTTAATTTTTTGCTCCAAAAATTCATGGCCTAAAGCCTTGGTGATTTTCAGTAAAAATCAATTTCCCATTAAATGGCTGGAAAATTAGATCGATCTGAACGTTACAATAACGAATGACCACAATACCGAATTTTAGTTTTTTACTCCAAAAATTCATGGCCTAAAGCCTTGGTGATTTTCAGTAAAAATCAATTTCCCAATAAATGGCTGGAAATCATGGATCGATCTTAACGTTGGTAAGCCTAACAATTGCGAGTAAAACACCTATCATTTGGGCTATCTATCGGACCACAATACCGAATTTTAGTTTTTTGCTCCAAAAATTCATGGCCTAAAGCCTTGGTGATTTTCACTAAAAATCAATTTCCCATTAAATGGCTGGAAAATTAGATCGATCTGAACGTTACAATAACGAATGACCACAATACCGAATTTTAGTTTTTTACTCCAAAAATTCATGGCCTAAAGCCTTGGTGATTTTCAGTAAAAATCAATTTCCCATTAAATGGCTGGAAATCATGGATCGATCTTAACGTTGGTAAGCCTAACAATTGCGAGTAAAACACCTCTCATTTGGGCTATCTATCGGACCACAATACCGAATTTTAGTTTTTTGCTCCAAAAATTCATTGCCTAAAGCCTTGGTGATTTTCAGTAAAAATCAATTTCCCATTAAATGGCTGGAAAATTAGATCGATCTGAACGTTACAATAACGAATGACCACAATACCAAATTTTAGTTTTTTACTCCAAAAATTCATGGCCTAAAGCCTTGGTGATTTTCAGTAAAAATCAATTTCCCATTAAATGGCTGGAAATCATGGATCGATCTTAACGTTGGTAAGCCTAACAATTTCGAGTAAAACACCTATCATTTGGGCTATCTATCGGACCACAATACCGAATTTTAGATTTTTGCTCCAAAAATTCATGGCCTAAAGCCTTGGTGATTTTCAGTAAAAATCAATTTCCCATTAAATGGCTGGAAAATTAGATCGATCTGAACGTTACAATAACGAATGACTACAATACCGAATTTTAGTTTTTTACTCCAAAAATTCATGGCCTAAAGCCTTGGTGATTTTCAGTAAAAATCAATTTTCCATTAAATGGCTGGAAATCACGGATCGATCTTACCGTTGGTAAGCCTAACAATTGCGAGTAAAACACCTATCATTTGGGCTATCTATCAAACCACAATAACGAATTTAATTTGTGGCTCAAAAAATTCATGGCCTAAAGCCTTGGTGATTTTCAGTAAAAATCAATTTCCCATTAAATAGCTGGAAATCATGGATCGATCTTAACGTTGGTAAGCCTAACAATTGCGAGTAAAACACCTCTCATTTGGGCCATCTATCGGACCACAATACCGAATTTTAGTTTTTTGCTCCAAAAATTCATGGCCTAAAGCCTTGGTGATTTTCAGTAAAAATCAATTTCCCATTAAATGGCTGGAAAATTAGATCGATCTGAACGTTACAATAACGAATGACCACAATACCGAATTTTAGTTTTTTACTCCAAAAATTCATGGCCTAAAGCCTCGGTGATTTTCAGTAAAAATCAATTTCCCATTAAATTGCTGGAAATCATGGATCGATCTTAACGTTGGTAAGCCTAACAATTGCGAGTAAAACACCTATCATTTGGGCTATCTATCGGACCACAATACCAAATTTTAGTTTTTTGCTCCAAAAATTCATGGCCTAAAGCCTTGGTGATTTTCAGTAAAAATCAATTTCCCATTAAATGGCTGGAAAATTAGATCGAACTGAACGTTACAATAACGAATGACCACAATACCGAATTTTAGTTTTTTACTCCAATAATTCATGGCCTAAAGCCTTGGTGATTTTCAGTAAAAATCAATTTCCCATTAAATGGCTGGAAATCATGGATCGATCTTAACGTTGGTAAGCCTAACAATTTCGAGTAAAACACCTATCATTTGGGCTATCTATCGGACCACAATACCGAATTTTAGTTTTTTGCTCCAAAAATTCATGGCCTAAAGCCTTGGTGATTTTCAGTAAAAATCAATTTCCCATTAAATGGCTGGAAAATTAGATCGATCTGAACGTTACAATAACGAATGACCACAATACCGAATTTTAGTTTTTTACTCCAAAAATTCATGGCCTAAAGCCTTGGTGATTTTCAGTAAAAATCAATTTCCCAATAAATTGCTGGAAATCATGGATCGATCTTAACGTTGGTAAGCCTAACAATTGCGAGTAAAACACTTATCATTTGTGCTATCTATCGGACCACAATACCAAATTTTAGTTTTTTGCTCCAAAAATTCATGGCCTAAAGCCTTGGTGATTTTCAGTAAAAATCAATTTCCCATTAAATGGCTGGAAAATTAGATCGAACTGAACGTTACAATAACGAATGACCACAATACCGAATTTTAGTTTTTTACTCCAATAATTCATGGCCTAAAGCCTTGGTGATTTTCAGTAAAAATCAATTTCCCATTAAATGGCTGGAAATCATGGATCGATCTTAACGTTGGTATGCCTAACAATTTCGAGTAAAACACCTATCATTTGGGCTATCTATCGGACCACAATACCGAATTTTAGATTTTTGCTCCAAAAATTCATGGCCTAAATCCTTGGTGATTTTCAGTAAAAATCAATTTCCCATTAAATGGCTGGAAAATTAGATCGATATGAACGTTACAATAACGAATGACTACAATACCGAATTTTAGTTTTTTACTCCAAAAATTCATGGCCTAAAGCCTTGGTGATTTTCAGTAAAAATCAATTTTCCATTAAATGGCTGGAAATCACGGATCGATCTTACCGTTGGTAAGCCTAACAATTGCGAGTAAAACACCTATCATTTGGGCTATCTATCAAACCACAATAACGAATTTAATTTGTGGCTCCAAAAATGCATGGCCTAAAGCCTTGGTGATTTTCAGTAAAAATCAATTTCCCATTAAATGACTGGAAATCATGGATCGATCTTAACGTTGGTAAGCCTAACAATTGCGAGTAAAACACCTATCATTTGGGCTATCTATCGGACCACAATAACGAATTTAATTTGTGGCTCCAAAAATTCATGGCCTAAAGCCTTGGTGATTTTCAGTAAAAATCAATTTCCCATTAAATGGCTGGAAAATTAGATCGATCTGAACGTTACAATAACGAATGACCACAATACCGAATTTTAGTTTTTTACTCCAAAAATTCATGGCCTAAAGCCTTGGTGATTTTCAGTAAAAATCAATTTCCCATTAAATGGCTGGAAATCATGGATCGATCTTAACGTTGGTAAGCCTAACAATTTCGAGTAAAACACCTATCATTTGGGCTATCTATCGGAACACAATACCGAATTTTAGATTTTTGCTCCAAAAATTCATGGCCTAAAGCCTTGGTGATTTTCAGTAAAAATCAATTTCCCATTAAATGGCTGGAAAATTAGATCGATCTGAACGTTACAATAACGAATGACTACAATACCGAATTTTAGTTTTTTACTCCAAAAATTCATGGCCTAAAGCCTTGGTGATTTTCAGTAAAAATCAATTTTCCATTAAATGGCTGGAAATCACGGATCGATCTTACCGTTGGTAAGCCTAACAATTGCGAGTAAAACACCTATCATTTGGGCTATCTATCAAACCACAATAACGAATTTAATTTGTGGCTCCAAAAATTCATGGCCTAAAGCCTTGGTGATTTTCAGTAAAAATCAATTTCCCATTAAATGGCTGGAAATCATGGATCGATCTTAACGTTGGTAAGCCTAACAATTGCGAGTAAAACACCTCTCATTTGGTCTATCTATCGGACCACAATACCGAATTTTAGTTTTTTGCTCCAAAAATTCATGGCCTAAAGCCTTGGTGATTTTCAGTAAAAATCAATTTCCCATTAAATGGCTGGAAAATTAGATCGATCTGAACGTTACAATAACGAATGACCACAATACCGAATTTTAGTTTTTTACTCCAAAAATTCATGGCCTAAAGCCTTGGTGATTTTCAGTAAAAATCAATTTCCCATTAAATTGCTGGAAATCATGGATCGATCTTAACGTTGGTAAGCCTAACAATTGCGAGTAAAACACCTATCATTTGGGCTATCTATCGGACCACAATACCAAATTTTAGTTTTTTGCTCCAAAAATTCATGGCCTAAAGCCTTGGTGATTTTCAGTAAAAATCAATTTCCCATTAAATGGCTGGAAAATTAGATCGAACTGAACGTTACAATAACGAATGACCACAATACCGAATTTTAGTTTTTTACTCCAATAATTCATGGCCTAAAGCCTTGGTGATTTTCAGTAAAAATCAATTTTCCATTAAATGGCTGGAAATCACGGATCGATCTTACCGTTGGTAAGCCTAACAATTGCGAGTAAAACACCTATCATTTGGGCTATCTATCAAACCACAATAACGAATTTAATTTGTGGCTCCAAAAATTCATGGCCTAAAGCCTTGGTGATTTTCAGTAAAAATCAATTTCCCATTAAATGGCTGGAAATCATGGATCGATCTTAACGTTAGTAAGCCTAACAATTGCGAGTAAAACACCTCTCATTTGGGCTATCTATCGGACCACAATACCGAATTTTAGTTTTTTGCTCCAAAAATTCATGGCCTAAAGCCTTGGTGATTTTCAGTAAAAATCAATTTCCTATTAAATGGCTGGAAAATTAGATCGATCTGAACGTTACAATAACGAATGACCACAATACCGAATTTTAGTTTTTTATTCCAAAAATTCATGGCCTAAAGCCTTGGTGATTTTCAGTAAAAATCAATTTCCCATTAAATTGCTGGAAATCATGGATCGATCTTAACGTTGGTAAGCCTAACAATTGCGAGTAAAACACCTATCATTTGGGCTATCTATCGGACCACAATACCAAATTTTAGTTTTTTGCTCCAAAAATTCATGGCCTAAAGCCTTGGTGATTTTCAGTAAAAATCAATTTCCCATTAAATGGCTGGAAAATTAGATCGATCTGAACGTTTCAATAACGAATGACTACAATACCGAATTTGAGTTTTTTACTCCAAAAATTCATGGCCTAAAGCCTTGGTGATTTTCAGTAAAAATCAATTTTCCATTAAATGGCTGGAAATCACGGATCGATCTTACCGTTGGTAAGCCTAACAATTGCGAGTAAAACACCTATCATTTGGGCTATCTATCAAACCACAATAACGAATTTAATTTGTGGCTTCAAAAATTCATGGCCTAAAGCCTTGGTGATTTTCAGTAAAAATCAATTTCCCATTAAATGGCTGGAAATCATGGATCGATCTTAACGTTGGTAAGCCTAACAATTGCGAGTAAAACACCTCTCATTTGGGCTATCTATCGGACCACAATACCGAATTTTAGTTTTTTGCTCCAAAAATTCATGGCCTAAAGCCTTGGTGATTTTCAGTAAAAATCAATTTCCCATTAAATGGCTGGAAAATTAGATCGATCTGAACGTTACAATAACGAATGACCACAATACCGAAATTTAGTTTTTTACTCCAAAAATTTATGGCCTAAAAAAGCCTTGGTGATTTTCAGTAAAAATCAATTTCCCATTAAATTGCTGGAAATCATGGATCGATCTTAACGTTGGTAAGCCTAACAATTGCGAGTAAAACACCTATCATTTGGGCTATCTATCGGACCACAATACCAAATTTTAATTTTTTGCTCCAAAAATTCATGGCCTAAAGCCTTGGTGATTTTCAGTAAAAATCAATTTCCCATTAAATGGCTTGAAAATTAGATCGAACTGAACGTTACAATAACGAATGACCACAATACCGAATTTTAGTTTTTTGCTCCAAAAATTCATGGCCTAAAGCCTTGGTGATTTTCAGTAAAAATCAATTTCCCATTAAATGGCTGGAAAATTAGATCGATCTGAACGTTACAATAACGAATGACTACAATACCGATTTTTAGTTTTTTACTCCAAAAATTCATGGCCTAAAGCCTTGGTGATTTTCAGTAAAAATCAATTTTCCATTAAATGGCTGGAAATCACGGATCGAACTTACCGTTGGTAAGCCTAACAATTGCGAGTAAAACACCTATCATTTGGGCTATCTATCAAACCACAATAACGAATTTAATTTGTGGCTCCAAAAATTCAAGGCCTAAAGCCTTGGTGATTTTCAGTAAAAATCTATTTCCCATTAAATGGCTGGAAATCATGGATCGATCTTAACGTTGGTAAGCCTAACAATTGCGAGTAAAACACCTCTCATTTGGGCTATCTATCGGACCACAATACCGAATTTTAGTTTTTTGCTCCAAAAATTCATGGCCTAAAGCCTTGGTGATTTTCAGTAAAAATCAATTTCCCATTAAATGGCTGGAAAATTAGATCGATCTGAACGTTACAATAACGAATGACCACAATACCGAATTTTAGTTTTTTACTCCAAAAATTCATGGCCTAAAGCCTTGGTGATTTTCAGTAAAAATCAATTTCCCATTAAATGGCTGGAAATCATGGATCGATCTTAACGTTGGTAAGCCTAACAATTGCGAGTAAAACACCTATCATTTGGGCTATCTATCGGACCACAATACCAAATTTTAGTTTTTTGCTCCAAAAATTCATGGCCTAAAGCCTTGGTGATTTTCAGTAAAAATCAATTTCCCATTAAATGGCTGGAAAATTAGATCGAACTGGACGTTACAATAACGAATGAGCACAATACCGAATTTTAGTTTTTTACTCCAATAATTCATGGCCTAAAGCCTTGGTGATTTTCAGTAAAAATCAATTTCCCATTAAATGGCTGGAAATCATGGATCGATCTTAACGTTGGTAAGCCTAACGATTGCGAGTAAAACACCTATCATTTGGGCTTTCTATCGGACCACAATACCGAATTTTAGTTTTTTGCTCCAAAAATTCATGGCCTAAAGCCTTGGTGATTTTCAGTAAAAATCAATTTCCCATTAAATGGCTGGAAAATTAGATCGATCTGAACGTTACAATAACGAATGACTACAATACCGAATTTTAGTTTTTTACTCCAAAAATTCATGGCCTAAAGCCTTGGTGATTTTCAGTAAAAATCAATTTTCCATTAAATGGCTGGAAATCACGGATCGATCTTACCGTTGGTAAGCCTAACAATTGCGAGTAGAACACCTATCATTTGGGCTATCTATCAAACCACAATAACGAATTTAATTTGTGGCTCCAAAAATTCATGGCCTAAAGCCTTGGTGATTTTCAGTAAAAATCAATTTCCCATTAAATGGCTGGAAATCATGGATCGATCTTAACGTTGGTAAGCCTAACAATTGCGAGTAAAACACCTCTCATTTGGGCTATCTATCGGACCACAATACCGAATTTTAGTTTTTTGCTCCAAAAATTCATGGCCTAAAGCCTTGGTGATTTTCAGTAAAAATCAATTTCCCATTAAATGGCTGGAAAATTAGATCGATCTGAACGTTACAATAACGAATGACCACAATACCGAATTTTAGTTTTTTACTCCAAAAATTCATGGCCTAAAGCCTTGGTGATTTTCAGTAAAAATCAATTTCCCATTAAATTGCTGGAAATCATGGATCGATCTTAACGTTGGTAAGCCTAACAATTGCGAGTAAAACACCTATCATTTGGGCTATCTATCGGACCACAATACCAAATTTTAGTTTTTTGCTCCAAAAATTCATGGCCTAAAGCCTTGGTGATTTTCAGTAAAAATCAATTTCCCATTAAATGGCTGGAAAATTAGATCGAACTGAACGTTACAATAACGAATGACCACAATACCGAATTTTAGTTTTTTACTCCAATAATTCATGGCCTAAAGCCTTGGTGATTTTCAGTAAAAATCAATTTCCCATTAAATGGCTGGAAATCATGGATCGATCTTAACGTTGGTAAGCCTAACAATTTCGAGTAAAACACCTATCATTTGGGCTATCTATAGAACCACAATACCGAATTTTAGATTTTTGCTCCAAACATTCATGGCCTAAAGCCTTGGTGATTTTCAGTAAAAATCAATTTCCCATTAAATGGCTGGAAAATTAGATCGATCTGAACGTTACAATAACGAATGACTACAATACCGAATTTTAGTTTTTTACTCCAAAAATTCATGGCCTAAAGCCTTGGTGATTTTCAGTAAAAATCAATTTTCCATTAAATGGCTGGAAATCACGGATCGATCTTACCGTTGGTAAGCCTAACAATTGCGAGTAAAACACCTATCATTTGGGCTATCTATCAAACCACAATAACGAATTTAATTTGTGGCTCCAAAAATTCATGGCCTAAAGCCTTGGTGATTTTCAGTAAAAATCAATTTCCCATTAAATGGCTGGAAATCATGGATCGATCTTAACGTTGGTAAGCCTAACAATTGCGAGTAAAACACCTCTCATTTGGGCTATCTATCGGACCACAATACCGAATTTTAGTTTTTTGCTCCAAAAATTCATGGCCTAAAGCCTTGGTGATTTTCAGTAAAAATCAATTTCCCATTAAATGGCTGGAAAATTAGATCGATCTGAACGTTACAATAACGAATGACCACAATACCGAATTTAAGTTTTTTACTCCAAAAATTCATGGCCTAAAGCCTTGGTGATTTTCAGTAAAAATCAATTTCCCATTAAATTGCTGGAAATCATGGATCGATCTTAACGTTGGTAAGCCTAACAATTGCGAGTAAAACACCTATCATTTGGGCTATCTATCGGACCACAATACCAAATTTTAGTTTTTTGCTCCAAAAATTCATGGCCTAAAGCCTTGGTGATTTTCAGTAAAAATCAATTTCCCATTAAATGGCTGGAAAATTAGATCGATCTTAACGTTACAATAACGAATGACTACAATACCGAATTTTAGTTTTTTACTCCAAAAATTCATGGCCTAAAGCCTTGGTGATTTTCAGTAAAAATCAATTTTCCATTAAATGGCTGGAAATCACGGATCGGTCTTACCGTTGGTAAGCCTAACAATTGCGAGTAAAACACCTATCATTTGGGCTATCTATCAAACCACAATAACGAATTTAATTTGTGGCTCCAAAAATTCATGGCCTAAAGCCTTGGTGATTTTCAGTAAAAATCAATTTCCCATTAAATGGCTGGAAATCATGGATCGATCTTAACGTTGGTAAGCCTAACAATTGCGAGTAAAACACCTCTCATTTGGGCTATCTATCGGACCACAATACCGAATTTTAGTTTTTTGCTCCAAAAATTCATGGCCTAAAGCCTTGGTGATTTTCAGTAAAAATCAATTTCCTATTAAATGGCTGGAAAATTAGATCGATCTGAACGTTACAATAACGAATGACCACAATACCGAATTTTAGTTTTTTACTCCAAAAATTCATGGCCTAAAGCCTTGGTGATTTTCAGTAAAAATCAATTTCCCATTAAATTGCTGGAAATCATGGATCGATCTTAACGTTGGTAAGCCTAACAATTGCGAGTAAAACACCTATCATTTGGGCTATCTATCGGACCACAATACCAAATTTTAGTTTTTTGCTCCAAAAATTCATGGCCTAAAGCCTTGGTGATTTTCAGTAAAAATCAATTTCCCATTAAATGGCTGGAAAATTAGATCGAACTGAACGTTACAATAACGAATGACCACAATACCGAATTTTAGTTTTTTACTCCAATAATTCATGGCCTAAAGCCTTGGTGATTTTCAGTAAAAATCAATTTCCCATTAAATGGCTGGAAATCATGGATCGATCTTAACGTTGGTAAGCCTAACGATTGCGAGTAAAACACCTATCATTTGGGCTCTCTATCGGACCACAATACCGAATTTTAGTTTTTTGCTCCAAAAATTCATGGCCTAAAGCCTTGGTGATTTTCAGTAAAAATCAATTTCCCATTAAATGGCTGGAAAATTAGATCGATCTGAACGTTACAATAACGAATGACTACAATACCGAATTTTAGTTTTTTACTCCAAAAATTCATGGCCTAAAGCCTTGGTGATTTCCAGTAAAAATCAATTTTCCATTAAATGGCTGGAAATCACGGATCGATCTTACCGTTGGTAAGCCTAACAATTGCGAGTAAAACACCTATCATTTGGGCTATCTATCAAACCACAATAACGAATTTAATTTGTGGCTCCAAAAATTCATGGCCTAAAGCCTTGGTGATTTTCAGTAAAAATCAATTTCCCATTAAATGGCTGGAAATCATGGATCGATCTTAACGTTGGTAAGCCTAACAATTGCGAGTAAAACACCTCTCATTTGGGCTATCTATCGGACCACAATACCGAATTTTAGTTTTTTGCTCCAAAAATTCATGGCCTAAAGCCTTGGTGATTTTCAGTAAAAATCAATTTCCCATTAAATGGCTGGAAAATTAGATCGATCTGAACGTTACAATAACGAATGACCACAATACCGAATTTTAGTTTTTTACTCCAAAAATTCATGGCCTAAAGCCTTGGTGATTTTCAGTAAAAATCAATTTCCCATTAAATTGCTGGAAATCATGGATCGATCTTAACGTTGGTAAGCCTAACAATTGCGAGTAAAACACCTATAATTTGGGCTATCTATCGGACCACAATACCAAATTTTAGTTTTTTGCTCCAAAAATTCATGGCCTAAAGCCTTGGTGATTTTCAGTAAAAATCAATTTCCCATTAAATGGCTGGAAAATTAGATCGATCTGAACGTTACAATAACGAATGACTACAATACCGAATTTTAGTTTTTTACTCCAAAAATTCATGGCCTAAAGCCTTGGTGATTTTCAGTAAAAATCAATTTTCCATTAAATGGCTGGAAATCACGGATCGATCTTACCGTTGGTAAGCCTAACAATTGCGAGTAAAACACCTATCATTTGGGCTATCTATCAAACCACAATAACGAATTTAATTTGTGGCTCCAAAAATTCATGGCCTAAAGCCTTGGTGATTTTCAGTAAAAATCAATTTCCCATTAAATGGCTGGAAATCATGGATCGATCTTAACGTTGGTAAGCCTAACAATTGCGAGTAAAACACCTCTCATTTGGGCTATCTATCGGACCACAATACCGAATTTTAGTTTTTTGCTCCAAAAATTCATGGCCTAAAGCCTTGGTGATTTTCAGTAAAAATCAATTTCCCATTAAATGGCTGGAAAATTAGATCGATCTGAACGTTACAATAACGAATGACCACAATACCGAATTTTAGTTTTTTACTCCAAAAATTCATGGCCTAAAGCCTTGGTGATTTTCAGTAAAAATCAATTTCCCATTAAATTGCTGGAAATCATGGATCGATCTTAACGTTGGTAAGCCTAACAATTGCGAGTAAAACACCTATCATTTGGGCTATCTATTGGACCACAATACCAAATTTTAGTTTTTTGCTCCAAAAATTCATGGCCTAAAGCCTTGGTGATTTTCAGTAAAAATCAATTTCCCATTAAATGGCTGGAAAATTAGATCGAACTGGACGTTACAATAACGAATGACCACAATACCGAATTTTAGTTTTTTACTCCAATAATTCATGGCCTAAAGCCTTGGTGATTTTCAGTAAAAATCAATTTCCCATTAAATGGCTGGAAATCATGGATCGATCTTAACGTTGGTAAGCCTAACGATTGCGAGTAAAACACCTATCATTTGGGCCCTCTATCGGACCACAATACCGAATTTTAGTTTTTTGCTCCAAAAATTCATGGCCTAAAGCCTTGGTGATTTTCAGTAAAAATCAATTTCCCATTAAATGGTTGGAAAATTAGATCGATCTGAACGTTACAATAACGAATGACTACAATACCGAATTTTAGTTTTTTACTCCAAAAATTCATGGCCTAAAGCCTTGGTGATTTTCAGTAAAAATCAATTTTCCATTAAATGGCTGGAAATCACGGATCGATCTTACCGTTGGTAAGCCTAACAATTGCGAGTAAAACACCTATCATTTGGGCTATCTATCAAACCACAATACCGAATTTAATTTGTGGCTCCAAAAATTCATGGCCTAAAGCCTTGGTGATTTTCAGTAAAAATCAATTTCCCATTAAATGGCTGGAAATCATGGATCGATCTTAACGTTGGTAAGCCTAACAATTGCGAGTAAAACACTTCTCATTTGGGCTATCTATCGGACCACAATACCGAATTTTAGTTTTTTGCTCCAAAAATTCATGGCCTAAAGCCTTGGTGATTTTCAGTAAAAATCAATTTCCCATTAAATGGCTGGAAAATTAGATCGATCTGAACGTTACAATAACGAATGACCACAATACCGAATTTTAGTTTTTTACTCCAAAAATTCATGGCCTAAAGCCTTGGTGATTTTCAGTAAAAATCAATTTCCCATTAAATTGCTGGAAATCATGGATCGATCTTAACGTTGGTAAGCCTAACAATTGCGAGTAAAACACCTATCATTTGGGCTATCTATCGGACCACAATACCAAATTTTAGTTTTTTGCTCCAAAAATTCATGGCCTAAAGCCTTGGTGATTTTCAGTAAAAATCAATTTCCCATTAAATGGCTGGAAAATTAGATCGAACTGAACGTTACAATAACGAATGACCACAATACCGAATTTTAGTTTTTTACTCCAATAATTCATGGCCTAAAGCCTTGGTGATTTTCAGTAAAAATCAATTTCCCATTAAATGGCTGGAAATCATGGATCGATCTTAACGTTGGTAAGCCTAACAATTTCGAGTAAAACACCTATCATTTGGGCTATCTATCGGACCACAATACCGAATTTTAGATTTTTGCTCCAAAAATTCATGGCCTAAAGCCTTGGTGATTTTCAGTAAAAATCAATTTCCCAATAAATGGCTGGAAAATTAGATCGATCTAAACGTTACAATAACGAATGACTACAATACCGAATTTTAGTTTTTTACTCCAAAAATTCATGGCCTAAAGCCTTGGTGATTTTCAGTAAAAATCAATTTTCCATTAAATGGCTGGAAATCACGGATCGATCTTACCGTTGGTAAGCCTAACAATTGCGAGTAAAACACCTATCATTTGGGCTATCTATCAAACCACAATAACGAATTTAATTTGTGGCTCCAAAAATTCATGGCCTAAAGCCTTGGTGATTTTCAGTAAAAATCAATTTCCCATTAAATGGCTGGAAATCATGGATCGATCTTAACGTTGGTAAGCCTAACAATTGCGAGTAAAACACTTCTCATTTGGGCTATCTATCGGACCACAATACCGAATTTTAGTTTTTTGCTCCAAAAATTCATGGCCTAAAGCCTTGGTGATTTTCAGTAAAAATCAATTTCCCATTAAATGGCTGGAAAATTAGATCGATCTGAACGTTACAATAACGAATGACCACAATACCGAATTTTAGTTTTTTACTCCAAAAATTCATGGCCTAAAGCCTTGGTGATTTTCAGTAAAAATCAATTTCCCATTAAATTGCTGGAAATCATGGATCGATCTTAACGTTGGTAAGCCTAACAATTGCGAGTAAAACACCTATCATTTGGGCTATCTATCGGACCACAATACCAAATTTTAGTTTTTTGCTCCAAAAATTCATGGCCTAAAGCCTTGGTGATTTTCAATAAAAATCAATTTCCCATTAAATGGCTGGAAAATTAGATCGAACTGAACGTTACAATAACGAATGACCACAATACCGAATTTTAGTTTTTTACTCCAATAATTCATGGCCTAAAGCCTTGGTGATTTTCAGTAAAAATCAATTTCCCATTAAATGGCTGGAAATCATGGATCGATCTTAACGTTGGTAAGCCTAACAATTGCGAGTAAAACACCTATCATTTGGGCTATCTATCGGACCACAATACCGAATTTTAGTTTTTTGCTCCAAAAATTCATGGCCTAAAGCCTTGGTGATTTTCAGTAAAAATCAATTTCCCATTAAATGGCTGGAAAATTAGATCGATCTGAACGTTACAATAACGAATGACCACAATACCGAATTTTACTTTTTTACTCCAAAAATTCATGGCCTAAAGCCTTGGTGATTTTCAGTAAAAATCAATTTCCCATTAAATTGCTGGAAATCATGGATCGATCTTAACGTTGGTAAGCCTAACAATTGCGAGTAAAACACCTATCATTTGGGCTATCTATCGGACCACAATACCAAATTTTAGTTTTTTGCTCCAAAAATTCATGGCCTAAAACCTTGGTGATTTTCAGTAAAAATCAATTTCCCATTAAATGGCTGGAAAATTAGATCGAACTGAACGTTACAATAACGAATGACCACAATACCGAATTTTAGTTTTTTACTCCAATAATTCATGGCCTAAAGCCTTGGTGATTTTCAGTAAAAATCAATTTCCCATTAAATGGCTGGAAATCATGGATCGATCTTAACGTTGGTAAGCCTAACAATTGCGAGTAAAACACCTATCATTTGGGCTATCTATCGGACCACAATACCGAATTTTAGTTTTTTGCTCCAAAAATTCATGGCCTAAAGCCTTGGTGATTTTCAGTAAAAATCAATTTCCCATTAAATGGCTGGAAAATTAGATCGATCTGAACGTTACAATAACGAATGACCACAATACCGAATTTTAGTTTTTTACTCCAAAAATTCATGGCCTAAAGCCTTGGTGATTTTCAGTAAAAATCAATTTCCCATTAAATGGCTGGAAATCATGAATCGATCTTAACGTTGGTAAGCCTAACAATTGCGAGTAAGACACCTATCATTTGGGCTATCTATCGGACAACCATAACGAATTTTAATTTTTTGCTCCAAAAATTCATGGCCTAAAGCCTTGGTGATTTTCAGTAAAAATCAATTTCCCACTAAATGGCTGGAAAATTAGATCGATCTGAACGTTACAATAACGAATGACCACAATACCCAATTTTAGTTTTTTACTCCTAAAATTCATGGCCTAAAGCCTTGGTGATTTTCAGTAAAAATCAATTTTCCATTAAATGGCTGGAAATCACGGATCGATCTTACCGTTGGTAAGCCTAACAATTGCGAGTAAAACACCTATCGTTTGGGCTATCTATCAAACCACAATAACGAATTTAATTTGTGGCTCCAAAAATTCATGGCCTAAAGCCTTGGTGATTTTCAGTAAAAATCAATTTCCCATTAAATGGCTGGAAATCATGGATCGATCTTAACGTTGGTAAGCCTAACAATTGCGAGTAAAACACCTCTCATTTGGGCTATCTATCGGACCACAATACCGAATTTTAGTTTTTTGCTCCAAAAATTCATGGCCTAAAGCCTTGGTGATTTTCAGTAAAAATCAATTTCCCATTAAATGGCTGGAAAATTAGATCGATCTGAACGTTACAATAACGAATGACCACAATACCGAATTTTAGTTTTTTACTCCAAAAATTCATGGCCTAAAGCCTTGGTGATTTTCAGTAAAAATCAATTTCCCATTAAATTGCTGGAAATCATGGATCGATCTTAACGTTGGTAAGCCTAACAATTGCGAGTAAAACACCTATCATTTGCGCTATCTATCGGACCACAATACCAAATTTTAGTTTTTTGCTCCAAAAATTCATGGCCTAAAGCCTTGGTGATTTTCAGTAAAAATCAATTTCCCAATAAATGGCTGGAAAATTAGATCGAACTGAACGTTACAATAACGAATGACCACAATACCGAATTTTAGTTTTTTACTCCAATAATTCATGGCCTAAAGCCTTGGTGATTTTCAGTAAAAATCAATTTCCCATTAAATGGCTGGAAATCATGGATCGATCTTAACGTTGGTAAGCCTAACAATTGCGAGTAAAACACCTATCATTTGGGCTATCTATCGGACCACAATACCGAATTTTAGTTTTTTGCTCCAAAAATTCATGGCCTAAAGCCTTGGTGATTTTCAGTAAAAATCAATTTCCCATTAAATGGCTGGAAAATTAGATCGATCTGAACGTTACAATAACGAATGACCACAATACCGAATTTTAGTTTTTTACTCCAAAAATTCATGGCCTAAAGCCTTGGTGATTTTCAGTAAAAATCAATTTCCCATTAAATGGCTGGAAATCATGAATCGATCTTAACGTTGGTAAGCCTAACAATTTCGGGTAAAACACCTATCATTTGGGCTATCTATCGGACCACAATACCGAATTTTAGTTTTTTGCTCCAAAAATTCATGGCCTAAAGCCTTGGTGATTTTCAGTAAAAATCAATTTCCCATTAAATGGCTGGAAAATTAGATCGATCTGAACGTTACAATAACGAATGACCACAATACCGAATTTTAGTTTTTTACTCCAAAAATTCATGGCCTAAAGCCTTGGTGATTTTCAGTCAAAATCAATTTCCCATTAAATGGCTGGAAATCATGGATCGATCTTAACGTTGGTAAGCCTAACAATTGCGAGTAAAACAACTATCATTTGGGCTATCTAGCGGACCACAATACCGAATTTTAATTTTTTACTCCAAAAATTCATGGCCTAAAGCCTTGGTGATTTTCAGTAAAAATCAATTTCCCATTAAATGGCTGGAAATCATGGATCGATCTTAACGTTGGTAAGCCTAACAATTGCGAGTAAGACACCTATCATTTGGGCTATCTATCGGACAACCATAACGAATTTTAATTTTTTGCTCCAAAAATTCATGGCCTAAAGCCTTGGTGATTTTCAGTAAAAATCAATTTCCCACTAAATGGCTGGAAAATTAGATCGATCTGAACGTTACAATAACGAATGACCACAATACCGAATTTTAGTTTTTTACTCCTAAAATTCATGGCCTAAAGCCTTGGTGATTTTCAGTAAAAATCAATTTCCCATTAAATGGCTGGAAATCACGGATCGATCTTACCGTTGGTAAGCCTAACAATTGCGAGTAAAACACCTATCATTTGGGCTATCTATCAAACCACAATAACGAATTTAATTTGAGGCTCCAAAAATTCATGGCCTAAAGCCTTGGTGATTTTCAGTAAAAATCAATTTCCCATTAAATGGCTGGAAATCATGGATCGATCTTAACGTTGGTAAGCCTAACAATTGCGAGTAAAACACCTCTCATTTGGGCTATCTATCGGACCACAATACCGAATTTTAGTTTTTTGCTCCAAAAATTCATGGCCTAAAGCCTTGGTGATTTTCAGTAAAAATCAATTTCCCATTAAATGGCTGGAAAATTAGATCGATCTTAACGTTACAATAACGAATGACCACAATACCGAATTTTAGTTTTTTACTCCAAAAATTCATGGCCTAAAGCCTTGGTGATTTTCACTAAAAATCAATTTCCCATTAAATGGCTGGAAATCATGGATCGATCTTAACGTTGGTAAGCCTAACAATTGCGAGTAAAACACCTCTCATTTGGGCTATCTATCGGACCACAATACCGAATTTTAATTTTTTACTCCAAAAATTCATGGCCTAAAGCCTTGGTGATTTTCAGTAAAAATCAATTTCCCATTAAATGGCTGGAAAATTAGATCGATCTGAACGTTACAATAACGAATGACCACAATACCGAATTTTAGTTTTTTACTCCAAAAATTCATGGCCTAAAGCCTTGGTGATTTTCAGTAAAAATCAATTTCCCATTAAATGGCTGGAAATCATGGATCGATCTTAACGTTGGTAAGCCTAACAATTGCGAGTAAAACACCTATCATTTGGGCTATCTATCGGACCACAATACCGAATTTTAGTTTTTTGCTCCAAAAATTCATGGCCTAAAGCCTTGGTGATTTTCAGTAAAAATCAATTTCCCATTAAATGGCTGGAAAATTAGATCGATCTGAACGTTACAATAACGAATGACCACAATACCGAATTTTAGTTTTTTACTCCAAAAATTCATGGCCTAAAGCCTTGGTGATTTTCAGTGAAAATCAATTTCCCATTAAATGGCTGGAAATCATGGATCGATCTTAACGTTGGTAAGCCTAACAATTGCGAGTAAGACACCTATCATTTGGGCTATCTATCGGACCACAATAACGAATTTTAATTTTTTGCTCCAAAAATTCATGGCCTATAGCCTTGGTGATTTTCAGTAAAAATCAATTTCTCATTAAATGGCTGGAAAATTAGATCGATCTGAACGTTACAATAACGAATGACCACAATACCGAATTTTAGTTTTTTACTCCAAAAATTCATGGCCTAAAGCCTTGGTGATTTTCAGTAAAAATCAATTTCCCATTAAATGGCTGGAAATCATGGATCGATCTTAACGTTGGTAAGCCTAACAATTGCGAGTAAAACACCTTTCATTTGGGCTATCTATCGGACCACAATACCGAATTTTAGATTTTTGCTCCAAAAATTCATGGCCTAAAGCCTTGGTGATTTTCAGTAAAAATCAATTTCCCATTAAATGGCTGGAAAATTAGATCGATCTGAACGGTATAATAAAGAATGACTACAATACCGAATTTTAGTTTTTTACTCCAAAAATTCATGGCCTAAAGCCTTGGTGATTTTCAGTAAAAATCAATTTCCCATTAAATGGCTGGAAATCATGGATCGATCTTAACGTTGGTAAGCCTAACAATTGCGAGTAAAACACCTATCATTTGGGCTATCTATCGGACCACAATCCCGAATTTTAGTTTTTTGCTCCAAAAATTCATGGCCTAAAGCCTTGGTGATTTTCAGTAAAAATCAATTTCCCATTAAATGGCTGGAAAATTAGATCGATCTGAACGTTACAATAACGAATGACCACAATACTGAATTTTAGTTTTTTACTCCAAAAATTCATGGCCTAAAGCCTTGGTGATTTTCAGTAAAAATCAATTTCCCATTAAATGGCTGGAAATCATGGATCGATCTTAACGTTGGTAAGCCTAAAACTGCGAGTAAAACACCTATCATTTGGGCTATCTATCGGACCACAATACCGAATTTTAGATTTTTGCTCCAAAAATTCATGGCCTAAAGCCTTGGTGATTTTCAGTAAAAATCAATTTCCCATTAAATGGCTGGAAAATTAGACCGATCTGAACGTTACAATAACGAATGACCACAATACCGAATTTTAGTTTTTTACTCCAAAAATTCATGGCCTAAAGCCTTGGTGATTTTCAGTAAAAATCAATTACCCATTAAATGGCTGGAAATCATGGATCGATCTTAACGTTCGTAAGCCTAACAATTGCGAGTAAATCACCTATCATTTGGGCTATCTATCGGACCACAATACCAAATTTTAGTTTTTTGCTCCAAAAATGCATGGCCTAAAGCCTTGGTGATTTTCAGTGAAAATCAATTTCCCATTAAATGGCTGGAAAATTAGATCGATCTGAACGTTACAATAACGAATGACCACAATACCGAATTTTAGTTTTTTACTCCAAAAATTCATGGCCTAAAGCCTTGGTGATTTTCAGTAAAAATCAATTTCCCATTAAATGGCTGGAAATCATGGATCGATCTTAACGTAGGTAAGCCTAACAATTGCGAGTAAAACACCTATCATTTGGGCTATCTATCGGACCACAATAACGAATTTAATTTGTGGCTCCAAAAATTCATGGCCTAAAGCCTTGGTGATTTTCAGTAAAAATCAATTTCCCATTAAATGGCTGGAAAATTAGATCGATCTGAACGTTACAATAACGAATGACCACAATACCGAATTTTAGTTTTTTACTCCAAAAATTCATGGCCTAAAGCCTTGGTGATTTTCAGTAAAAATCAATTTCCCATTAAATGGCTGGAAATCTTGGATCGATCCTTACGTTGGTAAGCCTAACAATTGCGAGTAAAACACCTATCATTTGGGCTATCTATCGGACCACAATAACGAATTTAATTAGTGGCTTCAAAAATTCATGGCCTAAAGCCTTGGTGATTTTCAGTAAAAACCAATTTCTCATTAAATGGCTGGAAAATTAGATCGATCTGAACGTTACAATAACGAATGACTACAATACCGAATTTTAGTTTTTTACTCCAATCGATCTTAACGTTGGTAAGCCTAACAATTGCGAGTAAAACACCTATCATTTGGGCTATCTATCGGACCACAATACCGAATTTTAGTTTTTTGCTCCAAAAATTCATGGCCTAAAGCCTTGGTGATTGTCAGTAAAAATCAATTTCCCATTAAATGGCTGAAAAATTAGATCGATCTGAACGTTACAATAACGAATGACTACAATACCGAATTTTAGTTTTTTACTCAAAAAATTCATGGCCTAAAGCCTTGGTGATTTTCAGTAAAAATCAATTTCCCATTAAATGGCTGGAAATCATGGATCGATATTAACGTTGGTAAGCCTAACAATTGCGAGTAAAACACCTATCATTTGGGCTATCTATCTGACCACAATACCAAATTTTAGTTTTTTGCTCCAAAAATTCATGGCCTAAAGCCTTGGTGATTTTCAGTAAAAATCAATTTCCCATTAAATGGCTGGAAAATTAGATCGACCTGAACGTTACAATAACGAATGACTACAATACCGAATTTTAGTTTTTACTGTAAAAATTCATGGCCTAAAGCCTTGGTGATTTTCAGTAAAAATCAATTTCCCATTAAATGGCTGGAAATCATGGATCGATCTTAACGTTGGTAAGCCTAACAATTGCGAGTAAAACACCTATCATTTGGGCTATCTATCGGACCACAATACCGAAATTTAGTTTTTTGCTCCAAAAATTAATGGCCTAAAGCCTTGGTGATTTTCAGTAAAAATCAATTTCTCATTAAATGGCTGGAAAATTAGATCGATCTGAACGTTACAATAACGAATGACCACAATACCGAATTTTAGTTTTTTACTCCACAAATTCATGGCCTAAAGCCTTGGTGATTTTCAGTAAAAATCAATTTCCCAATAAATGGCTGGAAATCATGGATCGATCTTAACGTTGGTAAGCCTAACAATTGCGAGTAAAACACCTATCATTTGGGCTATCTATCGGACCACAATCCCGAATTTTAGTTTTTTGCTCCAAAAATTCATGGCCTTAAGCCTTGGTGATTTTATGTAAAAATCAATTTCCCATTAAATGGCTGGAAAATTAGATCGATCTGAACGTTACAATAACGAATGACCACAATACCGAATTTTAGTTTTTTACTCCAAAAATTCATGGCCTAAAGCATTGGTGATTTTCAGTAAAAATCAATTTCCCATTAAATGGCTGGAAATCATGGATCGATCTTAACGTTGGTAAGCCTAACAACTGCGAGTAAAACACCTATCATTTGGGCTATCTATCGGACCACAATACCGAATTTTAGGTTTTTTGCTCCAAAAATTCATGGCCTAAAGCCTTGGTGATTTTCAGTAAAAATCAATTTCCCATTAAATGGCTGGAAAATTAGACCGATCTGAACGTTACAATAACGAATGACCACAATACCGAATTTTAGTTTTTTACTCCAAAAATTCATGGCCTAAAGCCTTGGTGATTTTCAGTAAAAATCAATTTCCCATTAAATGGCTGGAAATCATGGATCGATCTTAACGTTCGTAAGCCTAACAATTGCAAGTAAATCACCTATCATTTGGGCCATCTGTCGGACCACAATACCAAATTTTAGTTTTTTGCTCCAAAAATTCATGGCCTAAAGCCTTGGTGATTTTCAGTAAAAATCAATTTCCCATTAAATGGCTGGAAAATTAGATCGATCTGAACGTTACAATAACGAATGACCACAATACCGAATTTTAGTTTTTTACTCCAAAAATTCATGGCCTAAAGCCTTGGTGATTTTCAGTAAAAATCAATTTCCCATTAAATGGCTGGAAAATTAGATCGATCTGAACGTTACAATAACGAATGACCACAATACCGAATTTTAGTTTTTTACTCCTAAAATTCATGGCCTAAAGCCTTGGTGATTTTCAGTAAAAATCAATTTCCCATTAAATGGCTGGAAATCATGGATCGATCTTAACGTTGGTAAGCCTAACAATTGCGAGTAAAACACCTATCATTTGGGCTATCTATCGGACCACAATAACGAATTTAATTTGTGGCTCCAAAAATTCATGGCCTAAAGCCTTGGTGATTTTCAGTAAAAATCAATTTCCCTTTAAATGGCTGGAAAATTAGATCGATCTGAACGTTACAATAACGAATGACCACAATACCGAATTTTAGTTTTTTACTCCAAAAATTCATGGCCTAAAGCCTTGGTGATTTCCAGTAAAAATCAATTTCCCATTAAATGACTGGAAATCATGGATCGGTCCTTACGTTGGTAAGCCTAACAATTGCGAGTAAAACACCTATCATTTGGGCTATCTATCGGACCACAATAACGAATTTAATTAGTGGCTCCAAAAATTCATGGCCTAAAGCCTTGGTGATTTTCAGTAAAAATCAATTTCCCATTAAATGGCTAGAAAATTAGATCGATCTGAACGTTACAATAACGAATGACCACAATACCGAATTTTAGTTTTTAACTCCAAAAATTCATGGCCTAAAGCCTTAGCGATTTTCACTAAAAATCAATTTCCCATTAAATGGCTGGAAATCATGGATCGATCTTAACGTTGGTAAGGCTTACAATTGCGAGTAAAACACCTATCATTTGGGCTATCTATCGGACCACAATACCGAATTTTAGGTTTTTGCTCCAAAAATTCATGGCCTAAAGCCTTAGTGATTTTCACTAAAAATCAATTTCCCATTAAATGGCTGGAAATCATGGATCGATCTTAACGTTGGTAAGCCTAACAATTGCGAGTAAAACACCTATCATTTGGGCTATCTATCGGACCACAATACCGAATTTTAGGTTTTTGCTCCAAAAATTCATGGCCTAAAGCCTTGGTGATTTTCAGTAAAAATCAATTTCCCATTAAATGGCTGGAAAATTAGATCGATCTGAACGTTACAATAACGAATGACCACAATACCGAATTTTAGTTTTTTACTCCAAAAATTCATGGCCTAAAGCCTTGGTGATTTTCAGTAAAAATCAATTTCCCATTAAATGGCTGGAAATCATGGATCGATCTTAACGTTGGTAAGCCTAACAATTGCGAGTAAGACACCTATCATTTGGGCTATCTATCGGACCACCATAACGAATTTTAATTTTTTGCTCCAAAAATTCATGGCCTAAAGCCTTGGTGATTTTCAGTAAAAATCAATTTCCCATTAAATTGCTCGAAAATTAGATCGATCTGAACGTTACAATAACGAATGACCACAATACCGAATTTTAGTTTTTTACTCCAAAAATTCATGGCCTAAAGCCTTAGTGATTTTCACTAAAAATCAATTTCCCATTAAATGGCTGGAAATCATGGATCGATCTTAACGTTGGTAAGCCTAACAATTGCGAGTAAAACACCTCTCATTTGGGCTATCTATCGGACCACAATACCGAATTTTAGGTTTTTGCTCCAAAAATTCATGGCCTAAAGCCTTGGTGATTTTCAGTAAAAATCAATTTCCCAATAAATGGCTGGAAAATTAGACCGATCTGAACGTTACAATAACGAATGACCACAATACCGAATTTTAGTTTTTTACTCCAAAAATTCATGGCCTAGAGCCTTGGTGATTTTCAGTAAAAATCAATTTCCCAATAAATGGCTGGAAATCATGGATCGATCTTAACGCTGGTAAGCGTAATAATTGCGAGTAAAACACCTATCATTTGGGCTATCTATCGAACCACAATACCGAATTTTAATTTTTTGCTCCAAAAATTCATGGCCTAAAGCATTGGTGATTTTCAGTAAAAATCAATTTCCCATTAAATGGCTGGAAAATTAGATCGATCTGAACGTTACAATAACGAATGACCACAATACCGAATTTTAGTTTTTTACTCCAAAAATTCATGGCCTAGAGCCTTGGTGATTTTCAGTAAAAATCAATTTCCCAATAAAAGGCTGGAAATCATGGATCGATCTTAACGCTGGTAAGCGTAATAATTGCGAGTAAAACACCTATCATTTGGGCTATCTATCGAACCACAATACCGAATTTTAATTTTTTGCTCCAAAAATTCATGGCCTAAAGCCTTGGTGATTTTCAGTAAAAATCAATTTCCCATTAAATGGCTGGAAAATTAGATCGATCTGAACGTTACAATAACGAATGACCACAATACCGAATTTTAGTTTTTTACTCCAAAAATTCATGGCCTAAAGCCTTGGTGATTTTCAGTAAAAATCAATTTCCCATTAAATGGCTGGAAATCATGGATCGATCTTAACGTTGGTAAGCCTAACAATTGCGAGTTAAACACCTATCATTTGGGCTATCTATCGAACCACAATACCGAATTTAAATTTTTTGCTCCAAAAATTCATGGCCTAAAGCCTTGGTGATTTTCAGTAAAAATCAATTTCTCATTAAATGGCTGGAAAATTAGATCGATCTGAACGTTACAATAACGAATGACCACAATACCGAATTTTAGTTTTTTACTCCAAAAATTCATGGCCTAAAGCCTTGGTGATTTTCAGTAAAAATCAATTTCCCATTAAATGGCTGGAAAATTAGATCGATCTGAACGTTACAATAACGAATGACCACAATACCGAATATAAGTTTTTTACTCCAAAAATTCATGGCCTAAAGCCTTGGTGATTTTCAGTAAAAATCAATTTCCCATTAAATGGCTGGAAATCATGGATCGATCTTAACGTTGGTAAGCCTAACAATTGCGAGTAAAACACCTATCATTTGGGCTATCTATCGGACCACCATAACGAATTTTAGTTTTTTGCTCCAAAAATTCATGGCCTAAAGCCTTGGTGATTTTCAGTAAAAATCAATTTGCCATTAAATGGCTGAAAAATTAGATCGATCTGAACGTTACAATAACGAATGACCACAATACCGAATTTTAGTTTTTTACTCCAAAAATTCATGGCCTAAAGCCTTAGTGATTTTCACTAAAAATCAATTTCCCATTAAATGGCTGGAAATCATGGATCGATCTTAACGTTGGTAAGCCTAACAATTGCGAGTAAAACACCTATCATTTGGGCTATCTATCGGACCACAATACCGAATTTTAGGTTTTTGCTCCAAAAATTCATGGCCTAAAGCCTTGGTGATTTTCAGTAAAAATCAATTTCCCAATAAATGGCTGGAAAATTAGACCGATCTGAACGTTACAATAACGAATGACCACAATACCGAATTTTAGTTTTTTACTCCAAAAATTCATGGCCTAAAGCCTTAGTGATTTTCACTAAAAATCAATTTCCCATTAAATGGCTGGAAATCATGGATCGATCTTAACGTTGGTAAGCCTAACAATTGCAAGTAAATCACCTATCATTTGGGCCATCTATCGGACCACAATACCAAATTTTAGTTTTTTGCTCCAAAAATTCATGGCCTAAAGCCTTGGTGATTTTCAGTAAAAATCAATTTCCCATTAAATGGCTGGAAAATTAGATCGATCTGAACGTTACAATAACGAATGACCACAATACCGAATTTTAGTTTTTTACTCCAAAAATTCATGGCCTAAAGCCTTGGTGATTTTCAGTAAAAATCAATTTCCCATTAAATGGCTGGAAAATTAGATCGATCTGAACGTTACAATAACGAATGAGCACAATACCGAATTTTAGTTTTTTACTCCTAAAATTCATGGCCTAAAGCCTTGGTGATTTTCAGTAAAAATCAATTTCCCATTAAATGGCTGGAAATCATGGATCGATCTTAACATTGGTAAGCCTAACAATTGCGAGTAAAACACCTATCATTTGGGCTATCGATCGGACCACAATAACGAATTTAATTAGTGGCTCCAAAAATTCATGGCCTAAAGCCTTGGTGATTTTCAGTAAAAATCAATTTCCCATTAAATGGCTGGAAATCATAGATCGATCTTAACGTTGGTAAGCCTAACAATTGCGAGTAAAACACCTATCATTTGGGCTATCTATCTGACCACAATACCGAATTTTAGTTTTTTGCTCCAAAAATTCATGGCCTAAAGCCTTGGTGATTTTCAGTAAAAATCAATTTCCCATTAAATGGCTGGAAAATTAGATCGATCTGAACGTTACAATAACGAATGACTACAATACCGAATTTTAGTTTTTTACTCAAAAAATTCATGGCCTAAAGCCTTGGTGATTTTCGGTAAAAATCAATTTCCCATTAAATGGCTGGAAATCATAGATCGATCTTAACGTTGGTAAGCCTAACAATTGCGAGTAAAACACCTATCATTTGGGCTATCTATCTGACCACAATACCGAATTTTAGTTTTTTGCTCCAAAAATTCATGGCCTAAAGCCTTGGTGATTTTCAGTAAAAATCAATTTCCCATTAAATGGCTGGAAAATTAGATCGATCTGAACGTTACAATAACGAATGACTACAATACCGAATTTTAGTTTTTACTGTAAAAATTCATGGCCTAAAGCCTTGGTGATTTTCAGTAAAAATCAATTTCCCATTAAATGGCTCGAAAATTAGATCGATCTGAACGTTACAATAACGAATGACCACAATACCGAATTTTAGTTTTTTACTCCAAAATATCATGGCCTAAAGCCTTAGTGATTTTCACTAAAAATCAATTTCCCATTAAATGGCTGGAAATCATGGATCGTTCTTAACGTTGGTAAGCCTAACAATTGCGAGTAAAACACCTATCATTTGGGCTATCTATCGGACCACAATACCGAATTTTAGTTTTTTGCTCCAAAAATTCATGGCCTAAAGCCTTGGTGATTGTCAGTAAAAATCAATTTCACATTAAATGGCTGGAAAATTAGATCGATCTGAACGTTACAATAACGAATGACTACAATACCGAATTTTAGTTTTTTACTCAAAAAATTCATGGCCTAAAGCCTTGGTGATTTTCAGTAAAAATCAATTTCCCATTAAATGGCTGGAAATCATAAATCGATCTTAACGTTGGTAAGCCTAACAATTGCGAGTAAAACACCTATCATTTGGGCTATCTATCTGACCACAATACCGAATTTTAGTTTTTTGCTCCAAAAATTCATGGCCTAAAGCCTTGGTGATTTTCAGTAAAAATCAATTTCCCATTAAATGGCTGGAAAATTAGATCGATCTGAACGTTACAATAACGAATGACTACAATACCGAATTTTAGTTTTTACTGTAAAAATTCATGGCCTAAAGCCTTGGTGATTTTCAGTAAAAATCAATTTCCCATTAAATGGCTCGAAAATTAGATCGATCTGAACGTTACAATAACGAATGACCACAATACCGAATTTTAGTTTTTTACTCCAAAAATTCATGGCCTAAAGCCTTAGTGATTTTCACTAAAAATCAATTTCCCATTAAATGGCTGGAAATCATGGATCGATCTTAACGTTGGTAAGCCTAACAATTGCGAGTAAAACACCTATCATTTGGGCTATCTATCGGACCACAATACCGAATTTTAGGTTTTTGCTCCAAAAATGCATGGCCTAAAGCCTTGGTGATTTTCAGTAAAAATCAATTTCCCAATAAATGGCTGGAAAATTAGACCGATCTGAACGTTACAATAACGAATGACCACAATACCGAATTTTTAGTAAAAATCAATTTCCCATTAAATGGCTGGAAATCATGGATCGATCTTAACGTAGGTAAGCCTAACAATTGCGAGTAAAACACCTATCATTTGGGCTATCTATCGGACCACAATAACGAATTTAATTTGTGGCTCCAAAAATTCATGGCCTAAAGCCTTGGTGATTTTCAGTAAAAATCAATTTCCCATTAAATGGCTGGAAAATTAGATCGATCTGAACGTTACAATAACGAATGACCACAATAACGAATTTTAGTTTTTTACTCCAAAAATTCATGGCCTAAAGCCTTGGTGATTTTCAGTAAAAATCAATTTCCCATTAAATGGCTGGAAATCATGGATCGATCTTAACGTAGGTAAGCCTAACAATTGCGAGTAAGACACCTATCATTTGGGCTATCTATCGGACCACAATAACGAATTTAATTTGTGGCTCCAAAAATTCATGGCCTAAAGCCTTGGTGATTTTCAGTAAAAATCAATTTCCCATTAAATGGCTGGAAAATTAGACCGATCTGAACGTTACAATAACGAATGACCACAATACCGAATTTTAGTTTTTTACTCCAAAAATTCATGGCCTAAAGCCTTGGTGATTTTCAGTAAAAATCAATTTCCCATTAAATGGCTGGAAATCATGGATCGATCCTTACGTTGGTAAGCCTAACAATTGCGAGTAAAACACCTATCATTTGGGCTATCTATCGGACCACAATAACGAATTTAATTAGTGGCTCCAAAAATTCATGGCCTAAAGCCTTGGTGATTTTCAGTAAAAATCAATTTCCCATTAAATGGCTGGAAAATTAGATCGATCTGAACGTTACAATAACGAATGACTACAATACCGAATTTTAGTTTTTTACTCCAATCGATCTTAACGTTGGTAAGCCTAACAATTGCGAGTAAAACACCTATCATTTGGGCTATCTATCGGACCACAATACCGAATTTTAGTTTTTTGCTCCAAAAATTCATGGCCTAAAGCCTTGGTGATTGTCAGTAAAAATCAATTTCCCATTAAATGGCTGGAAAATTAGATCGATCTGAACGTTACAATAACGAATGACTACAATACCGAATTTTAGTTTTTTACTCAAAAAATTCATGGCCTAAAGCCTTGGTGATTTTCAGTAAAAATCAATTTCCCATTAAATGGCTGGAAATCATGGATCGATCCTTACGTTGGTAAGCCTAACAATTGCGAGTAAAACACCTATCATTTGGGCTATCTATCGGACCACAATAACGAATTTAATTAGTGGCTCCAAAAATTCATGGCCTAAAGCCTTGGTGATTTTCAGTAAAAATCAATTTCCCATTAAATGGCTGGAAAATTAGATCGATCTGAACGTTACAATAACGAATGACTACAATACCGAATTTTAGTTTTTTACTCCAATCGATCTTAACGTTGGTAAGCCTAACAATTGCGAGTAAAACACCTATCATTTGGGCTATCTATCGGACCACAATACCGAATTTTAGTTTTTTGCTCCAAAAATTCATGGCCTAAAGCCTTGGTGATTGTCAGTAAAAATCAATTTCCCATTAAATGGCTGGAAAATTAGATCGATCTGAACGTTACAATAACGAATGACTACAATACCGAATTTTAGTTTTTTGCTCCAAAAATTCATGGCCTAAAGCCTTGGTGATTTTCAGTAAAAATCATTTTTCCATTAAATGGCTGGAAAATTAGATCGATCTGAACGTTACAATAACGAATGACTACAATACCGAATTTTAGTTTTACTGTAAAAATTCATGGCCTAAAGCCTTGGTGATTTTCAGTAAAAATCAATTTCCCATTAAATGGCTGGAAATCATGGATCGATTTAACGTTGGTAAGCCTAACAATTGCGAGTGAAACACCTATCATTTGGGCTATCTATCTGACCACAATACCGAATTTTAGTTTTTTGCTCCAAAAATTCATGGCCTAAAGCCTTGGTGATTTTCAGTAAAAATCAATTTCCCATTAAATGGCTGGAAAATTAGATCGATCTGAACGTTACAATAACGAATGACTACAATACCGAATTTTAGTTTTTACTGTAAAAATTCATGGCCTAAAGCCTTGGTGATTTTCAGTAAAAATCAATTTCCCATTAAATGGCTGGAAAATTAGATCGATCTGAACGTTACAATAACGAATGACTACAATACCGAATTTTAGTTTTTTGCTCCAAAAATTCATGGCCTAAAGCCTTGGTGATTTTCAGTAAAAATCAATTTCCCATTAAATGGCTGGAAAATTAGATCGATCTGAACGTTACAATAACGAATGACCACAATACCGAATTTTAGTTTTTTACTCCACAAATTCATGGCCTAAAGCCTTGGTGATTTTCAGTAAAAATCAATTTCCCAATAAATGGCTAGAAATCATGGATCGATCTTAACGTTCGTAAGCCTAACAATTGCGAGTAAAACACCTATCATTTGGGCTATCTATCGGACCACAATCCCGAATTTTAGTTTTTTGCTCCAAAAATTCATGGCCTAAAGCCTTGGTGATTTTATGTAAAAATCAATTTCACATTAAATGGCTGGAAAATTAGATCGATCTGAACGTTACAATAACGAATGACCACAATACCGAATTTTAGTTTTTTACTCCAAAAATTCATGGCCTAAATCCGTGGTGATTTTCAGTAAAATTCAATTTCCCATTAAATGGCTGGAAATCATGGATCGATCTTAACGTAGGTAAGCTTAACAACTGCAAATAAAACACCTATCATTTGGGCTATCTATCGGACCACAATACCGAATTTTAGTTTTTTGCTCCAAAAATTCATGGCCTAAAGCCTTGGTGATTTTCAGTAAAAATCAATTTCCCATTAAATGGCTGGAAAATTAGACCGATCTGAACGTTACAATAACGAATGACCTCAATACCGAATTTTAGTTTTTTACTCCAAAAATTCATGGCCTAAAGCCTTGGTGATTTTCAGTAAAAATCAATTTCCCATTAAATGGCTGGAAATCATGGATCGATCTTAACGTTGGTAAGCCTAACAATTGCGAGTTAAACACCTATCATTTGGGCTATCTATCGAACCACAATACCGAATTTAAATTTTTTGCTCCAAAAATTCATGGCCTAAAGCCTTGGTGATTTTCAGTAAAAATCAATTTCCCATTAAATGGCTGGAAAATTAGATCGATCTGAACGTTACAATAACGAATGACCACAATACCGAATTTTAGTTTTTTACTCCAAAAATTCATGGCCTAAAGCCTTGGTGATTTTCAGTAAAAATCAATTTCCCATTAAATGGCAGGAAAATTAGATCGATCTGAACGTTACAATAACGAATGACCACAATACCGAATATAAGTTTTTTACTCCAAAAATTCATGGCCTAAAGCCTTGGTGATTTTCAGTAAAAATCAATTTCCCATTAAATGGCTGGAAATCATGGATCGATCTTAACGTTGGTAAGCCTAACAATTGCGAGTAAAACACCTATCATTTGGGCTATCTATCGGACCACCATAACGAATTTTAGTTTTTTGCTCCAAAAATTCATGGCCTAAAGCCTTGGTGATTTTCAGTAAAAATCAATTTGCCATTAAATGGCTGAAAAATTAGATCGATCTGAACGTTACAATAACGAATGACCACAATACCGAATTTTAGTTTTTTACTCCAAAAATTCATGGCCTAAAGCCTTAGTGATTTTCACTAAAAATCAATTTCCCATTAAATGGCTGGAAATCATGGATCGATCTTAACGTTGGTAAGGCTTACAATTGCGAGTAAAACACCTATCATTTGGGCTATCTATCGGACCACAATACCGAATTTTAGGTTTTTGCTCCAAAAATTCATGGCCTAAAGCCTTGGTGATTTTCAGTAAAAATCAATTTCCCAATAAATGGCTGGAAAATTAGACCGATCTGAACGTTACAATAACGAATGACCACAATACCGAATTTTAGTTTTTTACTCCAAAAATTCATGGCCTAAAGCCTTGGTGATTTTCAGTAAAAATCAATTTCCCATTAAATGGCTGGAAAATTAGATCGATCTGAACGTTACAATAACGAATGAGCACAATACCGAATTTTAGTTTTTTACTCCTAAAATTCATGGCCTAAAGCCTTGGTGATTTTCAGTAAAAATCAATTTCCCATTAAATGGCTGGAAATCATGGATCGATCTTAACATTGGTAAGCCTAACAATTGCGAGTAAAACACCTATCATTTGGGCTATCTATCGGACCACAATAACGAATTTAATTTGTGGCTCCAAAAATTCATGGCCTAAAGCCTTGGTGATTTTCAGTAAAAATCAATTTCCCATTAAATGGCTGGAAAATTAGATCGATCTGAACGTTACAATAACGAATGACCACAATACCGAATTTTAGTTTTTTACTCCAAAAATTCATGGCCTAAAGCCTTGGTGATTTCCAGTAAAAATCAATTTCCCATTAAATGACTGGAAATCATGGATCGGTCCTTACGTTGGTAAGCCTAACAATTGCGAGTAAAACACCTATCATTTGGGCTATCGATCGGACCACAATAACGAATTTAATTAGTGGCTCCAAAAATTCATGGCCTAAAGCCTTGGTGATTTTCAGTAAAAATCAATTTCCCATTAAATGGCTGGAAAATTAGATCGATCTGAACGTTACAATAACGAATGACCACAATACCGAATTTTAGTTTTTTACTCCAAAAATTCATGGCCTAATAAAGCCTTGGTGATTTTCAGTAAAAATCAATTTCCCAATAAATGGCTGGAAATCATGGATCGATCTTAACGTTGGTAAGCCTGACAATTGCGAGTAAAACACCTATCATTTGGGCTATCTATCGAACCACAATACCGAATTTAAATTTTTTGCTCCAAAAATTCATGGCCTAAAGCCTTGGTGATTTTCAGTAAAAATCAATTTCTCATTAAATGGCTGGAAAATTAGATCGATCTGAACGTTACAATAACGAATGACCCCAATACCGAATTTTAGTTTTTTACTCCAAAAATTCATGGCCTAAAGCCTTGGTGATTTTCAGTAAAAATCAATTTCCCATTAAATGGCTGGAAAATTAGATCGATCTGAACGTTACAATAACGAATGACCACAATACCGAATTTTAGTTTTTTACTCCAAAAATTCATGGCCTAAAGCCTTGGTGATTTTCAGTAAAAATCAATTTCCCATTAAATGGCTGGAAAATTAGATCGATCTGAACGTTACAATAACGAATGAGCACAATACCGAATTTTAGTTTTTTACTCCAAAAATTCATGGCCTAAAGCCTTGGTGATTTTCAGTAAAAATCAATTTCCCATTAAATGGCTGGAAATCATGGATCGATCTTAACATTGGTAAGCCTAACAATTGCGAGTAAAACACCTATCATTTGGGCTATCTATCGGACCACAATAACGAATTTAATTTGTGGCTCCAAAAATTCATGGCCTAAAGCCTTAGCGATTTTCACTAAAAATCAATTTCCCATTAAATGGCTGGAAAATTAGATCGATCTGAACGTTACAATAACGAATGACCACAATACCGAATTTTAGTTTTTTACTCCAAAAATTCATGGCCTAAAGCCTTGGTGATTTCCAGTAAAAATCAATTTCCCATTAAATGACTGGAAATCATGGATCGGTCCTTACGTTGGTAAGCCTAACAATTGCGAGTAAAACACCTATCATTTGGGCTATCGATCGGACCACAATAAAGAATTTAATTAGTGGCTCCAAAAATTCATGGCCTAAAGCCTTGGTGATTTTCAGTAAAAATGAATTTCCCATTAAATGGCTGGAAAATTAGATCGATCTGAACGTTACAATAACGAATGACCACAATACCGAATTTTAGTTTTTTACTCCAAAAATTCATGGCCTAAAGCCTTGGTGATTTTCAGTAAAAATCAATTTCCCATTAAATGGCTGGAAAATTAGATCGATCTGAACGTTACAATAACGAATGACCACAATACCGAATATAAGTTTTTTACTCCAAAAATTCATGGCCTAAAGCCTTGGTGATTTTCAGTAAAAATCAATTTCTCATTAAATTGCTGGAAATCATGGATCGATCTTAACATTGGTAAGCCTAACAATTGCGAGTAAAACACCTATCATTTGGGCTATCTATCGGACCACAATAACGAATTTAATTTGTGGCTCCAAAAATTCATGGCCTAAAGCCTTGGTGATTTTCAGTAAAAATCAATTTCCCAATAAATGGCTGGAAAATTAGACCGATCTGAACGTTACAATAACGAATGACCACAACAATACCGAATTTTAGTTTTTTACTCCAAAAATTCATGGCCTAAAGCCTTAGTGATTTTCACTAAAAATCAATTTCCCATTAAATGGCTGGAAATCATGGATCGATCTTAACGTTGGTAAGCCTAACAATTGCGAGTAAAACACCTATCATTTGGGCTATCTATCGGACCACAATACCGAATTTTAGGTTTTTGCTCCAAAAATTCATGGCCTAAAGCCTTGGTGATTTTCAGTAAAAATCAATTTCCCATTAAATGGCTGGAAAATTAGATCGATCTGAACGTTACAATAACGAATGACCACAATACCGAATTTTAGTTTTTTACTCCAAAAATTCATGGCCTAAAGCCTTGGTGATTTTCAGTAAAAATCAATTTCCCATTAAATGGCTGGAAATCATGGATCGATCTTAACGTTGGTAAGCCTAACAATTGCGAGTAAATCACCTATCATTTGGGCTATCTATCGGACCACCATAACGAATTTTAATTTTTTGCTCCAAAAATTCATGGCCTAAAGCCTTGGTGATTTTCAGTAAAAATCAATTTCCCATTAAATGGCTGGAAAATTAGATCGATCTGAACGTTACAATAACGAATGACCACAATACCGAATTTTAGTTTTTTACTCCAAAAATTCATGGCCTAAAGCCTTGGTGATTTTCAGTAAAAATCAATTTCCCATTAAATGGCTGGAAATCATGGATCGATCTTAACGTTGGTAAGCCTAACAATTGCGAGTAAGACACCTATCATTTGGGCTATCTATCGGACCACCATAACGAATTTTAATTTTTTGCTCCAAAAATTCATGGCCTAAAGCCTTGGTGATTTTCAGTAAAAATCAATTTCCCATTAAATGGCTCGAAAATTAGATCGATCTGAACGTTACAATAACGAATGACCACAATACCGAATTTTAGTTTTTTACTCCAAAAATTCATGGCCTAAAGCCTTAGTGATTTTCAGTAAAAATCAATTTCCCATTAAATGGCTGGAAATCATGGATCGATCTTAACGTTGGTAAGCCTAACAATTGCGAGTAAAACACCTATCATTTGGGCTATCTATCGGACCACAATACCGAATTTTAGGTTTTTGCTCCAAAAATTCATGGCCTAAAGCCTTGGTGATTTTCAGTAAAAATCAATTTCCCAATAAATGGCTGGAAAATTAGACCGATCTGAACGTTACAATAACGAATGACCACAATACCGAATTTTAGTTTTTTGCTCCAAAAATTCATGGCCTAAAGCCTTGGTGATTGTCAGTAAAAATCAATTTCCCATTAAATGGCTGGAAAATTAGATCGATCTGAACGTTACAATAACGAATGACTACAATACCGAATTTTAGTTTTTTGCTCCCAAAATTCATGGCCTAAAGCCTTGGTGATTTTCAGTAAAAATCATTTTTCCATTAAATGGCTGGAAAATTAGATCGATCTGAACGTTACAATAACGAATGACTACAATACCGAATTTTAGTTTTACTGTAAAAATTCATGGCCTAAAGCCTTGGTGATTTTCAGTAAAAATCAATTTCCCATTAAATGGCTGGAAATCATGGATCGATTTAACGTTGGTAAGCCTAACAATTGCGAGTGAAACACCTATCATTTGGGCTATCTATCTGACCACAATACCGAATTTTAGTTTTTTGCTCCAAAAATTCATGGCCTAAAGCCTTGGTGATTTTCAGTAAAAATCAATTTCCCATTAAATGGCTGGAAAATTAGATCGATCTGAACGTTACAATAACGAATGACTACAATACCGAATTTTAGTTTTTACTGTAAAAATTCATGGCCTAAAGCCTTGGTGATTTTCAGTAAAAATCAATTTCCCATTAAATGGCTGGAAAATTAGATCGATCTGAACGTTACAATAACGAATGACTACAATACCGAATTTTAGTTTTTTGCTCCAAAAATTCATGGCCTAAAGCCTTGGTGATTTTCAGTAAAAATCAATTTCCCATTAAATGGCTGGAAAATTAGATCGATCTGAACGTTACAATAACGAATGACCACAATACCGAATTTTAGTTTTTTACTCCACAAATTCATGGCCTAAAGCCTTGGTGATTTTCAGTAAAAATCAATTTCCCAATAAATGGCTGGAAATCATGGATCGATCTTAACGTTGGTAAGCCTAACAATTGCGAGTAAAACACCTATCATTTGGGCTATCTATCGGACCACAATCCCGAATTTTAGTTTTTTGCTCCAAAAATTCATGGCCTAAAGCCTTGGTGATTTTATGTAAAAATCAATTTCCCATTAAATGGCTGGAAAATTAGATCGATCTGAACGTTACAATAACGAATGACCACAATACCGAATTTTAGTTTTTTACTCCAAAAATTCATGGCCTAAATCCGTGGTGATTTTCAGTAAAATTCAATTTCCCATTAAATGGCTGGAAATCATGGATCGATCTTAACGTAGGTAAGCCTAACAACTGCAAATAAAACACCTATCATTTGGGCTATCTATCGGACCACAATACCGAATTTTAGTTTTTTGCTCCAAAAATTCATGGCCTAAAGCCTTGGTGATTTTCAGTAAAAATCAATTTCCCATTAAATGGCTGGAAAATTAGACCGATCTGAACGTTACAATAACGAATGACCACAATACCGAATTTTAGTTTTTTACTCCAAAAATTCATGGCCTAAAGCCTTGGTGATTTTCAGTAAAAATCAATTTCCCATTAAATGGCTGGAAATCATGGATCGATCTTAACGTTGGTAAGCCTAACAATTGCGAGTTAAACACCTATCATTTGGGCTATCTATCGAACCACAATACCGAATTTAAATTTTTTGCTCCAAAAATTCATGGCCTAAAGCCTTGGTGATTTTCAGTAAAAATCAATTTCCCATTAAATGGCTGGAAAATTAGATCGATCTGAACGTTACAATAACGAATGACCACAATACCGAATTTTAGTTTTTTACTCCAAAAATTCATGGCCTAAAGCCTTGGTGATTTTCAGTAAAAATCAATTTCCCATTAAATGGCAGGAAAATTAGATCGATCTGAACGTTACAATAACGAATGACCACAATACCGAATATAAGTTTTTTACTCCAAAAATTCATGGCCTAAAGCCTTGGTGATTTTCAGTAAAAATCAATTTCCCATTAAATGGCTGGAAATCATGGATCGATCTTAACGTTGGTAAGCCTAACAATTGCGAGTAAAACACCTATCATTTGGGCTATCTATCGGACCACCATAACGAATTTTAGTTTTTTGCTCCAAAAATTCATGGCCTAAAGCCTTGGTGATTTTCAGTAAAAATCAATTTGCCATTAAATGGCTGAAAAATTAGATCGATCTGAACGTTACAATAACGAATGACCACAATACCGAATTTTAGTTTTTTACTCCAAAAATTCATGGCCTAAAGCCTTAGTGATTTTCACTAAAAATCAATTTCCCATTAAATGGCTGGAAATCATGGATCGATCTTAACGTTGGTAAGGCTTACAATTGCGAGTAAAACACCTATCATTTGGGCTATCTATCGGACCACAATACCGAATTTTAGGTTTTTGCTCCAAAAATTCATGGCCTAAAGCCTTGGTGATTTTCAGTAAAAATCAATTTCCCAATAAATGGCTGGAAAATTAGACCGATCTGAACGTTACAATAACGAATGACCACAATACCGAATTTTAGTTTTTTACTCCAAAAATTCATGGCCTAAAGCCTTGGTGATTTTCACTAAAAATCAATTTCCCATTAAATGGCTGGAAATCATGGATCGATCTTAACGTTGGTAAGCCTAACAATTGCAAGTAAATCACCTATCATTTGGGCCTTCTATCGGACCACAATACCAAATTTTAGTTTTTTGCTCCAAAAATTCATGGCCTAAAGCCTTGGTGATTTTCAGTAAAAATCAATTTCCCATTAAATGGCTGGAAAATTAGATCGATCTGAACGTTACAATAACGAATGACCACAATACCGAATTTTAGTTTTTTACTCCAAAAATTCATGGCCTAAAGCCTTGGTGATTTTCAGTAAAAATCAATTTCCCATTAAATGGCTGGAAAATTAGATCGATCTGAACGTTACAATAACGAATGAGCACAATACCGAATTTTAGTTTTTTACTCCTAAAATTCATGGCCTAAAGCCTTGGTGATTTTCAGTAAAAATCAATTTCCCATTAAATGGCTGGAAATCATGGATCGATCTTAACATTGGTAAGCCTAACAATTGCGAGTAAAACACCTATCATTTGGGCTATCTATCGGACCACAATAACGAATTTAATTTGTGGCTCCAAAAATTCATGGCCTAAAGCCTTGGTGATTTTCAGTAAAAATCAATTTCCCATTAAATGGCTGGAAAATTAGATCGATCTGAACGTTACAATAACGAATGAGCACAATACCGAATTTTAGTTTTTTACTCCTAAAATTCATGGCCTAAAGCCTTGGTGATTTTCAGTAAAAATCAATTTCCCATTAAATGGCTGGAAATCATGGATCGATCTTAACATTGGTAAGCCTAACAATTGCGAGTAAAACACCTATCATTTGGGCTATCTATCGGACCACAATAACGAATTTAATTTGTGGCTCCAAAAATTCATGGCCTAAAGCCTTGGTGATTTTCAGTAAAAATCAATTTCCCATTAAATGGCTGGAAAATTAGATCGATCTGAACGTTACAATAACGAATGACCACAATACCGAATTTTAGTTTTTTACTCCAAAAATTCATGGCCTAATAAAGCCTTGGTGATTTTCAGTAAAAATCAATTTCCCAATAAATGGCTGGAAATCATGGATCGATCTTAACGTTGGTAAGCCTAACAATTGCGAGTAAAACACCTATCATTTGGGCTATCTATCGAACCACAATACCGAATTTAAATTTTTTGCTCCAAAAATTCATGGCCTAAAGCCTTGGTGATTTTCAGTAAAAATCAATTTCCCATTAAATGGCTGGAAAATTAGATCGATCTGAACGTTACAATAACGAATGACCCCAATACCGAATTTTAGTTTTTTACTCCAAAAATTCATGGCCTAAAGCCTTGGTGATTTTCAGTAAAAATCAATTTCCCATTAAATGGCTGGAAAATTAGATCGATCTGAACGTTACAATAACGAATGACCACAATACCGAATTTTAGTTTTTTACTCCAAAAATTCATGGCCTAAAGCCTTGGTGATTTTCAGTAAAAATCAATTTCCCATTAAATGGCTGGAAATCATGGATCGATCTTAACATTGGTAAGCCTAACAATTGCGAGTAAAACACCTATCATTTGGGCTATCTATCGGACCACAATAACGAATTTAATTTGTGGCTCCAAAAATTCATGGCCTAAAGCCTTAGCGATTTTCACTAAAAATCAATTTCCCATTAAATGGCTGGAAAATTAGATCGATCTGAACGTTACAATAACGAATGACCACAATACCGAATTTTAGTTTTTTACTCCAAAAATTCATGGCCTAAAGCCTTGGTGATTTCCAGTAAAAATCAATTTCCCATTAAATGACTGGAAATCATGGATCGGTCCTTACGTTGGTAAGCCTAACAATTGCGAGTAAAACACCTATCATTTGGGCTATCGATCGGACCACAATAACGAATTTAATTAGTGGCTCCAAAAATTCATGGCCTAAAGCCTTGGTGATTTTCAGTAAAAATCAATTTCCCATTAAATGGCTGGAAAATTAGATCGATCTGAACGTTACAATAACGAATGACCACAATACCGAATTTTAGTTTTTTACTCCAAAAATTCATGGCCTAAAGCCTTGGTGATTTTCAGTAAAAATCAATTTCCCATTAAATGGCTGGAAAATTAGATCGATCTGAACGTTACAATAACGAATGACCACAATACCGAATATAAGTTTTTTACTCCAAAAATTCATGGCCTAAAGCCTTGGTGATTTTCAGTAAAAATCAATTTCCCATTAAATTGCTGGAAATCATGGATCGATCTTAACATTGGTAAGCCTAACAATTGCGAGTAAAACACCTATCATTTGGGCTATCTATCGGACCACAATAACGAATTTAATTTGTGGCTCCAAAAATTCATGGCCTAAAGCCTTGGTGATTTTCAGTAAAAATCAATTTCCCAATAAATGGCTGGAAAATTAGACCGATCTGAACGTTACAATAACGAATGACCACAACAATACCGAATTTTAGTTTTTTACTCCAAAAATTCATGGCCTAAAGCCTTAGTGATTTTCACTAAAAATCAATTTCCCATTAAATGGCTGGAAATCATGGATCGATCTTAACGTTGGTAAACCTAACAATTGCGAGTAAAACACCTATCATTTGGGCTATCTATCGGACCACAATACCGAATTTTAGGTTTTTGCTCCAAAAATTCATGGCCTAAAGCCTTGGTGATTTTCAGTAAAAATCAATTTCCCATTAAATGGCTGGAAAATTAGATCGATCTGAACGTTACAATAACGAATGACCACAATACCGAATTTTAGTTTTTTACTCCAAAAATTCATGGCCTAAAGCCTTGGTGATTTTCAGTAAAAATCAATTTCCCATTAAATGGCTGGAAATCATGGATCGATCTTAACGTTGGTAAGCCTAACAATTGCGAGTAAATCACCTATCATTTGGGCTATCTATCGGACCACCATAACGAATTTTAATTTTTTGCTCCAAAAATTCATGGCCTAAAGCCTTGGTGATTTTCAGTAAAAATCAATTTCCCATTAAATGGCTGGAAAATTAGATCGATCTGAACGTCACAATAACGAATGACCACAATACCGAATTTTAGTTTTTTACTCCAAAAATTCATGGCCTAAAGCCTTGGTGATTTTCAGTAAAAATCAATTTCCCATTAAATGGCTGGAAATCATGGATCGATCTTAACGTTGGTAAGCCTAACAATTGCGAGTAAGACACCTATCATTTGGGCTATCTATCGGACCACCATAACGAATTTTAATTTTTTGCTCCAAAAATTCATGGCCTAAAGCCTTGGTGATTTTCAGTAAAAATCAATTTCCTATTAAATGGCTCGAAAATTAGATCGATCTGAACGTTACAATAACGAATGACCACAATACCGAATTTTAGTTTTTTACTCCAAAAATTCATGGCCTAAAGCCTTAGTGATTTTCACTAAAAATCAATTTCCCATTAAATGGCTGGAAATCATGGATCGATCTTAACGTTGGTAAGCCTAACAATTGCGAGTAAAACACCTATCATTTGGGCTATCTATCGGACCACAATACCGAATTTTAGGTTTTTGCTCCAAAAATTCATGGCCTAAAGCCTTTGTGATTTTCAGTAAAAATCAATTTCCCAATAAATGGCTGGAAAATTAGACCGATCTGAACGTTACAATAACGAATGACCACAATACCGAATTTTAGTTTTTTACTCCAAAAATTCATGGCCTAAAGCCTTGGTGATTTTCAGTAAAAATCAATTTCCCATTAAATGGCTGGAAATCATGGATCGATCTTAACGTTCGTAAGCCTAACAATTGCGAGTAAAACACCTATCATTTGGGCTATCTATCGGACCACAATACCAAATTTTAGTTTTTTGCTCCAAAAATTCATGGCCCAAAGCCTTGGTGATTTTCAGTAAAAATCAATTTCCCATTAAATGGCTGGAAAATTAGATCGATCTGAACGTTACAATAACGAATGACCACAATACCGAATTTTAGTTTTTTACTCCAAAAATTCATGGCCTAGAGCCTTGGTGATTTTCAGTAAAAATCAATTTCCCAATAAATGGCTGGAAATCATGGATCGATCTTAACGCTGGTAAGCGTAATAATTGCGAGTAAAACACCTATCATTTGGGCCATCTATCGAACCACAATACCGAATTTTAATTTTTTGCTCCAAAAATTCATGGCCTAAAGCCTTGGTGATTTTCAGTAAAAATCAATTTCCCATTAAATGGCTGGAAAATTAGATCGATCTGAACGTTACAATAACGAATGACCACAATACCGAATTTTAGTTTTTTATTCCAAAAATGCATGGCCTAAAGCGTTGGTGATTTTCAGTAAAAATCAATTTCCCATTAAATGGCTGGAAAATTAGATCGATCTGAACGTTACAATAACGAATGACCACAATACCGAATATAAGTTTTTTACTCCAAAAATTCATGGCCTAAAGCCTTGGTGATTTTCAGTAAAAATCAATTTCCCATTAAATGGCTGGAAATCATGGATCGATCTTAACGTTGGTAAGCCTAACAATTGCGAGTAAGACACCTATCATTTGGGCTATCTATCGGACCACCATAACGAATTTTAGTTTTTTGCTCCAAAAATTCATGGCCTAAAGCCTTGGTGATTTTCAGTAAAAATCAATTTCCCATTAAATGGCTGGAAAATTAGATCGATCTGAACGTTACAATAACGAATGACCACAATACCGAATTTTAGTTTTTTACTCCAAAAATTCATGGCCTAAAGCCTTAGTGATTTTCACTAAAAATCAATTTCCCATTAAATGGCTGGAAATCATGGATCGATCTTAACGTTGGTAAAGCTTACAATTGCGAGTAAAACACCTATCATTTGGGCTATCTATCGGACCACAATACCGAATTTTAGGTTTTTGCTCCAAAAATTCATGGCCTAAAGCCTTGGTGATTTTCAGTAAAAATCAATTTCCCAATAAATGGCTGGAAAATTAGACCGATTTGAACGTTACAATAACGAATGACCACAATACCGAATTTTAGTTTTTTACTCCAAAAATTCATGGCCTAAAGCCTTAGTGATTTTCACTAAAAATCAATTTCCCATTAAATGGCTGGAAATCATGGATCGATCTTAACGCTGGTAAGCCTAACAATTGCGAGTAAAACACCTATCATTTGGGCTATCTATCGGACCACAATACCGAATTTTAGGTTTTTGCTCCAAAAATTCATGGCCTAAAGCCTTGGTGATTTTCAGTAAAAATCAATTTCCCATTAAATGGCTGGAAAATTAGATCGATCTGAACGTTACAATAACGAATGACCACAATACCGAATTTTAGTTTTTTACTCCAAAAATTCATGGCCTAAAGCCTTGGTGATTTTCAGTAAAAATCAATTTCCCATTAAATGGCTGGAAATCATGGATCGATCTTAACGTTGGTACGCCTAACAATTGCGAGTAAATCACCTATCATTTGGGCTATCTATCGGACCACCATAACGAATTTTAATTTTTTGCTCCAAAAATTCATGGCCTAAAGCCTTGGTGATTTTCAGTAAAAATCAATTTCCCAATAAATGGCTAGAAAATTAGATCGATCTGAACGTTACAATAACGAATGACCACAATACCGAATTTTAGTTTTTTACTCCAAAAATTCATGGCCTAAAGCCTTGGTGATTTTCAGTAAAAATCAATTTCCCATTAAATGGCTGGAAAATTAGATCGATCTGAACGTTACAATAACGAATGACCACAATACCGAATATAAGTTTTTTACTCCAAAAATTCATAGCCTAAAGCCTTGTTGATTTTCAGTAAAAATCAATTTCCCATTAAATGGCTCGAAAATTAGATCGATCTGAACGTAACAATAACGAATGACCACAATACCGAATTTTAGTTTTTTACTCCAAAAATTCATGGCCTAAAGCCTTAGTGATTTTCACTAAAAATCAATTTCCCATTAAATGGCTGGAAATCATGGATCGATCTTAACGTTGGTAAGCCTAACAATTGCGAGTAAAACACCTATCATTTGGGCTATCTATCGGACCACAATACCGAATTTTAGGTTTTTGCTCCAAAAATTCATGGCCTAAAGCCTTGGTGATTTTCAGTAAAAATCAATTTCCCAATAAATGGCTGGAAAATTTGACCGATCTGAACGTTACAATAACGAATGACCACAATACCGAATTTTAGTTTTTTACTCCAAAAATTCATGGCCTAAAGCCTTGGTGATTTTCAGTAAAAATCAATTTCCCATTAAATGGCTGGAAATCATGGATCGATCTTAACGTTCGTAAGCCTAACAATTGCGAGTAAAACACCTATCATTTGGGCTATCTATCGGACCACAATACCAAATTTTAGTTTTTTGCTCCAAAAATTCATGGCCTAAAGCCTTGGTGATTTTCAGTAAAAATCAATTTCCCATTAAATGGCTGGAAAATTAGATCGATCTGAACGTTACAATAACGAATGACCACAATACCGAATTTTAGTTTTTTACTCCAAAAATTCATGGCCTAGAGCCTTGGTGATTTTCAGTAAAAATCAATTTCCCAATTAATGGCTGGAAATCATGGATCGATCTTAACGCTGGTAAGCGTAATAATTGCGAGTAAAACACCTATCATTTGGGCCATCTATCGAACCACAATACCGAATTTTAATTTTTTGCTCCAAAAATTCATGGCCTAAAGCCTTGGTGATTTTCAGTAAAAATCAATTTCCCATTAAATGGCTGGAAAATTAGATCGATCTGAACGTTACAATAACGAATGACCACAATACCGAATTTTAGTTTTTTATTCCAAAAATGCATGGCCTAAAGCGTTGGTGATTTTCAGTAAAAATCAATTTCCCATTAAATGGCTGGAAAATTAGATCGATCTGAACGTTACAATAACGAATGACCACAATACCGAATATAAGTTTTTTACTCCAAAAATTCATGGCCTAAAGCCTTGGTGATTTTCAGTAAAAATCAATTTCCCATTAAATGGCTGGAAATCATGGATCGATCTTAACGTTGGTAAGCCTAACAATTGCGAGTAAAACACCTATCATTTGGGCTATCTATCGGACCACCATAACGAATTTTAGTTTTTTGCTCCAAAAATTCATGGCCTAAAGCCTTGGTGATTTTCAGTAAAAATCAATTTGCCATTAAATGGCTGGAAAATTAGATCGATCTGAACGTTACAATAACGAATGACTACAATACCGAATTTTAGTTTTTTACTCCAAAAATTCATGGCCTAAAGCCTTAGTGATTTTCACTAAAAATCAATTTCCCATTAAATGGCTGGAAATCATGGATCGATCTTAACGTTGGTAAGGCTTACAATTGCGAGTAAAACACCTATCATTTGGGCTATCTATCGGACCACAATACCGAATTTTAGGTTTTTGCTCCAAAAATTCATGGCCTAAAGCCTTGGTGATTTTCAGTAAAAATCAATTTCCCAATAAACGGCTGGAAAATTAGACCGATCTGAACGTTACAATAACGAATGACCACAATACCGAATTTTAGTTTTTTACTCCAAAAATTCATGGCCTAAATCCTTAGTGATTTTCACTAAAAATCAATTTCCCATTAAATGGCTGGAAATCATGGATCGATCTTAACGTTGGTAAGCCTAACAATTGCGAGTAAAACACCTATCATTTGGGCTATCTATCGGACCACAATACCGAATTTTAGGTTTTTGCTCCAAAAATTCATGGCCTAAAGCCTTGGTGATTTTCAGTAAAAATCAATTTCCCATTAAATGGCTGGAAAATTAGATCGATCTGAACGTTACAATAACGAATGACCACAATACCGAATTTTAGTTTTTTACTCCAAAAATTCATGGCCTAAAGCCTTGGTGATTTTCAGTAAAAATCAATTTCCCATTAAATGGCTGGAAATCATGGATCGATCTTAACGTTGGTAAGCCTAACAATTGCGAGTAAATCACCTATCATTTGGGCTATTTATCGGACCACCATAACGAATTTTAATTTTTTGCTCCAAAAATTCATGGCCTAAAGCCTTGGTGATTTTCAGTAAAAATCAATTTCCCATTAAATGGCTGGAAAATTAGATCGATCTGAACGTTACAATAACGAATGACCACAATACCGAATTTTAGTTTTTTACTCCAAAAATTCATGGCCTAAAGCCTTGGTGATTTTCAGTAAAAATCAATTTCCCATTAAATGGCTGGAAATCATGGATCGATCTTAACGTTGGTAAGCCTAACAATTGCGAGTAAGACACCTATCATTTGGGCTATCTATCGGACCACCATAACGAATTTTAATTTTTTGCTCCAAAAATTCATGGCCTAAAGCCTTGGTGATTTTCAGTAAAAATCAATTTCCCATTAAATGGCTCGAAAATTAGATCGATCTGAACGTTACAATAACGAATGACCACAATACCGAATTTTAGTTTTTTACTCCAAAAATTCATGGCCTAAAGCCTTGGTGATTTTCAGTAAAAATCAATTTCCCATTAAATGGCTGGAAATCATGGATCGATCTTAACGTTCGTAAGCCTAACAATTGCGAGTAAAACACCTATCATTTGGGCTATCTATCGGACCACAATACCAAATTTTAGTTTTTTGTTCCAAAAATTCATGGCCTAAAGCCTTGGTGATTTTCAGTAAAAATCAATTTCCCATTAAATGGCTGGAAAATTAGATCGATCTGAACGTTACAATAACGAATGACCACAATACCGAATTTTAGTTTTTTACTCCAAAAATTCATGGCCTAGAGCCTTGGTGATTTTCAGTAAAAATCAATTTCCCAATAAATGGCTGGAAATCATGGATCGATCTTAACGCTGGTAAGCGTAATAATTGCGAGTAAAACACCTATCATTTGGGCCATCTATCGAACCACAATACCGAATTTTAATTTTTTGCTCCAAAAATTCATGGCCTAAAGCCTTGGTGATTTTCAGTAAAAATCAATTTCCCATTAAATGGCTGGAAAATTAGATCGATCTGAACGTTACAATAACGAATGACCACAATACCGAATTTGAGTTTTTTATTCCAAAAATGCATGGCCTAAAGCGTTGGTGATTTTCAGTAAAAATCAATTTCCCATTAAATGGCTGGAAATAAAGCCTTGGTGATTTTCAGTAAAAATTAATTTCCCATTAAATGGCTGGAAAATTAGATCGATCTGAACGTTACAATAGGCAATGACCGCAATACCGAATTTTAGTTTTTTCCTCTAAAAATTCATGGCCTAAAGCCTTGGTGATTTTCAGTAAAAATCAATTTCCCATTAAATTGCTGGAAATCATGGATCGATCTTAACGTTGGTTAACCTAACAATTGCGAGTAAGACATCTATCATTTGGGCTATCTATCGGACCACAATAACGAATTTTAATTTTTTGTTCCAAAAATTCATGGCCTAAAGCCTTGGTGATTTTCAGTAAAAATCAATTTCCCATTAAATGGCTGGAAAATTAGATCGATCTGAACGTTACAATAACGAATGACCACAATACCGAATTTTAGTTTTTATCTCCAAAAATTCATGGCCTAAAGCCTTGGTGATTTTCAGTAAAATCAATTTCCCATTAAATGGCTGGAAATCATGGATCGATCTTAACGTTGGTAAGCCTAACAATTGCGAGTAAGACACCTATCATTTGGGCTATCTATCAGACCACAATAACGAATTTTAATTTTTTACTCCAAAAATTCATGGACTAAAGCCTTGGTGATTTTCAGTAAAAATCAATTTCCCATTAAATGACTGGAAATCATGGATCGATCTTAACGTTGGTAAGCCTAACAATTGCGAGTAAGACACCTATCATTTGGGCTATCTATCGGACCACAATACCGAATTTTAATTTTTTGCTCCAAAAATTCATGACCTAAAGCCTTGGTGATTTTCAGTAAAAATCAATTTCCCATTAAATGGCTGGAAATAAAGCCTTGGTGATTTTCAGTAAAAATTAATTTCCCATTAAATGGCTGGAAAATTAGATCGATCTGAACGTTACAATAGGCAATGACCGCAATACCGAATTTTAGTTTTTTCCTCTAAAAATTCATGGCCTAAAGCCTTGGTGATTTTCAGTAAAAATCAATTTCCCATTAAATTGCTGGAAATCATGGATCGATCTTAACGTTGGTAAGCCTAACAATTGCGAGTAAGACACCTATCATTTGGGCTATCTATCGGACCACAATAACGAATTTTAATTTTTTGTTCCAAAAATTCATGGCCTAAAGCCTTGGTGATTTTCAGTAAAAATCAATTTCCCATTAAATGGCTGGAAAATTAGATCGATTTTAACGTTACAATAACGAATGACCACAATACCGAATTTTAGTTTTTTCCTCCAAAAATTCATGGCCTAAAGCCTTGGTGATTTTCAGTAAAATCAATTTCCCATTAAATGGCTGGAAATCATGGATCGATCTTAACGTTGGTAAGCCTAACAATTGCGAGTAAGACACCTATCATTTGGGCTATCTATCGGACCACAATACCGACGTTTAATTTTTTCCTCCAAAAATTCATGGCCTAAAGCCTTGCTGATTTTCAGTAAAAATCAATTTCCCATTAAATGGCTGGCAATCATGGATCGATCTTAACGTTGGTAAGCCTAACAATTGCGAGTAAGACAGCTTTCATTTGGGCAATCTATCGGACCACAATACCGACGTTTAATTTTTTCCTCCAAAAATTCATGGCCTAAAGCCTTGCTGATTTTCAGTAAAAATCAATTTCCCATTAAATGGCTGGAAATCATGGATCGATTTTAACGTTGGAAAGCCTAACAATTGCGAATAAGACACCTATCATTTGGGCTATCTATCGGACCACAATACCGAATTTTAATTTTTTGCTCCAAAAATTCATGACCTAAAGCCTTGGTGATTTTCAGTAAAAATCAATTTCCCATTAAATGGCTGGAAAATTAGATCGATCTGAACGTTACAATAACGAATGACCACAATACCGAATTTTAGTTTTTTCCTTCAAAAATTCATGGCCTAAAGCCTTGGTGATTTTCAGTAAAAATCAATTTCCCTTTAAATGGCTGGAAATCATGGATCGATCTTAACGTTGGTAAGCCTAACAATTACGAGTAAGACACCTATCATTTGCGCTATCTATCGGACCACAATAACGAATTTTAATTTTTTACTCGAAAAATTCATGGCCTAAAGCCTTGGTGATTTTCAGTAAAAATCAATTTCCCATTAAATGGCTGGAAATCATGGATCGATCTTAACGTTGGTAAGCCTAACAATTGCGAGTAAGGCACCTATCATTTGCGCTATCTATCGGACCACAATAACGAATTTTAATTTTTAGCTCCAAAAATTCATGGCCTAAAGCCTTGGTGATTTTCAGTAAAAATCAATTTCCCTTTAAATGGCTGGAAATTATAGATTGATCTTAACGTTGGTAAGCCTAACAATTGCGAGTAAGACACCTATCATTTGCGCTATCTATCGGACCACAATAACGAATTTTAATTTTTTGCTCCAAAAATTCATGGCCTAAAGCCTTGGTGATTTTCAGTAAAAATCAATTTCCCATTAAATGGCTGGAAATTATAGATTGATCTTAACGTTGGTAAGCCTAACAATTGCGAGTAAGACACCTATCATTTGGGCTATCTATCGGACCACCATAACGAATTTTAATTTTTTGCTCCAAAAATTCATGGCCTAAAGCCTTGGTGATTTTCAGTAAAAATCAATTTCCCATTAAATGGCTCGAAAATTAGATCGATCTGAACGTTACAATAACGAATGACCACAATACCGAATTTTAGTTTTTTACTCCAAAAATTCATGGCCTAAAGCCTTGGTGATTTTCAGTAAAAATCAATTTCCCATTAAATGGCTGGAAATCATGGATCGATCTTAACGTTCGTAAGCCTAACAATTGCGAGTAAAACACCTATCATTTGGGCTATCTATCGGACCACAATACCAAATTTTAGTTTTTTGTTCCAAAAATTCATGGCCTAAAGCCTTGGTGATTTTCAGTAAAAATCAATTTCCCATTAAATGGCTGGAAAATTAGATCGATCTGAACGTTACAATAACGAATGACCACAATACCGAATTTTAGTTTTTTACTCCAAAAATTCATGGCCTAGAGCCTTGGTGATTTTCAGTAAAAATCAATTTCCCAATAAATGGCTGGAAATCATGGATCGATCTTAACGCTGGTAAGCGTAATAATTGCGAGTAAAACACCTATCATTTGGGCCATCTATCGAACCACAATACCGAATTTTAATTTTTTGCTCCAAAAATTCATGGCCTAAAGCCTTGGTGATTTTCAGTAAAAATCAATTTCCCATTAAATGGCTGGAAAATTAGATCGATCTGAACGTTACAATAACGAATGACCACAATACCGAATTTGAGTTTTTTATTCCAAAAATGCATGGCCTAAAGCGTTGGTGATTTTCAGTAAAAATCAATTTCCCATTAAATGGCTGGAAATAAAGCCTTGGTGATTTTCAGTAAAAATTAATTTCCCATTAAATGGCTGGAAAATTAGATCGATCTGAACGTTACAATAGGCAATGACCGCAATAACAAATTTTAGTTTTTTCCTCTAAAAATTCATGGCCTAAAGCCTTGGTGATTTTCAGTAAAAATCAATTTCCCATTAAATTGCTGGAAATCATGGATCGATCTTAACGTTGGTTAACCTAACAATTGCGAGTAAGACATCTATCATTTGGGCTATCTATCGGACCACAATAACGAATTTTAATTTTTTGTTCCAAAAATTCATGGCCTAAAGCCTTGGTGATTTTCAGTAAAAATCAATTTCCCATTAAATGGCTGGAAAATTAGATCGATCTGAACGTTACAATAACGAATGACCACAATACCGAATTTTAGTTTTTATCTCCAAAAATTCATGGCCTAAAGCCTTGGTGATTTTCAGTAAAATCAATTTCCCATTAAATGGCTGGAAATCATGGATCGATCTTAACGTTGGTAAGCCTAACAATTGCGAGTAAGACACCTATCATTTGGGCTATCTATCAGACCACAATAACGAATTTTAATTTTTTACTCCAAAAATTCATGGACTAAAGCCTTGGTGATTTTCAGTAAAAATCAATTTCCCATTAAATGACTGGAAATCATGGATCGATCTTAACGTTGGTAAGCCTAACAATTGCGAGTAAGACACCTATCATTTGGGCTATCTATCGGACCACAATACCGAATTTTAATTTTTTGCTCCAAAAATTCATGACCTAAAGCCTTGGTGATTTTCAGTAAAAATCAATTTCCCATTAAATGGCTGGAAATAAAGCCTTGGTGATTTTCAGTAAAAATTAATTTCCCATTAAATGGCTGGAAAATTAGATCGATCTGAACGTTACAATAGGCAATGACCGCAATACCGAATTTTAGTTTTTTCCTCTAAAAATTCATGGCCTAAAGCCTTGGTGATTTTCAGTAAAAATCAATTTCCCATTAAATTGCTGGAAATCATGGATCGATCTTAACGTTGGTAAGCCTAACAATTGCGAGTAAGACACCTATTATTTGGGCTATCTATCGGACCACAATAACGAATTTTAATTTTTTGTTCCAAAAATTCATGGCCTAAAGCCTTGGTGATTTTCAGTAAAAATCAATTTCCCATTAAATGGCTGGAAAATTAGATCGATTTTAACGTTACAATAACGAATGACCACAATACCGAATTTTAGTTTTTTCCTCCAAAAATTCATGGCCTAAAGCCTTGGTGATTTTCAGTAAAATCAATTTCCCATTAAATGGCTGGAAATCATGGATCGATCTTAACGTTGGTAAGCCTAACAATTGCGAGTAAGACACCTATCATTTGGGCTATCTATCGGACCACAATACCGACGTTTAATTTTTTCCTCCAAAAATTCATGGCCTAAAGCCTTGCTGATTTTCAGTAAAAATCAATTTCCCATTAAATGGCTGGCAATCATGGATCGATCTTAACGTTGGTAAGCCTAACAATTGCGAGTAAGACAGCTTTCATTTGGGCAATCTATCGGACCACAATACCGACGTTTAATTTTTTCCTCCAAAAATTCATGGCCTAAAGCCTTGCTGATTTTCAGTAAAAATCAATTTCCCATTAAATGGCTGGAAATCATGGATCGATTTTAACGTTGGAAAGCCTAACAATTGCGAATAAGACACCTATCATTTGGGCTATCTATCGGACCACAATACCGAATTTTAATTTTTTGCTCCAAAAATTCATGACCTAAAGCCTTGGTGATTTTCAGTAAAAATCAATTTCCCATTAAATGGCTGGAAAATTAGATCGATCTGAACGTTACAATAACGAATGACCACAATACCGAATTTTAGTTTTTTCCTTCAAAAATTCATGGCCTAAAGCCTTGGTGATTTTCAGTAAAAATCAATTTCCCTTTAAATGGCTGGAAATCATGGATCGATCTTAACGTTGGTAAGCCTAACAATTGCGAGTAAGACACCTATCATTTGCGCTATCTATCGGACCACAATAACGAATTTTAATTTTTTACTCCAAAAATTCATGGCCTAAAGCCTTGGTGATTTTCAGTAAAAATCAATTTCCCATTAAATGGCTGAAAATCATGGATCGATCTTAACGTTGGTAAGCCTAACAATTGCGAGTAAGGCACCTATCATTTGCGCTATCTATCGGACCACAATAACGAATTTTAATTTTTAGCTCCAAAAATTCATGGCCTAAAGCCTTGGTGATTTTCAGTAAAAATCAATTTCCCATTAAATGGCTGGAAATTATAGATTGATCTTAACGTTGGTAAGCCTAACAATTGCGAGTAAGACACCTATCATTTGCGCTATCTATCGGACCACAATAACGAATTTTAATTTTTTGCTCCAAAAATTCATGGCCTAAAGCCTTGGTGATTTTCAGTAAAAATCAATTTCCCATTAAATGGCTGGAAATTATAGATTGATCTTATCATTGGTGTTGGAAACATCAATAACCATTACGGCCAACATTCAATGTCCAAAATATTCAACCTAAAAACCTGAAATTTAATTCACACAAAATTGGTGATTTTGGGAGCACATCGATTTCTCAAAAATTTCTTAACCATATCACAAACTTTTCTGAAAAAATTTGGGAAAAGAATGTCAAAAATCAATTAACCACAAATTAAAGACACCAAAAAATAATCCTAATAATATAAATTTTGTAATTTTTAAAATGTCAAAAATGTCCATCCCAAAAATGCGCTGGTCAAGATAAAGATATTATTTTGGGAATGTAACATTTCGGCCATTTTTCAATATGAGTAATTTCATTTATTTCACTTCAGTTAAATATATGTAACATGTAAGTTATATAAATAATATCGATAATATACTATATAATATATGTAATATAAGTTATACATATTAAAATTCAGTTATATAAAAGAAGAAATTCGAGTTGTCTACAATAAATTTACATTTTTTGCTAAATATTTACCACTTTCTCAATTTTCTTGTATTTCCGAAGATTTATTTTCTTTTTTGGAAAATAATGTCCTGCTCGCGTCTTTTCAATTGTTGGCATCGCCACAATTGATTCTCCTTGCAGGTCTTTTATCAATTTTGAAATACCGGCATTTTTACGAATAACTATAGTATTCAATCGCCTGTGGCCCGATTCTACACTATTTTGTGATGTCGGAAAATTTCGTTTAATTCGATTTATCTGCGACCAAACTACTGGATCATATCGTCGAGGTTTCACAGATATATAATTTTTATGGAACCACTCGTAAAGTTGCAATATAGTGCATTTGCATCCGCAACCCTTTACTTAATGTGCTGATAATATTTGTTTACCTCAGTATGTGGAACAAATTCCAAACATTTCAGCATTTTTATTTGTAAGCTGATGATTTAGTAACATAAAGCTTTATAGCCCGTTATGTTTTACAGAATGAAATGTTATTGTAAATTAGGAATATTTGAAATATGTTTGATTCAGTTAAGTGGTTATCTTATCACTACTTTGTATTTAGTTACCAAATATTTAAAGTTACTCTTCTTTTAAATACTGTAAAACTTTTGAAACTTGATTTTTTTTTTTTTTTTGCCTAATTGACGTTGCCGTTTTATTCGGTTATTCAGCTTTAATATACGTTTAAATATACGTTTTCATTCTATTTAGTGTTTAAAAATTTCGTTTTACATTAAGTAAAATTGTTACTGTCCCGTCATATCTAAAACTTCAGTTCAGAGTACGTGTATAGTGTCGTAGTACAGCAATCGTTGATGTGATTTTCTCGAGCAATGCTTGTGTAGTCGAGCTAATTAAAAAAAGGGTACTTGTGCATAAGCCCTACAAAATATTGTAAAACATTTCACCATTAAAATAATTACATTGCTTAAACCACATTCCAAAAAAAAAAAAAACAAAAAAAATGAAAATACTCCCAAAAAAGCTTCCAACAAAATCAAAATCTAATGGCCACAAAAATATTTTCCTCGATGTTTAACGTAAACGAGTAAAAAGGACAACCACCCAAATACATTATATTTTATGGGAATAGTAGTATATTTATATACCATACACAAAAAAAAGTGATTTTTTTTATCGTTAAAGGAAGGAAGTAATAGTATTCTACCGGTAAAATTGTCGTTTACTATTATAAATGAAATAGTTCAAAATATTTTGTTGAAATTTATATTATATACACTATTTTTTTGTGTGTGTTCATAAAGGAAATGAAATAAATAAATAAAAACGAAAAATACTAAAAATTGTTTGATACTAAATAAATGATTCGAAACACAAACAAAAAAGTTCTAAAATATCCTAAAAAATAATGTTACAGCTTTTTATTACCCATCGACAAAATTTATCGTTTTTTGTTGTAATTAAAGTGTTTGTTTGATTTAATGTTTAAAAGATTTATCTAATAATAAAATATTTCAAAGGTTAATTAGCAATTTGGGACACGTAACGTAAAGAGTAGACAAAACCGATTACCATCGTATCACAATGTGGATTAATTATTCTATTTAGTTTAATTTAAGAATAATATTTTTGCTATAGGTAGAGGTGTAACATATTTATTTTAACCCATACAAATAAATATTTTGTATTCTGTGAATTCTAGCATATGTTGGTTTTCATCAAAATTAAAATAAATAAATAAATTATTGTTTAAATAAATTCAATTGTAGGCTATTTAACAGTAAAGGATTTTATCGATATTATAAAATTAAATTTTAATATATTTGTTTTGTTTATAAAATGTAATTAGTTTTAAACAAATTAAAATTTTTCAGATCTTACAAACATGTTGATAAAAAACATTAGAGATACAAACACATGTGCCCTGACGTTTCAAAAACATGCTAATAAACTATTTGAGTTTCATAACAAACATTATGACGGTGTCATGAAAATCATAAGCACATAAAAAAATAAATTTTGTAAATTTTATTATTGTTATTAACAGCATTGTGTATATATTTTAGATTACAGCCGAAATAAAATTTTATTGTAATTTTTCTCACGGGATTAATGTTTTGTTGTGTATATAAAAATGCTAATCTAAAAATATGTATGGGTTTAACAAAACAAAATATGGCAAACATTTAAATGGAAAAATCAATAATAATGTAATCTTGAATTATTTAATTTATTAACAGTTGACTCTTAAAAGACGTTGTACTGAAATAAGTTAAAGAGAGTTCCAGTACGGACTTTAAGGCTGCTGACCTAAAATTAAGGACAACGAATCTAAAACTATATAAATATTTATTGTTTAATCAAGTGTTAATTATCCAGAATGAACAAAATCCTGTTTACTAAAATCCTATATTTCAAAATCCCGTATTCTAAATTCCAGCAGTTTGGATTTTATTAAAGGATTAACTATTCTATTAAAAATTAGAAATAAATATTTAATATTTTTTCTTGGACCACTACATTTGCCTGAAAAAAAATCCAGAAATTTTTACATATACAGAATGGATTGAAAAGCAAAAATCCAGAAAAAAATCTAGAAATTACCAGAAATACAATCCAGAAAAAATATTTGGTTTAAAATAAATAAAGAAAATTTCGATTTTATATACATTTGAAAAAATATTGATTTTTATCGAAGACTGCATAATCAAATATTTTGGAAGTATTAAATTGTAAAGCAAGTTGCATTAAAAGCTCCGTAATTTTTAGCGATTTGTTTTTGTTTTACCGGGGTTGTTCTTTGTTTTTGGTGCCTTGAGGTTGAGGGTTGGAATCTCAGAGAGCAGTTTACGTAAAAAAATAAAATAAAAATTTATGTTCATCTCATCTTTCAATGGACGGGCTACCCAAGTTCACTTTATGGTCGCCGGAAGTAATAACTTATAAATTAAGAACTGAAAAGCTTACGATAAAATATAATAGATATTTTCGAATCCGCAAAATTAAATTATTAAACATTTATTAAGCTGCTTATATGTCATGTAGTCGGTTTGATTTAGTGAATTTTAAACCGCAATACTCATGCTTGATCTTATTATGCATATATATATATATATATATATATATATATATATATATATATATATATATATATATATATATATATATATATATATATATATATATATATATATATATATATATATATATATATATATATATATATATATATATATATATATATATATATATATATATATATAAGTCCGCTTGTTTTAGCGAATTTTATGTTGGTATAATTTTTCAATTTGAGAATTAAAATTCATTTTAACGCAATCATATTTTACAATTTAATAATAACTTGCATTACATAAATCGTAATGCAAGGCTTGCATTAAGAATTAAAGTTATTTTTTCAACTGTGTAGACGTTTATAGACCTTTTACATCACTTGACTCGTTTATGGTACATCTATCAGTAGAAGCATCTGAAAGGTTAACGTTAATTTCCATTATCAAAAATATAACGAACTTTACGGAAAAACTAAAATTTAATAGACGTTTTATAATTTTTAATTTTAACTTGGGTCACACTTTGATAATTGTATTTCTGAATTTCTCCATTTTAGTTTTTCGGAGTTTTTTTGTTTCTGAGTTTGGTTCGGGATTTTTAGTTTCAGTATTTTTTTTCCTATAGATAAGGTAGCCAACCCATCGACGATTTTATTGGAGCAAATTGCGGATATGCATTAAATTAGGGTTGGCAACCTTATCTAGGAAAAAATAAACAGAAACTGAAAATCCTGAAAAAAGCCAGAATTATAAAATGTCTATTAAATTTGAGTTCTTCCGTAAAGTTGTTCATATTCATGATAATGGAAATTGCTTCGTAAACCTTTATGTTTACCACAAATGTTTTAAGTTATGAAAAATGTCTAAAAATGCCAGTAAAATTGAATTTTTATCATTTATTTTAAACAAAATATTTTTGCTGGATTGCATTTCTGGTAATTTCTTCAGGCAAATATAGTAATCCCCAAATCAACTTTCCAATCAAACCTAAACCTACCGAAAACTTAATAACTACCTCAACCCAAGAAACAAACGTCAAATATTATTTAAACTGAATCCTTCACTCAAGCCTAATGCAAGCTTATAAATCCAAATTCGATTTCATTTTAATTAGGTTATAATCAAATCTCAACCCTTACTCAACTCACTGCTCAAAAGCCAATTTGGCATTTTTAACCTCCCATTAAAGCTCCAATTCGGCCCCAAATTAATCCCCAACCGAAGCACTGACTCAAATCTACCTCAACTTCAATACTAACCCTATCCCACCCCATAACTCGACCTCAACTCCACCCTAAGCGTAACCGTGAACGCAACCATAATTCAACCTCAACTCAAAATTCAACTCAACTCCCAACTCAACCGTCAAGTCAACCCAAAACCCATGATCATACATGATCTTATAATCTAATCTCCATTTCAACCTCCAAATAAATCCCCAACTGAATCCATTTCTCAACCCTATCCCAACACCCATCTCAACAAATACTCAACCCTCAACACAACCCCAAACTAAATATCCCACTTAATCCTTAAACCAGCCTATATAAAAAATTGGTCAACATGTTAAAATCACCATTTGGGGTTTCTGGTCGATTCGTATGGTAAGTAGTCGATTCTCTTGATGTTCAGCTTCCAAAAGCATTCCAATTTTCCTCCATGACGATGATTATTAACACGTGTTATGTAATATAAATAGTTTTTTAAGATCTAACGGAGGAATTACCTAAAATAAAATATGATTTTCTTAATCCCGATTTTAAACATCCCAATCATCATATTCCAATGTTTCATGGAAACATTTGGGAATAGCAGTCGTTTTTCGACTTGTTCAAAGCAACAAGCTATACTCATGCAAATACCAATTCACACCGGCCTGGAAGTTACAATTTTTGAAGGGGTTGCTGAGCGGAGCTCAAGTAAAGCTTTTCAGCGCCCCGCCCAAAAATACGATAAGAAAAGGTCCAAAATCGACTATTTCATTAATACTTATTTGAAGCAACCGACCATCATAAAGTAGTGTAATGGACTTACATGACATTTTTAATGAGGTGGTACGTGGGCTAAAAGCTTAAGAAGAAAACGAATAATTAGATGATGACACTAAATTGCTATGGATTAGGACAGTAGATTTGTCGTACATTTGACATTCATCACCGAACTTGCCTCATCTAGAGAAATTCCAAAAAGATGACCATAAAAAATCTTAATCCCGTTACTATATCCTTTATCACGGAATAATCAAACAAGCTAGCGACACCACCAATATTTAGGGAGATGTTCATACGCATACGAACGTTAACGTTAAAGACGGTTACAAAATGAAAAGACGAAAATGAAAGACGTTTCGTTCTATTTAATACCCACTTCTCAGAAAAAACTAAAGAGAATTTTTATCAAAGGTTTAAAGTATATTTTTGCTTGTCTGCAAATATGTAATCTTCTCGTAAGAAATCGTTCTATTTTTGAGCTAATGCTCAATTACAAAGTGCATGGAGTCCACTTCCATTTCGATGTGTCCTTTTTCTAATATTTATTTATTTAATTTATTATACCTACAGTGGTATACAATCGGCAACAATAATTTAAATCAAAAAAATGGAAAGTATGTACATAATAAAATAAAAACAATAAAATGCCTATAAGGTCTTAAAAAGTTCACGTCTAAACGAATCTCTAGTCAAATTAAAATCAAACACATCGTATGAATAATTGAAAAGTCGAGACGTGGTCAAGGCTGGCTCCGAAAGTTGATAGTTTGTTGAGCCAGAATTGATTAGTAAAAAACTATCACGACGACGCAGACAACGTTCAGGAGCATAAATATTGAGTCGTGCGAGTAATTCAGAACAATCAATACGATACAACAAAATGTCGCAAACAAACAAAACGCAAGCCGCCACCCGACGCTGTTCTGAACGCTGTAATCCCAAAAGGTTGCAGCGCTCATGATAATGTGGAATAGCATAATTATCCATTGATGGTGTACTGCGAAGTGCGTATAAAACAAATTGCTTCTGAACGCTTTCAATTCTATCAGAATGGCACTTATAAAAAGGAGACCAAACCTGCGAGGCGTACTCTAGCCGAGAACGGACAAAGGCAACATACAACGACTTTAATGTAAGCGGGTCACAAAAGTCCCTGCAGTTACGCTTTATGAAACCCAACATCATATAAGCCTTTGCTATAACAGAATCAATGTGCCTCACAAACGTTAGATCGGAAGAAAATACTACCCCAAAATCGGACATCTACTCTACCCTTTCCACGACTCCATTAAACAGCGAATACCCATGAAATACCCGAGAGCGAATGCGAAAGAAAAAAATAGTTTTACATTTCGCTATATTCAGGGACAATTTGTTGTTAGCCGACCAAACACAAAATGTGTCTAAATCCCTTTGCAACCTAAGACAGTCAGATACACTACAAATTGGTGCAAATATTTTCAAATCGTCTGCATACAGCAGGCAATGCGCGAACTCAAAGCACTGAACAACATCATTAATAAACAGTGAAAAAAGAAGAGGTCCAATATGACTTCCCTGTGTGACACTAGAGGTAACTCGAAATAAAACTGAGGACGAGTCATAGATCTTAACATACTGCTATCGATCCGAAAGATAACATTGAAGCCAATTAGTTGGAATGAATTGACAGTTCAATTTCTCAAGCCTATTGATAAGTATCGAATGATCAATCTCATCAAAAGCCTTTGTAAAGTCCGTGTACACAACATCCAGTTGTTGCCTGATTGCAATACTGCTATGTAAGTGCCTACAAAATGAAATCAGGTTGGTCACTGTGGATCTTCCAGCATAAAAGCCATGTTGAGCAGGACAAATTAACGATTTCAAATGAAAAAAATAGAAATTTTTGTACCAGTGCTTCGAATTGTTTCGGTATAGCAGAGAGTGTAGCGATCCCACGGTAATTGCTGATTTCACACCTTTTACCAGATTTGAAAATTTTCCAGGGCTCCGGGAAAACCCCTGTACGGAGGCTTTCGTTAAAAATAAACACGAGAGGAACAGCTAAACCATCCGCACAGTTTTTCGTAAGGATGGGTGGAATGCCGTCATGTCCTGAGCCCTTATTCACGTCAAGCCCCGCCAAACTATCGGAGATCTCATCTAAAGAAAACCTCAACAGACTAAATTCCGAACAGTCACTAGATTTAGTAATAGTAGTATGAGATTGCTCATAGACAGACTTAAAATAGTTGGCAAATGAATTACAGATATTCGAGGGCCGACTTGCAGATGAGTTCTGATAAATCATAAGTGACGGAAATCCAACAACATTTCTTTTGCTGTTGATGAAATTCCAGAAATTTTTAGAATTAGTAGTAAGATCTTCTTCAATCGGCAAAATATAATTATTATAAAAGAACCGGTTTAAAATTCGAAATTCCATACGGGCTGCATTGAACCCAGAGTAAAACTTATCCCCATGTACCCTATATAATGAATGAAGTTTATTACGACGCTTCCCGAGTAGCACAAGTTTATCATTATACCATCGCTCACGAAATTGCGGTTTATCTTTTACCTTCGGAACAAACATGTCGATGCCAGCCATGATCCGCTCGTCCAGCAGAGGGACAATCTTGTTCAAGTCCACTCCTCGTTGAAGAAAGCTCCAGTCCGAATTGGCTAGAAATTCGTTTAAGGAGACATAATCTGCACATCTAAAATTAAAATGAGAACCATTATTGTAAGTAAAATTAGTAACACACTTTTCATGAAATATATTTATCATAATCGGAGGGTGGTAAATGCTCGCACAGCCAGTGAAATCCTCACAAGATGAAATCCCCGAATGTAAAACATCATTAGCGAAAACCAGGTCCAAAAACTTGCTGCAGCTGTTAGACACTCTGTTTTGTTGAGTGGTAGCAATGCTCGCAAAATATTCTATCGTATGTAACACCATTTCGTCTTTAGAAGACGAAGTAAAAACTCCATCAACATGAAACCAAATAGCATCACGAAGATTAAAGTCGCCAACAAACATAAGGTGTTCGCCAGCTCCTACTAAAGGTAACACAATTAAACCAACAAAATTTGTTATCTCCACATAATAATCCAAGTTTGAGCCACTAGGAATATCTACAGCGACCACGATCACGGAGGAATGGGCGACCTTTACACGGACTGTCATAATCTCTAGTTGAGAATGACAAGCGATCATCTCGTTCAAAATCGAACACTTCACAGCAATCAACACTCCTCCACCTTTCATGCTGGTTAGGAAGTTATATCGGTCTTTCCTATGGACGACATAGTTGGATGGAAAATATTCCTCGAAATTAAAACTGGCTGTAAGCCAGGTCTCACCAATAGTTATAATGTCGTAATCATTGTCAAGAACCCCAGGCCGAAAGGCTTTAGCTTTGCTCCAAATACTCGATGCATTGTGGTAATAAATCAACGTAAATGCCATCAGTTTAGAGTTCAAATGACCCATGATAATTCTGTTGCGGTTGTCACAATTGAATTCATGTTGAATATTCGACGGAGTAATACTGGTGCTAAGGTGGTTATTATGTAGGTAGTTATTATGATTATTGTTATTATTATTTTTATTATTATTATTATTATAATTAAATTCTAAATTCATTCTGTTAGAGCTGAGCGTGGGACTAAAAAATTATTGTTCATTGATTTCCGACGTGAATTTAAAAATTCTTTAATCAAGACTCCAGAAGGCCACGCCGATAAATCAAGCATTTGGTCAAATTTGCTTACAGGAATACCGATTTTAAATGATACATAATCGCGATCATCATTACGTCGAAAGCAATATAATACAGGTTTCTCGACTACAAATTTGTTTTTGATATACATCATGAGATCATCATCAGTAACGTCCTTACATAATCGAGAAATAAAAATCCACCGTAGCGGCTCAACGGTACGCAAAGTAGAGTTCAAATCACCACTAACAATAAAAATTTTTTTTTTTAGGCGAGTCCATATTATTGTCTAACGATTTAGCAGTTCAAGCCGTTGTTATGTTATTATTCTAATTACTCTTAGATCTTGTAAGTATTGGTATGGCAAATTCCATATCAGTTGGTTTTGTTGTTTTTTTTTTTCAATTTTACAGACGACGACTGTTGAGATGGTGTTGGTTTTAACAAACTTTTCACGTTAATATTAATAGCGGCTGATGTTTAATTTAGCAATGACAAGGACGCTGATATAAAATCGATAGAATTACTCATATGATCATTCGTTTCCTTGAGAATTTTATAAACATTAATACAAACACTACATCGCCATGAAAAATTAGGAATTATCGAAATGGCATCAAACACAGGTTTTTTAATCCCAGAACATCCAAAATGAATAAGTTTATTACATTCACCAGCACAAAAAAAAAAGTTTTCAGACACTTTGGCACTACATTCACAGCACACAGACATTATTATTTAAATCAAAAAATATTAATTAATAAGATCACAGTTATGTATTTATGTATCACAGATTATTGATAAATTTTATGATTTATAGCCGTTTCACAGTTATTAGAAAAATAGTTAATTTAATTGAAAACAAAATAACAAATTTTTTAAAATTAAAACAAAATGTTATCACAAAATGTATAGATAAATTATTTAACCATACGTATATTAAAATTTAATTTTAAGAGCAAATTGTATACGTGTGATCACAACGATCATCAAGCGACTCTATTTGCCTTCGACCACGCTGAAAGATTTTCCAAATCAGACTGAGACTATTTATTGTGGGATAAACGCATTTGATGTCATGCGTTATATTTTGTGACTTAGTTTTGCTTTTCCTGAAATTTTTAAACTTAAAATTTCCCCAGGTTAAAATTTTTGGTACGATTTTACCTAATTTTTACTGCCATCACTGCCATCTGTATATTGACCTGATCGCCAAACGATTTGTAACAAGCTTTTATTTCAATTTGACCAAAATGCTGTTGTTATGAAATTTTTTTTAAATTTTCTTTTAAATAAATTAATTATTACAAGAAAATTAAAACAATCAGCGATCATAATTAAAGATTTGTAACGTTTTCATTTAAAAATTTGTCTTAGGAAAAAAAGTGATTTCCCATATGTTTTATGTGTTTTACTATGAAAAGTTTGGTTTTTCCTCATTTCTAATTCCCTTATAAAAGCTTTGATTTTTAGACTAAGGCTTTGTATAATCTAGGTTGCTTTGACTGTATTCATCATATTTTTGTCGCTTTACAAATTGTTCAACTACATTTTAATAGCTAGACTAATTTTTAGATCACATATAAATTTTGATCTGATCCGGATTACGGATAATATTTAAAATTCATCTCGGTTAATTCGACGCATTAAAATAGTTCATGGAACTACCAATACTTATCAATTCAGTTGTAAACAGTTTACGTGTGAAACTGCCAATAAATTCCGGCAATCAACCAAAATCAATTTTTAATAGTGATCCCTTTACTCAGGAAGTTGTTCATTCTCAAAATTCTCACTTTAAAAAGTCAATTGCCCGATTTGTTTTAAAATTCAATATTTAGTATTAGAGTACATTATGAAATCAATTCATAGTTTAACACAACAATCAAATCGATTTTCATTATCCGTTTTCTGGTTTAAAATAAAATATAAAATGTGTAATATTTGGAAGAATCTCAATTATCAGAAGTAATATTTAAATATACTGCTACGTTAGAAGCATGTATAACTGAAGGGTGGCTTACTGATGTAAAATTCCAAATAAAGTGTTTGAAGAGACGATAAAACGTTATAAAATATTTTGTATGCTAGTAAAATTAGTAATTTAGTAAATGGTACCTTTTGGTCGAGCATTTGTACGCTGCGTAAATTTTAAAAAATGTTCATAAATATATTTTACGGTTTTAGTTAAATCATATATTTTTGGGCCCATATTAAAAATGTTTGGGGGTGTTTTGGTCAATCGTTGCATTTCATTTGCAGTCGTTTTCGATATCTCGATATTTTCCGATTTATTGTTTAACCTTTCGTTACCGTAAGGTTCATTTTCATCAAATGTCTCTTAAAACAGAAATGACTTTGAAACGATTGATCACAACACTCAGTACGGATAAATAATTGTCATTGTACTTCTAAAATTATGAAAGTATTTTCAAATGGTTTATAAGGTATGACAAGCTATCAAAATCAATTTTACATGGTAAACAAAGCATTTCATGATACGTGTAATTAACAGGTTAATTATAAAATTTCAGTTTAACTATTAATAAATTTGGATATTCTAATTAACAGGTATTTTAATCCTTTTCCCAAATGATTGCTTTCTGAAACTTTACCAATGTCTTCTGGTTTAATAAATTGAAGTATTTCTTCGTCAATTTTACTGTCTTAAAATTAAATTAAAAAAAAATAATAATAATAATAACAATAAATAATAAAGTATAGAAGTATTCATTATGTCTCAACAAATACATATACTCAAATAATTGTTATAACAAATCACTCGACGTACATACTTACGTAACGTAATATTTAATTTAATTTTTTAAAATTTGTTTAAATACTCACAACACTAACTCACAACCTTTGAATCTTTGCAGAATATTTTTCGATATACCCCAGCTTTTTAGTAAATTGGAAACATTTTCTAAACAATCCATTTATTAATATTAACAATTTTCAAGAGTTTAGATTTTTATTTTATTATAACTGTTAATTTTTTAAAACTATTTCGATCACAGAATTAAAATTTCAACTATTATCTGAGGTAGTCAGTTTGCTTTTGACGAAATAAATAATTTTTTGGCATTTTCCAGTGTAAACTAGTAATAAACATTTGAGTTAATATAATTATTTTTAATTTTATTAAAGAAAATTAATTATTATAAAGTAACATTCTTGTATACGGCTACTTTTTTAAAACGAATTTTAATTAACTGAATTAATATTTTTTTAAATTTGACGAAATTTAATTAATTTCAAAAAAAATATTTTTTTTTTGAACAATATTTTTAAAGAAATTTAATAAATATTACCAAATATTAGTCGTGTTTTTTATGAGAACTGCACTAGACCTCGATAAATTTTGAATTCCTTATAATCTATGTAAACAGAAAAAAAAATTAATTCTTCAAGTGCTAATGTGTAGTGCATTTAACATAAATACACATTTTAAGTTGTTACAGCAATAAATACATAATTACAATTATAGCTTATTTGATAGTAACACTTGATAAACCCATGAATTTATCGAGTGTAGTTGCGTGTAATGCCGTCAGCAAGAAATAAGAAAATATTGATGAAATAACTGAAGGGGGAAATTTTTAAACGTAACATGTGTATTTATGTTAAATACACCACATTTAGTGCAGTTCTCATGGAAAACACGGCTATTATATAAAGGACTATTTCAAAGGATATTTTATAACTGTTATTTAACAGTAATTAATATAAGAGAATAAGAACTCACGTGTGTCTTTTAGATACTATTAAAGTTAGTCGAAAGTTTTCAGCCGCAAGTTATAAAATGTCGGTAAAAGTGTCTTGGCCACATCAGCCTAATATATAAAATATTTTAAATAAAATATTATGACGAAACATATTTTAAACAACCTAGAAACTGATACTATGACACTTTAAAGGTTGAATTTACACAAATTTTTTAATTTTATATGGGCTTTTAATTCCAACGCATTTTCCCGAGCGCCCCACATGGAACTTGTCTTATTAATTTTTCTAGCAATAACTGTTGGCTAGGCACACTAATTGAAATACTTCCCAGACATTACACTTTAAATATTGAATTTAAACAAATTTTTAAATTTTATACGGGCATTTTATTGAGACGAATTTTTGCATGCTCCTCACATGAAACTTGCCCTGATGATTTTTCTAGAGATTATCATTGACTTTTATTGAAAAACTTTCCAAACATAACACTTTAAGGGTTGAACTTATACAAATTTTTACATTTTACATTTGGCTTTTCCGATGAAACTTAAAGTATAATTCCTATGGTAAACAGTGACAAACCAAACTGAGCCTTTATTTAGTCGTACTATCACTTCAAGAAAATACCAGTTTCTAGGTTGTTTAAAATATATTTCGTCAAAATATTTTATTTAAAATATTTTTCGGATGAAATATGTCGGCTGGGAACTTTCGGCTGATACAGCCAACTTAACCAAGGTCTTTTTTAGTTAGAAAAAAAACTAATGAGTATAAAGAATCTCTCTTCGTCAACCTGGATTTTAGATGACTACTACATTTTATTAAAGTAAATAATAGTCATTAAGTAAATATACAGCTATTCATATGTAACTGTTTAGTTTAAGAAGAATTTGTAAGATTAATTGCCATTAATGGATGATAAGTATATTACATTGACGAATCTTAATAAACCACAAGAAGAATCTTTATATTCAATCTAAAACCATTAAAAATTTAAATGAATTTCAATTAATTTAAATGCATTAAAATAACGTTAGTTTGTTAAAAAGCAAGCCTATGATTAAAAAATATTACGTCTCAATAACACAACTTCGTTTTATTGAGAAATTTCTTTATCCATGAAAGAATGCCTTCGTTGATTTTTTAAAGAGGACTAATCCGTTATTAGCATACGAACCTTTTTCTCAGTGTGCTAGCTTCACTTCTCGCCGCTCACTGATTCACATTTTGTATGAAATACATTACTACATGTAGCTAATATAGTATTTTGGTATTATACAAAAGTGTATTTTTCATTGCACTTGAAATAGTTACTATTTATTTTATCATAAACATTTTAATATATCATGAAAATTAAAAATAAATATACAAATAAGTTGGTAATAAGTTGTTTTTTTATTTTTACTTGATAATGAAAATAAAAATTATGTAACAGCTACGCCGTCCCAATTTTGTTAATATCTGCAATCCGCATAGTTTAATTATAGCGCCTAAATGCCTTATCGGTAAGCTGTTGTATTTTTAAAAAAAAATATTATTGTTGCATTGTTTAAGTCGATAAGTAGGTACATACCGATGGCCACAAATAAATGTTTTGTTATTAGATGCCGCGGTTGCTTGAGTTGGTGTTGTGCGAAGGTAATAAGTTTTGCGCACGAAAAGAAAAAAAAATTGTCAGCTGAAAATTAAGTTTGAAGTTAAATAAATTTTTAATTTGGTTTAACAGTATAAGTTAAGTCTAAAAATTGTTTTTGGTAAAAACAAACAAAAAACAAACAATTATTCTTGAAAGTTCTGTAAAAAAAAAGAAATATTGTTAATAGTGGCTAAAATTTATTACTAAGTAATTAATTCTAGAAAGTTTTGATAATAATAATAGGTTTTGGCAAAAAAAAAGAAATAAGGGTATAATATAATAAATTAAAAATAATAATCATCATTCATCAATGATAAAAAATTTGGTTGATAGCGAAAGTTTGAACCGGGGATGTGGAATACGATATAAAATGTTCGGCACCGGCTCCGGATCTCACTCCGGACATTTATAGATTTATTAACGACTCCGGCTCCAGCTCCAGCTCCGGCTCCAACTCCGGCTCCAACTCCGACTCCTGCTTCTTCAACAAATTATCTGGGGTGACATGTTCTACCATCACTATTTTCGATGTTCGATCGAACATTGTATCTCTTTTTTTCGTTTTCTTAATCACGCTTTATCTATTGCCGTTCATTAGTATAATTTTCTATACTATTTAATTCCATCGTAATCGATAAAGTATCGCAAACAAAAATTTTAGTGATGAAGTGCAGAATAAATAGCACGATGAATTGAACAAGTCGAAAGCATAATAAAAAAACGTAATAAAACAAGCGAAACAATGTACAATTTTGTTCTTGATAAAAAAGAAACAAAGCCAACTGAACATCGAAAATAGTGATGGTAGAACATGTGACCCCAGTGCGTTATTATCTGTGCGTAAAGCAAATTTTAATAATTATACTGAAATTTTTTTGCCAAAAAAAGCCAGCCTGTTAAATCAGTCTATTTTTAGTCACGTGTACGAAATAAACTAATCAAAATAACATTAAACTGATAACTTCCCTAGGAAAATTATCAGTTATTATGGTTTTAATTGGAATATTTTGTACACGTGACTCAAATTGACCGATTTAATAGGCTTGGTATTTTAGCAAAACATACTCTGGCATGAGCAATGAAAAGAATTCATAGTTTTATTTTACAATAAAAACTGTTTCAACATAACACTTTCATAGTACAATTTACAATCTAGCAGCCTTAATTAATTATGTGTTAAGAAATATGAAAGAAAAGAAAAAGAAAATTGCAAAAAATGTTCGCTTCGAATACCCCTCGAGCATTGATAAATACCTCATAAATTTATTATATTTCCTCAAGCACGTTGCTTTAAGTTAACATCAGCCCCTCGGCCTGTGGCCTCGAACTGTTACCAAGCAACGTGATTTCGAAAAATATAATAAAATTATTTCGGCAAATTATCAATGCCCTTGAAATATTACTGCTGATAATTTTCTCATGACATACCTCCGACAACTTCTACAATTTTTTTTTTTTTCGATATAATGTGTAGTGCAAAGCTTACAAGTTCTTGCTTACATTTTGGCATAACGAATACATAAGTAAACCTAAGCGTGGTGAACTACAGTCGTTGATAATATGGCATAGATAAGACTGCGGTGATGGAACTGGATGGGCCCAGCGCATATTACTAATTTACATACAGTATGAACGGACGAACGACGCCAAAGAAATATTCTGTACAAAATCAGAGCTAATGAAGCAAATAAAATTGTGAGGACTAACAGCAAAGCAACCTTGATTATACAAAGCCATAGTCTAAAAAACACAGCTTTTATAAAGGAATTAGAAACGAGGAAAAAACCAAACTTTTCATAGTAAAATACACAAAACATATGGGAAATCACGTTTCTCCCTAAAACAAATTTTTAATATTTGAATTTCAACATATATGAATGTCGTTTAAGTAAATCGTTTTCATTTTCTTGTAATAATTAAATTATTTAATCCAAAATATAAAAAAATTTCATAACAACAGCATTGTGGTCAAATTAAAATAAAAGCTTACTACAATTCGTTTGGTCATTAAGTCAATACACATTACATAGATGGCAGTGATGGCCGTAAAAATTTGATAAAATCATACCAAAAATTACCACCTGAGGAAATTTCAAGTAAAAAAACTGTAGGAAAAGTAAAACAAATTCACAAAATATTAAGTACGAGTAATAATTTTGTGACTAAATAATTTTTTTTCGTATTTTTCTGTAAATACTTTAGACATCTTACGTACACTAGTAAAACTAAAGATAAATTTAGCAAGTATTATTTTAATTCATCACAGACAACTTTGATTTATTTTTAAAAAGGGAAATTCGAAAAATATATTTTAGGCATAGTTTAATTTTAATATTTCTGCAATTAAAATTTATTCAATAACAATATAGCCTTCTTAAATGTTGTTGTTCAAGTTACGTAGAAAACATTTATATAAACGTTTTATAATATATTTGCTTTTTTAATTGAAAAACTTGAAGCTAAAAAACACCATTTTTACTATGGATTCCTATGGAAACCAATGAAAAGTTATACCACTAAAAAAGCTTCTAAAAAATACGTCAATATGATTATGGCTCTATACTCTAGAATGCACTGCTAACAGGCGCGACAGGTGAAGGTGGGATATATTTGTAATGGTAAATTTATTTCTTGATGTACATTCTATTGTCAATGAGCTATTGCTCCAAATACATAGAGTCTGCAACTATGATGTGGATATTGTTTGAAAAAGTTGTAACGAATAGCCGACCTTGCGGCCGTCCGTTAACAGATGCCCAGTAGTCACCACCTGCAGCATTATGCCGGCAATCGCACAGTCTAGGGTGTGGGGTTGTGGTGGTGCCCTTTCTGGGTCAAAAGTAAGGTGCAGGCCTTAGTGAAACCATACCAAAAAAAATCTTACACACTCACATGCCGTCACGTTCACCTCCTGAAATATAATTCAATAATCTATAACTTCATTATTCCATTACTACAATCAAAAAAAATAATTTTACAATAACAAAATACACTATGGTTACGTTAACAATACTAGGAATCTTATAAATTTTTCTCGTTTTTCTAGTAAGCAGCACACAAGCATGGCTACCAAAAAAAAAAATCCACAATTACTCCACGGTCCAGTTTATGAGTCAGCAGGGCCCTCCGAAACTCGATAATCAAAATCTGTAACGACACCAAGAAGCACCCAAAACAAGATAAAAACAAAAAATGTATAAGATTAATACAGAATAAATTGTGGTGTACAATAAAAATAACAAAATTAAACCGCATAGTTGTAGCAATGACCTCAATGATAGATATCAGTTAATCCCCAACTACCCGTTATTACGGTTCCATGAATCGACTTCTGCGGTGGTGGTGACTCTATACGATTCAGAAACGCACAATCCCGTTGACTATGTTTGTTTTTCCGTTCTCCGTAGCTCGGTTGCACCACGCCCTCGCGTCTCACTTTCTAATTTTTTTATCGCTCGATTTCCACTTCGAAATAAAATTCACCGATTGTTTGATATCGGCGTATAATACAGATGCGGTTGCTAATGATGGGTATTTGATGGCAGGAATTATTGATGTGTACCAATTATTTGGTAAATTACACACCATATCCCACTTTAACACAAGCAGCTATTCCGTATTCGAATACAATATTTGTAAGCACCGTATTAGTAGCTGATTTCCTGGATTATCCGGGTAATTTTCTAGAGTTGATTTTCCTTTTAAGTTTTTTTTTTTATTTTTATTTATATTAAGTTTAACTTTATTTTTATATAACTTCTTTCAGAATTTATTTTCTTATTCTTTTTATTTGTTCTTTTCGCTATCATATGACACATCAATCTCCCTTACGTCCGTTTTTTCTTCACCACCTCAACCACGACACACACGCCACACAATTGAAACGACAATTCCACACACAAACATCAAAAACTGCGCCATCTGACCCATTTCACATGACTTACATAATTATTATCGCAGCCTCAAACCCAAGGGAAATTATCAAAGATGCACATCTTTTATCTTGCCATAATGCATTTTCAACCCATTGGCAGCCATGACTAGGCGCAAAGTCTATTCGTTACAAAGTTTAAGAAGGTTTTATGTCCAATGACAATTTTTTTAAGCACCGTAACCGCAGATTATGGATAAGCGTTGGCCATTTTACAATGGAATAAATTAACTATTGATTGACCACGCAAAATGTTATTTCATTGAATTGTTAGATATATATAGTATAAGGCGCTATTGAATTAATTGATTGTTGGTTTCAATATTAGATTATTGGTTTAAAAAAGTTAAAATACAAATATTAGTATGCCCTTTGCTTTCTAAAGGCAATAAAGCATCCTAGCTGGTCAAAGTTTCTATTGATTTGTCACCGATTGCGAATTTTCAGATCCCAAAAGTCCCTGTTAATTCTTCTTGAGTTTTTTTCAATTTTTTGTTTGGTTTAACATCAATAATTTCTCGTGAAATGTCATTGATTGATTGATTGATTGATTGCGATGTACGATCAAGCATTAAGCAAGTCTCCCGTATTATAAATGCGAATACCACACCACTATACCCATGTCACGACACCATTCTTCATGAAGCCAAACCCCGTAAAGAAAGGCTTCACATCGATAACCACATAAGTCTAATAGTATGATATCCGCCCCTGGCCAGGCCGCCGTCGTACACCTTTTTACATATAACAAGATCGAGGGATGGGAAAGGAATGTTAGCAACAAAGACTCAACCCGGTTCCAGACACCTAAGTAGTTGATAGTTAGTAAATTTGTTAGTAATATATTTTTTAGTAATTTTGCACAATTTAAAGTTCTTCTACTGCTCCAACCTGTAAGAGAAGACACAATGACAACACAAATTTACTGGTGCCGCAAACTCTTTTTTCTGAAAAGCTGTAAACAACTATTATTATTCCCTCCACCATTTGTTCCATCGGCGGTTGTGAGGGGGGCGAGATTTCGTTCCATCATCATGTTCCCATGCGGTCACTCAAATTTATACTAACTGTAGGTAGTGTTGCTTGACGTTGTTGTTGAAATCGTTGCGTCTCTGCTGTCTCTTCTACTCGCCCCCAATAATTTCTCGTGAAATGTCATGACAAAATATTTAATTAGATTTGCCTTCTTAATAGAAAATTGGAAAAAATAAGACTTCCCAAAAATCTTGACCCAAGTTTCTCTCCGAAAATTTTAAAGTTATATTTCTCGAGATTTCGAGAGGTAAAAAAGACAAAGATTTCTCAAGAAGAAACCGAGAAGAACAGGAAAATAGGAATAAAAACAAACAGAAATCCGGAGCCCGACTCGATCAATTCCACATGGCTCCGACTCCTTAAAAAATACGAAAATAAACATAAACTCCGCAGCTCCGACTTCGCAGCTCTGGTTTGAACATTGAAAAGTAAACAGTGAAAAAAAAAATTAACAAATACCAAAACAATGGTGTTCTAGAAATCTAGAATTAGAATGGACAATGTAGCCCATTGTTCGCCAGTGACTTTTTTTTTTGTGATGTGAATGGGATAGTAAAAAACGAAAAAAATAAAAATAAAAAATAAACAACACAATTAAAAGTGATTACATAAAAGAACTAAAGAACATAATTAAAAGTTAAAGTTAAAGTGTATAAACGGTCAATTTGTGATTCCATTAACCACTTTGAATTAGCGAATTATAACATCACTAGACGAAAATATATTATTCAAAATTTAATATACAGGCACCTAAATGGTTATACATAATTGAACAAAATCTTCAATAAACAGATCAACAGGCTGCAACACCAGATCGTTAAGTGTTTTCTATATTTTTTTTTTTTTTTTTTTGTTCAATTATATTTTCTTTTAAAATTTCAATAGTTTTCTTTATTTATATAATTGCATAATTTTTTTTTTTTTTTTGGAATAGCATTAATTTTCGGTGTAGGGTAGTTTTAGGTTAGCTAGGTTAGGGTAGTGTTTACGAAGAATTTATTTTATTCACAATCATTGTTTGTTTTTTTGTTTTGTACGAAAATAAATTTGTTGATTTTTTTTTTCTCGATTGCTAAATCCAAGTTAAAATTAGTTTTTACATTCGCAACAAATTAATTTGAGAATGAGCTGCGGATGAGTTAGGGTGGGTAAATGTGTTGAACATAACGGTAGGTATTCAGGATCATCCTCCCTGCGGTTAATCCCGTTCTACACATACTCTAAAACCCCACGCCATACCCTTATGGTTAGCCGGCAACAACCGCCCGACAAGAGTCCCTGTGTAGGTTCAATTCTGTTAGCACAAAGCGTATTTTGGAGGATAATTTAGTTAATTCTTAGGCCGTGTGCGAATCGGTTAAAAAGTTAAATATTTTAACTGTGATAGAAATAAAAAAATTCCACCTCATTTTTTAACAGTTTTGCTGTGCGAATTGCAACCAGTTAAAAAGTTAAACTTTTGACGTTTACATGTTTTCTAAGCTCGTTCATTTGACACGGTTGTGAATAATATTCGATTTAATTTTTAAATTAATAAAAGCTAAAATGAATTCCGATTTAATAATATACTATTTGCCTATTATTACTCGATTGTGTGTTTTGTATCAAAAACACCTCGAGTTAATTGCAAAACACTATAGGCAAAATGAAATTGTAAAGGTAACGATCATCATAATTAATATTATGTCAATAGAGTAATAAATATTAAATAATACATTTTTATCTTAGCGTCCAAAATATTTACAAATTTCCGTAGTATCAGCTACGATTGAGGCTATCCTAAATGGTAATGAAGTAGAGACAAAAAGATCATTGAGAATCAACCAAAAAATCTATAAATTTATTTTGGCAATCATGACACAGAAACATCACGGTTGGTCTGTAGGTTACGAACTCATTGTATTTCTATACTGGATGGCGTCAGGTTGTAGCTACAGGGTCTTTGGTGAAACAGGGTTGTGGAAAATTATTCTGGGCTAAGCCGGTATACAATTAGAGATATTATTTATAAAATGTTTGATTTCTTGTGTGTTAAAATGAGACATGTTGTTCATTTGCCAAGTGACGATGATTTTGAAGAAATTGGTAACAGGTTTTGTTCCCAGGCAAGAACACCAATATTTAAAAATGCGGTTGGAGCAATTGACGGATGCCACATTAGGATAAAGTGCCCCGTGAAAAAACACGACGAATATATAAATTACAAAGGATTTTATTCCATTGTGCTTCAAGCGGTCGTTGATAGCAAGGGAATGTTTCGCAATTAATTTATTGGGTATCCCGGATCGGTGCATGATACTCGAGTTTTACAAAACAGCCCGTTATACCGATTGAACAAGTTTCCTCCCACAAATTTTTATTTATTAGGTGATGGTGGATACTCATGCAAACTTCAACCGTGTGCTATAATGACACCGTACAAAAATCCAAACGAAAATCAAAAGAAGTTCAACACGGTGCACAGCAAAGCGAGGAATGTAGTGTAATGCGCTTTCGGCATAATGAAAAGTCGGTGGCGAAACATTTTTTTCAAAGCGTTCGAGCAAAATATCAAAAATTGTGTGAAGATTATCACAGTGGCTTGTATTTTGCACAATATATGCATTCTGGGAGATGATTTGAATCTTAATTTGTTAGAATCACACTATGATCCTGATAATTTTGATATCATTAATAGAAATAGAAATGATAGTAGTGAAGGAGTTAATTTTAGAGACTCGTTATTGGAAGAATTAATTTTAAATAGTGAATAATAAAACTTAACGGGGTTCAATTTGAATTAATTTATTCATTAAAATCCTTCGTACATTTTTGAATTTATTTTATTTTATTTAAATTTTTTACTCCGAATTTTCTGACTCCGAAATTAGTAAGCTCGATACGTCTATATCGGGAAATTGTTTTATAACAATTTGTCCGAATATCGCTAACGCGCAGCTCACTTTGTTGCCAATTTTGCGACTTTCTTTTAGAAACGCGTCTTCGGCTTTGATGTTTTACCTCGCGATCGACTGCTGTTTCTTGATGATAGTGGTGTTGTGGATTCACTATACGATGATAATGGCATCGTGCGTGAAAAGTCGTTTGACGGCCCGGGCGTTGGACTTTCTTCATCGTCAAATTCGTCATCGGACGAATCTATAGACATATTAGCATCTGTTATTCCCTCGATACTACTCGAGGTACGTGGCGGATAAAAATTATCCTTTTTCGACGCATATTCATGTAAAATGCCGAAGTAAGGCCAGCTTTCAAGCGGGCTAACATCACCCTCCGGTGCATCATTACCATTTCCCGACCCCGATTTCTTTTGTGTCAGTGACTAAAATAAATTACACAAAAAATAACTGTAAAAATAATTTTATTTTAGGTGAATATCGTTAGTGATTAACCTTGTATTTCCTAATTAACGCTTGCCATTTTGACAGCACAAGACGGGCGTTTTCTTCATTTTTAAACTTATTTTTCTATAATAATATATATATACACATAAATATTTAAACCAATTTACAATAATTAAAATATTTACCGCCACGCATCCTTCTGATTAGCATTTTTTCCAGTAAACATATCATCGTACTGGAGTCTCAGTGCAATCAGCTTATTGCTATACCATAAAAACACAATACATAATATGCATATCCTAAAATTAATATCGATTTGTTACTTACATTTGTTATATGCGGTCATAACTTGCCGCTTTCTTTTCGTTTTATTTATATTATCTTGATTATCCATTTTTTATGGTTATGTTCAATATTCAAAATTTTTTAATTTAATTTCAAAGTGCTGTACTACAACAAAAACAAAACAACGAAAAACAACACAGTACAAAAAAAGTGAAGATATCGAATAATTATTATTAATCAATTTGAATGCTTGATGAATACTTAAAATAAATATTTGAGAGCCCAAATTATTGTATTAAATTCAAACGATCACAAATGTCACAACAAGATAAAAATTTTAACTGGTCTGTGACCAGTTAAAATTTTTGCGGTGAATATAATGTCAAAAATTTAACTTTTTAACTTTTTATGCGATATTTTTTTCGTTTCGCACACAGACTTAGTGTGTAATTTTTTTTTATTTTTATTTCAAATTTAGTTTTTGGAATATACTCCAAAACAAGCAGTGTTACAGTTAATTAATTATTTTTCTATAAATTATTGATAATTAATGATTGAACCACTTTATATAACAAATCATGTTATCCGTATGACAGTCGACAGTTGAAAAAATAATTTTCAGGTCTTTTATCAAATAATTATAATTACTTATTGCTTTCATATTTTATTAATATAATGAAATCAACAAAATAGTTTTTATAAATTTTAGAATTTCTACGAAATTGTTCCCAAGGTTTACCTAATTTTGTATGAAATTGTAGTTAAGCTACACCGATTTAGCGCCACTATTGTTATTTCTTACTTATTACGTAAATAATTAAACATAACATTTTAATAACAAAACTAAAATGTGTTTGCATTTTAATATTTTAAATAAAGGTATAAATGTCAGCTATGTATATGATCCTCCTAATTATCATTTTTATTATATGAATAATACACAAAAAATATGTAAAACAAAACAAAAAACAAATGAATTCAAAATTAAATTTTAAATGGCAAACAACAATAAAAATAAAACTTAAACTTATTTCTATTTAAATTAAAATAAAATAAAGAAACTCAAGAAAATGTCTAAAAACGTACAATACATAAAACACACACACACTATAACACTGGAAAATAAGAAAAAAAAAACAAACATGAATTACTAATGTACCTGCATTGAAGTAATATATACATATGTACGTTTGTAATTTTTAAATTACGTTTGCTTACTTATTATTGTATACGAAACAATTTGTAAATATGTTTTTGAATTAAATTTGAAAACAGAAGGAACATGTTCCAAACTTTAATTTTTTTGTTTTTTTTTTAACAACTAACAACAATAAAATTGATAATAAAGCAACTGTAATAAAATCTATGTAGTAATTCAATTTAATCACGTTTATTGCGTACATCAAAATGCAATGGTCACCGATGTTTTTAATAGTCACAACTTTTTATTTTTTTTTTATTTTTTCGTGCTATTTAGAAGTGTATCTATGTAGTTTGGTTGGTTTTATGTCATTTTGTTGTTAACAACACTATACAACAAATATACCAAAGTATGTATATACAAAAATTTGCAATAAAAATGTTATAACAACAATAAGTAGTTGTTAGTTTTTATGTTTATTTTTGCAGCATCAAGACGATAAAATAAGAAAATGTGTATTGTCATTTGTTTTTGTTACTTGTAATGTGTGTGTTGCAATTTTCTTTTTATTTCTTAGCGAGAAAGAAAATGTTTTTCATATTTTCCTCATATAATAAAAAAATAAAAATTGTATTAAATTTCTTTAATTTTGTTTTTCTTTTTTCTTTACAATTTCTATTAACAAAAAATAAATGTAAAACTATTATGCTTTTTGAATTTCATAGATGATAAAAAAATAATGGTACAATAAAAATTTTGTTAGTTTCATGGAAGATTATTACGATGTACATATTGTTATTTTTAATGGCTGTGTTAAAAAAGAATGCAAAAAAAAAAAAAAAATCGAAAACGTAAGCTAATGCAAATATTAGTTGTAATAAAATAATAAGAGAAAATATTAAAAATTTTTGTAATGGAAAAGAAATTTTAATTATAATACAAAAGTTTGTTTTTATATGTTTGTGCATTAATTTGTTACAATACACATTTTGTGTAGTTTTTGAAGTAACTACACTTAAATTTTAATGTTATATCATTTGGAGATACAATGGGCTTGTATTATTCAAAAGAGCATATGTACAAAAAAAAAACAAAGTTTGACGGTAACCAGCCACTAATATTTACTTCTCAATACTTTCTCTGTCGCCGAGTCGAAAATAATAAGGCGCCCATACGAGTGTGCCTTAAAAGTGGATTTTTGGATACTAAACAAATTAAGGCGCGCAGTATGCTTTGGAAAAGAGAAAACCAAAATACACTAGAAACTGGCAAAAGAACAATAAAAGAACCTGTAAATAAGAATAATTTCAAAATGTTATGAAAGGCTTAAAAGTTTAGGAATTTTAAAACTTGAGAAATTTAAAATTTGAAATTGAAACATTAAAAATTAATAAAATTAAGAATTTCTTACTGGTGACTCCAGGACGTACTCGTATGGATAAGTTAGATTTTAAAATATGAATAGATACTAAAATTAGGAATTTCTTCTTGTGGCACTAATCTGGTTTTTCCTGGGAATAGAGAATTCATGAATTTTCGCATTTTTCTAGCAGTAGGGAATTATTTTTTCTTTATGTTTATTCTGGTGTTCGGGGAAATTTTGTTTTAAGGAATAAAAAATTCACTTTTGTTGCAGTTTTGACAACAATTTGTCCTTGTATATTTGAAATAGAATTGAGGGAAAGAAATAACTTCTGTTTACATGATTTCGTTACAAGTGTTTAATTTAATTGAAATTATTTAAATATAATTAATAAATATAAATATTCATATTATAATGACAAACAGAGTGAGTTTAGTTGAAGTTAAAAATTATTAAAAGTACGTAACTCTTTTTTATTGTGAATTTAGGGCAAAAATATTACGCAAAATGTTTACCAATGTATCCAAATGCCGAATTGCTTATTAGATATCACGATGAGTGGACTGTAATTTGTAACTTATTGATTCAATGAAACCACTAACTATATTTTAACTAAATTTTATTTTAATTTATTAATTTTACATCCTTTCAATACAAAATTTTTCTTGACTTTTTTTTCCTCTTCCTTCTTAGTTTCTTATTATACAGCAAAATCATGCACCTATACATGCATATTTTATTATTCTGTGCTGAATTACTCAGATGATTACAGGGAGGCACAAAATACCCAACATACAGTAAATTATAACTACAATTTATATTATAAAATCGTATAAGGTTTAACAATCAGCTTATTGGAAGAGGACATTCCATTAGCAAATGATCGGTAGGTTATCGTATATATAATTCATAGTTTTACCAAATGTAACCAAGCTGATAAATGGAAGAATATATAATATATATATATATATATATATATATATATATATATATATATATATATATATATATATATATATATATATATATATATATATATATATATATATATATATATATATATATATATATATATATATATATATATATATATATATATATATATATATATATATATATATATATATATATATATATATATATATATATATATATATATATATATATATATATATATATATATATATATATATATATATATATATATATATATATATATATATATATATATATATATATATATATATATATATATATATATATATATATATATATATATATATATATATATATATATATATATATATATATATATATATATATATATATATATATATATATATATATATATATATATATATATATATATATATATATATATATATATAGAAAGAGTGGGAAATTCTAGGGGTTTCCATACTTTTCCTCACTCAATATATGTAGCTTTAAATTTTTCTTTTCATCTATTATAGTTTCCTTATAATTTATACCTTTAGGAAATATGTTCGGGCTCAATGGGCAATGTTAAATGAGTATGACAATAGCACCGGCCTTGGCACACAGGTAAAAGCGCGACGACCAAATCAACTATAATCTTTGGAAGAGAGAATTTTAAATATTACTACTTCGGAATCGGTCGAGGACACAAATACAAATGAGGGTGGCTTTATCACAACTCATTGGTTTGTATAATATTTGATGAGTTTATGGCCTATTAATGATAACAATATTAAATTTAATTTTAAATAATGCTGAAATAACGACAAATGCTACCCCGAAAAATATGTATTTGGATGAAAATAATATTTCCCAACAAATATCTAGGCCCATATTATTATTTACTGGAGGGCCTTGTGGGTGATAAGCCACGATACTTAATTATCCGTCCAGTCAATATTCAGGCTGTTAATGAATCTGACAATACTACTGGCCGGTACAAGATACATACTATCAGGGCTCATTTTTCTCCCTCCTAGATGTTGCAGTCTTTGCTGGAAAATGGCTGGGCAATGGCACAGAACATGTTCCGCTGATTCCGCTTCCAGACCGCAGAAGCGGCATCCATCTGTCGTACTTAGGCCCATCTTCTTAAGACGATACCTTAAGGGGACATGACCTCTGAGGAAGCCAGTAAACAGCCTCAACTCAGGTTTCCTAAGTTCAAGACACTCCATAACCCTGACAGACGAAGGTGATATAAATTTCTTCGCTTGCCGTAAACCTGGAATTCTGCGCCAGTAGGAGGACTTTTGAACATCCTCCCAGCGTTTTACCGCTGCTCTAAGGTGTTCCTTAGTGACACCGCAGAAGGGTTCTGGTCCAAAAAATGGTGAGGCAGAACCCTCACGGGCGAGGCCATCAGCTGCCTCGTTTCCTTCGATTCCAGTATGACCCGGCACCCACATAAGTGTTACCTTATTTGAGCCTGGCAGATGTTTAATAACCTTCAGACAATCCCATACCAGCCTTGACTCGACGGTACAAGACTTAAGAGCTTTTAAGGCCGATTGGCTGTCTGATACAATATAAATCTTTGCATCGTTTAGGCCGTTTGCTATGCCTATCCTAGCGTAAAGTTCTATAGCATGTACTTCTGCTTGAAAAACGGTAGCATTAGTACCCAAGGACTTAGAGAGGGTAGTGCCACTCCCGTGTATTCCTATCCCCGCCCCATCTTCCGTTTTTCATCCATCTGTAAACCATACCATGGACCCTAGCTCAAATGATGGTCTACCTGCCCTCCACACATCCCGGTCAGGTAACCAAACACAGAATGATTTATGGAAGTCCAGTTTAGCTGGCATACAGTCGGAAGGCATTCCTATGGTAGGGCCTGTCTGAAATTCCTTAAGGATTTCCAGATGACTGGTTTGATATTTCCTTCCGCCTGCATTTTCAGGGCCATACTTGCAGCATCCTTTTTAATATGCAGGTGTAACGGTATCAGTCCTAGAAGTGTCTCCACTCCCGCGGTTGGACATGACCTAATTGAGCCTGTAACACCGATGCAGGCTACACGCTGAAACTTATTCAATAAAGTTTGCGTTGTCTTCTGCTCAGTTTTAGGCCACCATACAACCGATGCGTAGGTGACCATAGGCTTAATGATTGTAAGAAATGACCAGTAGATCATTTTTGGTTGTAGTCCCCAAGTACGCCCATAGAGTCTTTGACAGGCCTAGAGAGCCTTGATGGCTCTATTTTGAACTTTCAACAAATGTTGGTTCAAGTTCAGTCTTTGATCTAGGATAACCACTAGATATTTAACTTCGCTGGAAAAAGCCACAGTAGTACCGTTTAACGAGGGAGCTGTAAGCGCCAGCTTTTTCCTCCTCGTAAAAGGAACAATGACAGTTTTGCTTGAATTGACACTGAGTCCTTCCTGGTAACACCACTGCCATATTATATTGAGTGCATTTTGAATGCGATCAGAAATGACCTCATCAAACTTGCCTCTGATTATGATAGCCACATCATCCGCATAGCCCTGGACATCAAACCCATGGCTACTCAGAAGGACCAATAGTTTGTCAATAACCAATGACCACAAAAGAGGAGATAGTACGCCTCCTTGGGGACAGCCCTTTACGGCCTTGATGGGTACTGATTGGCCACCTAGTCTGGCAGTAATCTTACGATGTTCCAGCATAGAACGGATCTACCTAATTGTAGAAAGTGGAACCCTTTTGCCCACTGCTGCCCTTTCTATAGATCCATAGGAGGTATTATCAAACGCCCCCTCAATGTTCACAAAGGCACAAAGGGCAATTTCTTTATATGTCACTGCTTTTTCAATCCTCGTGACTAGACGGCTAAGGGCCATAACCGTGGATTTACCAGTTTGATACGCAAACTGGTCCCGATGCAGCGGATTCTTTCCAAGGACCTCACTTCTTATTTGATAGTCCAGGATTTTTTCCATCGTCTTCAAAAGAAACGATGTGAGGCTAGTTGGCCGATATGCCCTGGCCTGGGTGTCTAGACGACCCCCGCCCTTTGGTATAAAGACCACATTTACTTTCCTCCACAGTTTTGGAATATAGTTAAAAGCGTAACTTGCCCGAAACATCTGGATCAAGCTGGGGAGTATTTCCTCAATACCTTTTTGAAGTAAAGCTGGAAAGATACCATCCCCTCCAGCGGATTTGAAAGGTTTGAAAGATCCAATAGCCCATCGCACCTTGCTGGGTGTGAAAATTTTTCCAGAGAGACTCCAGATCCTACTGTGAAGCGCATAGGCCACCTCACTTGAAGGATCATGCGAGTCCTCTTGGGCTCCTATTACTACTGAATCCGGAAAGTTGGTCTCTAGCAGTACCTCTAAGGTTTCCTTCCGGTTTTCAGTGAACCCCCCATCTTGCTTCTGGAGAAGTCCTAAACCATTTGAATGATCCCTGGAAAGGACTTTCTGGAGACGAGCTGCAGAGGGCAATTCATTGATTCCCTCACAGAAATTCCTCCAGGTAGCCCTCTTGGATCTCCTTAGTTCGAGATTATATTCCGTCAAGGCCATCTTATACTCGCCCCATGCTAGCCGTCATTGACGAAAGTCAAGAAGATGGGAGCATCACGGCGGAAAAATGGAGGTTGGTGTATAATGCACTCAACCACGTCTTTTTAAAGGTCCTGGGTGAAAATCCGGGACCACCCCCATCCTGCAGAGATGCGGGATGGTATCAAGGGCATGTAAAGATGACTGCATGCTCGGACTCTAGATCTGTGGATCTGTACAAAAAGGCTATAGCCAAAGTAGGGGAGGTGTGGCCAGGCGCAAAGCTTGCGGCAGTTAGCCGGGAGGAAATTCCCAGCAGGCCGCGGGCACGTGTATGGCTGCCATCCGAACCGGCTAGCCCGGACGGGGCTTTGAAAATCATTCAGGCCACTAACCCGAATCTTCCGACAGGAAATTGGAAGATCGTCAAGCAGGAGGAGGCCAAGGGGGCTCGAAATTATCAATCATGGTGATAAATAAGGAGTCCCTTGCCCTCCTTCACAAAACGAAGGGAGTAATTGACTTCGGTTTCGGGTTAATTACTCTCAACGTTTATAAGAAGGATGGGGCGGAAGCGCGTACGGGAGGCTAAACGGAGGACGGTGGCAACCCGCCCAGGCCTGAAGGGGGTACCAGCAGCATGGGGGAAGAGGCTGAGGGTAGGGGGGAGAGTGAGTCCGGCGACCTTGGGAGGGCAAGGACTCTCTCGAAGAATGAGGAGGTGCACATAAGCGAAGGAGCTGGTGTACCGATGGAGGAGGATGTCGACAGCCCGGCCAGACGGGGGGGGCACTGACAAGTCCTCTATAGAGGGTACGAGGGGTGGCGAGACGGCCGTATCCGGCGCATCCCAAATTACCAAGAATTAATATTCCTGCGGTAGCAGGAATTTATCATGGAGGTAGGTAGAGGTGAAATGGTTATGATTAAGATAACTCAAATTAACCGTCACCATTCTAAGGCTGCTTCGGCAGCTCTACTCCTCAGGCTGACTAGTTCGGGTGAGGATGTGATACTAATCCAAGAACCTTGGATTAACAACAACAGGATCTGTGGCCTCAGAACCAAGGGGTATAAAATTATATCCTCTAGTAACTCTGGGAAGATCAGATCTTGTATTCTTGGAAAAAATAATATTAATCTTTTCCTTCTCTCTCAATACAGCAATGGTGACACTACTGCAGTTAGCCTGGAAGTAGGCACTTGTAGATTCTGGCTGGTTTCAGCCTACATGGACCGGGAGAAGGAGGTTCCTCCGGATAACCTGGAGGAGCTGATCCGTAAAGCGGAACAATCAAAGGTAGGTGTGGTACTGGGAGTGGATGCTAATGCGCATCACACTATCTGGGGAAGCACAGACATTAATGAAAGAGGTGAGTCGCTTTTTGATTATTTGATGAGTACTAACCTTTCAGTGTGTAATATTGGGCGGGAACCCACATTTATTACTAGTAACAGGCAGGAGGTTCTAGACGTGACCCTTGCCTCAAATAATATTCTTCATATGGTTAAAAATTGGAGGGTGGATAAGGAACACTCCTTTTCTGATCATCGATATTTAACCTATAGCCTCGATATTCACCCTGCTACCCGGGAAGCCTTCAGGAACCCTAGAAGGACCAACTGGAGCAAATATGGGGAATTATTGGAGGAAATGTTACCGACGAGGGCTATGGAGCCCCCGACGACCGTTGGGGAGCTGGAGGACATGGTGGCTAGCGTTACTAGCGCATGCAACCGATCCTTTCGCGCTGCCTGCCCACTGGCTAAGCCTAGGAGTAGGCAAAAACCGGTATGGTGGTCCAGGGAACTGGGAACCTATCGAAAGGCTTGTAGGATAGCCTTTAATAGAGCCAAAAATACAAGGGAGGCTCAGGATTGGGACTCCTATAAGGAGAAACTCGGAACTTATAAGAAAGAATTAAGAAAGGCACAAAGGAGGTTTTGGAGAATCTTCTGTGATAATATGGAAGAGGTATCCGAAACCTCCCGCCTTAGGAAGATTCTTTCCAAAAGTACATCTAGTCCTAGTTTTTTGATAAAACCGGACGGATCTTGGACAGCTTCTAGTGGAGAATCTCTGGAGCTTCTCTTCGAGACACACTTCCCAGGGAGCTTTGAAGACCTGTTGGTGCGTAGTAATCATCAGGAATCACTGTCAGTAACCACAGAGGATATCGTAACCAGAAAACGGATCCTATGGGCACTGAGGGGTTTTAAACCATTTAAATCGGCTGGTCCGGATCAAATTATACCAGCAAAACTTCAAAACAACTCAGTAATTATTCTTCCCTACCTGGAAGCTATATTCAAAGGGTGTTTGAAGCTGGCCTATATTCCTAGGTACTGGACGGAGGTCAATGTGGTGTTCATACCGAAAGCGGGGAAAAGCTCACATGTCTATCCTAAGGACCTAAGACCAATAACTCTATCATCCTTTCTTTTGAAAACATTGGAAAGGCTGCTGGATGTATACATCAGAGATAAAATAGGTGTCAGGAAGTGGGAATCGTCTCAGCACGCGTACACAAAGGGTAGATCTATGGACACTGCTCTGCACGCCTTAGTGTCTACGATTGAGAAATCGATTAATTCGAAGGAATTCTGTTTGGTGGCCTTCCTGGATATAGAAGGCGCCTTTAATAATGTGAAAGCGGAGGCAATCAAGGAGGGATTGTCATTTTTGGAGGTGGACGTTCCTCTGATAGGGTTAATGAATTATATGCTGGGAAGCAGGATTGTTAGCTCGAAGTTGGGGGACTCCACCTTAAAGAGGCGAGTAACTAGGGGAGCTCCGCAGGCGGGGGTTCTGTCCCCTCTTCTCTGGAATATAGTGGTAAACGGGTTACTACTTGAATTGGAGAGAGAGGGTATTGAAGTTATTGCGTACGCAGATGACGTAGCTTTAGCTGTTACCGGGAAATTCCTGGCACGATTGTAGACGTAATGCAGAATGCGCTTACCATCGTTACGAAATGGGCTGGCAAATGTGGACTTGGTATTAACCCGTCCAAGACAGAGCTGGTACTCTTTACTAAGAAATACAAAATCCCGGTAGTTGTCCCTCCTACCTTAAATGGCACGAGACTTGCTTTTACTGATAGAGCTAGATACCTGGGCATTATCTTGGACAGTAAGCTTAGTTGGAAGCCCAACATGTTGGAGAGAATAAACAAAGCTACTATTGCTTTGTACCCCTGTAGGAACGCCATTGGTCATAGATGGGGTCTGAAGCCGGAGCTGGTACACTGGCTCTACACCGCCGTAGTGAGACCTGTACTCATGTACGGGGTGGGTGTTTGGTGGCCAGCTCTGGACAAGATAACTTACAAAAGTAAGATTGAGAGAGTGCAAAGAACGGCCTGTATGCTTGTTAGCGGGGCATTGAGGTCGACACCGAAAAGTGCCTTAGAGGTTATGTTGCAATTCTTCCTGTCGACATTTTTGGCAAACAGATGGCGGCAAATACGGCTGTACGACTTGCAGCCGTCTCTCAGTGGAGGTGTCTTAGTGTAGGACACTCTACTATCGTCAGATTGTTGAAGGATGAGCTGGCGAATCTTGACTACATTAAACCTACTCTACGCTTCGAAAAGCGATTTCGGACCTCCTTCCCTTCAAGGGAATCCTGAAGGGATAGACCGTCATCGGAAACTGAAGCGTTGCAATTCTTCACAGATGGCTCCAAGCTAGACGGCAAAGTAGGAGCTGGAGTATTCTGTGACAAATTAAATGTAAATATTTCTATTCGTCTCCCTGATTACTGCAGCGTGTACCAAGCTGAAGTCGTAGCGATTGAGGAGGTCATGACGTGGTTGAAGCATAATGTGTTATCCTCAGACGATATCACAATCTATGTGGACAGTCAAGCGGCGATCCGGTCGTTAGAATCGGTGTCTTTGGCGTCACGGGTGGCTTTGAGTTGTCACTCATCTCTAAATGAGATGGGTGAGCATTTCAACATCCAGGTAGTCTGGGTCCCAGGTCACTCGGGCGTCATGGGAAACTGCAGGGCAGATGAACTTGCTAGGCATGGTACGACTCTCCAGCTGCAACCGGAAAGGGCAAGTCTGAAGAGGCCTATCACAGCGCTGAGACAAGCACTTGGGAAGCAGGCGCTATCCTCAGCGGGGGAAAGGTGGTCTAACACCCTAACCTGTAGAGTTGCAAGACAAGTTTGGCCAAAGCTGAACTTGGGGCGCACTAGGGCATTAATATCCTTACGAAGACGTGAATTAAGAACGGTCGTAGGAATACTCACGGGACACTGCCTTTTTGGAGAACATGCAAGAAGGCTGGGTCTGGAGGCTAATGACTTCTGCAGAAGCTGCTTGGACGAAGAGGAGGAAGAGACGTTGGTCCACTTCCTTTGCTCGTGTCCAGCATTGGCTCTCAGAAGGCACAAACACTTAGGTAAGTTCAGGATGGACTGCCTCTCGGATCTCGAAAACATTAAAGTGCGGAACGTCTTACGCTACATAAGTAGCTCGAAATGGTTCCAATAGGGGTAAAAGGAGATACATCCTGTGGTATCACAATGGACCGTCACCGGTCTAAGTGTGCGTAAGCAGCCACTCCAACCTAACCTAACCTATACTCGCCCCATTCACCGGTGCGTTTAGCCTTGTTGAATAATCTTCTCGATTTTTTCCTCAGTTTACCCAGCGTCCCGTTCCACCAAGGGACCATCTTTGTGGACTCTCTTCGCTTAACTGGGCAGCTGTTCTCGTAAGCCAAGTGTATAGAATTATGCAGCTGGTTTGAACAGATCTCCAAACCCTCTGGAGACTCTATGTTCCCCATAACCGAAGGCATTTCTGATTCGAGTGAGACTCTATAAGAGTCCCAGTCGGTCAGTTTTGGAATTCTGATTTCCTGCCGCTGCATGGTCTCAGCCGCCAAATCGAATCTGATGTGCAAGTGATCCGATAATGAGGCCTCTTCAGACACATGCCAGTTTTTGACCAAGTCGCTAAAATGCGGACAAGCAATTGTCAGTTCTAGGACCTCTTGCCTAATCGCATTTATAAAAGTAGGTTTCCTTCCCCTATTGACAATGTCTACATTATTTGAGATCAGAAATTCAAAAAGGTACTCACCCCTGTTATTGATGTCCGTGCTACCCCACACCGTGTGGTGCGCGTTTGCATCGCATCCTATCAGGTAGGCCAGCATATTGCGTTTGCAGTGGGCTATGAGCCGCCTAACGTCAAGTGGAGGTATTAATTCTGAGTCTCCAGGAAAGTAGGCGGAGGCCATTATAGCCTCCTGTTGCCTCTTTCACCTAGAACCTCCACTATTACTGCAACCAAGTCCCTGGAGATGAACTCTGAAATGGGAATAAAATTAATTTGCGAACTGGCCAACACAGCCGCTCTTGGACTCTGAGTTCCGTTATGATAAATTAACTTACCCACTTGATTTGGTATACCTCTAATCTGGTTACCAATCACTCATCGCTCCTGGATTAGAGCCATGCCAATGTTTTGGCAGATAAACCTACGACAAAGGACGTCCGAAGACGCGTTTGCATGATGCAGGTTTATCTGCAGGCAGGCGATGTGTGCCTTTAATTTAACGAAGGCCCCTTCTGAAGGCCCTGCTCAGCCTCCTTTTCAGCACCGCCACCACCCGCATGCTTTCTTTGTCCGGACGATGGCTGTCCAGTGTCCTCCATCGCCGTTCTGCTGGCCCCCGCTGCCTGAGAGCCTCCAGGCCTAACCAGTGGCTTGCACGGGGGGAGCCCTTGTGAGGTCTTTCCCGCGGAACCCTGACGCCTTCCTCTCCCTTTCCCCCCTTCTCCTCACCTGTTTCCTGAAGAGGGCGGTCACCCCGGCGGTCTTAGCTACAGGTGCCGCTACCGTAGCTTCTAAAGGCTTCACTACTTGGGTCCCGCCGACAGAAGCCGGTTTAGCTCCACTCTGACCACCCTTGGGATGCAATTGTACAGTCCCAAACTTATAGTTGACCTTAAAGCCAACCCGCTTGAGCTTCTCAACTGAAGAGTGGTCCATAGAGAACGTGTAAAAGGCCGAAGAGCCTTTCGCCTCTCTCCTGATCACTCTCCGTTGATCGCCTGCATGCCCTCATTTTGGCTTTTTTTAAAACCAAAAAGCTTTTCCGTGGGCAATTCAGCACTGTTTGGGAAGGTGCCGAACACAATCCTGGCTCGAGGCAGGTTTTCCCCCTCGGCCACGATCAGCTGCGCACCCTGCCATAGCTTGATACTGGCTATGGCATCCCTGACCCACTGAACAGTGGCACGGTCAGCACAGGTTAGTACCAGCTAACGAGGCCGAAGCTGACTGCCAAGGAACTTAGGTTTAAGCTCCTTGGCCTCTTGCTCTAGCAGTTTATCTAGGATGCCCTCCTGGACAGCCTTAAGCTGCTCTCCAGTGAGGACAACTTCTGGAAAACCAGTGGGCAAGATCCCAACGATCTCCGATTCCGCAGCCTGCCTGAAGCTAAGTCCAGACCGGACCGCAGAACCCGAGACCGTCGGGACCGATTCTTCTCCCCTGGCCTTTTTTTTGTGCCGGTGGAGTACCCTTATCCGAGCGGATCCTCTTTGACGGTAGGGCCTCTGCGGGAGCACAAGACTCTCTTTGAGGCGGCATCGCCAGACGGGTGGTCTCGCTTCCGGGCGGTTTGTCCTCAGCAAGAAGCCTCCTGTACCGCTTCTTCGCGGCCCCACACATTTTCACGCGAGGAGCCGCGGAAGGTTTGTCAGTGATGCTAACAGTTCCTTTCGGGTCCTCCCCGACGACTTTGCTCCTCCCTGCTTTCACAGAGGCGATACCCCTACTTAGGGAGCCGAGTTCTAATCTCCTGAGGTGTCCATGTCGAAGTTGAGAACTAATTTCTCAATCCCCGAACGGAGCTTCCCATCCGATAGACCGCTCATCGAGAGTCCCATAGCGGAAAGAGGGCTGAGGTCCTCGAACGCCACCGCGGAACTATCGCTGGTGCATGACGCTTTAGGAGCGTCATCATGCTTATTATTTTTACTAAGTTTAGACATTTTGTTCCCACGAGTTACTGGGAAAAGAAAGTCGCCTGTGGGACACCCAGCTTTACCACAGGAGGGCTAAATAAAACTGGAGGGCGCCTGGTATCCAGAGTCCGCATACTTTGGACTGATTAACCTATCAGCCTTTCATCCATCGGCATATGCTGTTCCACCTTAGATTAGGGTTTTTTATCAAGGATTTCTCCTTTAGCGCCGTAATTTAGCCTGTGCCAGATGGTCAAAAGTACCAAAGGGCCTCAGTTACCAGTGATTGCCACGAGGAGGCAGTACGTACACTTGCGAATTATGACCAGGTTACCCCTTCCACAATTGTACCCATCACGCCAGCTGCCTAAAACATGACCAGAACAGCTCGCGTAATGTGCACCCTACCGAAAGGTTACGGAGCTGGTAGATTACTCTACTCAACTTTGATACCCCCCCCCCCCCCCCCTCCAGTAGACGCCAAATCACCACGCAGATAACATTAGAAAGTTTGTAAACCGAATTAAATTAAATTATTCATTACAGTCCTTTTTCACTTCAGGCTCGAATTGAGGCTTGGTCCTTCGAACCGGATTAACGCAATAAGGATATTTTATACACAAGGAGAATTCGACTATGGTTTGTAAACAATTGGAATTGGCAACCGGAGTTTATTACGAGGATTACGTACCGTAGTACTTGGGATATAACAGAGAAAACTATATGTGGAAAATGTATATACCAATTTAGAAATTAGTAACGGGATCCATAGTTGATTAATTGTATAAGTAATAAAAATTATCCGTGTTTCGTGCAATTATCACATAAACACAGTGCAATTTCCCTTTTCGCAAATTTAAACAAGTTTCGACCGTGTTGCTTATTACATTGTTTAATTTCTATTAATTTAAATTACGTTCGTGTGCTAAACACCCGATACTCAAGAAAGAAACGTAAGAAACCTAACCAAGCAACTACGTGCTGACCTTCGAGAATACCTAGAACGGGAATACCACCTAAATTAATTAGTCACACCAACGTGAATATACTTTATGAATTACTTAGTGAACGATGCCACAAATAGATGCTTTAACGAAACGCCGCACCAATATCAAGAGATCTTTGATGAAAATATCTACTTATATAAATGTTCAACGACAAATAGAAGCGTCACAACTCGATATTGAACATTTAAAGGTACGATCACACGACGTATAGAAACACTATTTACCGAGTTTTAGGAAACTAAGCAGGCTATTAGTTCACTGACGCCGGACGATGAAAATCAATTAGATGAATTTGAGCAGAAGTAATACACGGCAGTCGCTGAGTTAAACAAATTAATACGAAAGGCAAACCTGGCATTCGGAAATGTATCTGTGGATTTGAACGATACTCAAGGCGAACACATGCGTACCGCAAACATCGAAGTGAAGCTCCCAAGGATCAATATTCCTCCATTTTACGGCAGTTATACCGAATGGCAATCATTCTATGATTTATTTTCATCTACCATCCACGAAAATCCCAACCTCAATCCAGCACAAAAATTCCAATATTTACGGAATTATTTGAGAGACGAAGCAGCAAACTTGCCAAAGCACCTGCCTATTTCAGATGCCAACTACATTAAAGCGTTAAATAAGTTGAAGACTCGATATGACAGAAAGCAGTTATTAGGGTATTAAAGACTCTCGATCCCGAAGCTGAGGCTCGAGACCCTTGGTTAGTATTTTTACTTATTAAAAAATTAGATGGACTGCTGAGATCGAGTTTTCAACTTGTCAAACCTTAATCGGGTTCCTGATGAAGCGAACAGATGCCTTAGATTCTGCGAAAAGCTACAACCGAAAATCAGTTCCTCAAGTGAGAGCAGTTCCTAAAACGTTGACCAATATAATGTTGCGTCATGTGTAGTCTGTCGAAATGATTACCACAAAAAGAGAACTCATGAAGACTGATAACCGTTGCTTCAACTATTTTAGCAAATCTCATACAGTTTACTATTGCCGATTCAAGGGAAGATGTCACGTGTGCAAAAGAAATCTTAATTCGTTGCTGCACTACATTTCCAATGCCAATTGTTCTTCCAGTGAAGCTTCAGAAGTCCAGATAGCAGCACCTCAGAAAAATCTACGACCTTGCTTACGAGGACTCCTTCGGCAGCAACGAACTTTCACCCACAGTACTCATCCTGCATATGCATTCCAGTCACCATCCAGTCATGTTACTCACCGTAACAGTAAGATTACAAGATAGAAGCGACCAGCATCAATTGTGTCGAGTTCTACTAGATTCAGGTTCTCAAACTTTCTTAATTTCGGAATCATTTGTCCAAAAATTGGGGTTGGAACGAAAACATGACAACACGACTTGCAAACCAAAATCTTTAAACCACTAGAGGCTTAGTCGACATATCTGAATCACCCTATTTTACATCCAATTTCAAATCTGATATTTCGGCGTATGTGATCCCATTCATTACGCTGATTAAACCAATTGAACGAGAAAAGTTAACAAATTATCATTCTATTTCGACGTTGTCGTTAACTGATAAAGGTCACAAATTGGAGCAATATGAAGAAGTATTTAGCAAAGCTTCACCATTATCGGAAGACCAGATTTGTGAGGAGTTATTTGAAACCACCACTACCAAAATACCAGACAATCATTTGATGGTAAAGCTGCCATTTAAAACCGAACCAAAACCGTTGAAGGATTCATTATGCATGGCACATAAGCGACTACATATAAGCAATGGAGAAAAAGTTTACAAAAACTCCCGAATTGCATAAGCTTCACGTTGAATTTGTGGAGGAGTATAGCAAACTCGGACACATGTTAGAAGTTGAGCTACCAAAATATTCTGCTGACTTCTTATATTTGCCACACCATGCCGTTTGGAGCGAGACATTAACCACTGCCGAGAAGATGTTTCGCCAAATATGGATCCACCTGAAGATCGTCGCTATCAACAAATCGTTTGGCGTACAAAACCTGATAACGATATACATCACTTTGAGTTGAAGACATCAAAAATACTGCTGAAAGACATGTACGTCGACGACTTAATAACTGGAGCACAAGAAATAGCTAAGGCTGTTGAATTGGCAAAACAGATATCTGGCATAATGACCCTTTCCGGGTTTAATCTTCGAAAATGTTCCTTCAATTCACCGGAACTTCTCACGAAATTGAACGTCGTCGAGTTTACTCCAATTATTTCAAAACCATTCTCCGAAGAGACGCATGAAGTTTAAGTGTTGGGGCTGCAATGGCAATCGAACACCGATATATTTACGTATCATTGCACCATCAATGATCCAGTCCCAACAAAACAAAAGAGCAGTAATATCCGAAGCTAGTCGAATCTTCGATCCATTAGGATTGCTAGCTCCATTCGTCATAAAAATAAAAAGATTTTCCAAGCGCTGTGGCTTTTGGGTGTGGGCTTTCGCCGCCGCAGTTTGCGTTCGTACTATTCAAAACGGCCAATACGTCACCACCTTGATAGCAGCAAAGACAAAAGTTACTCCCATAAAAAACATTTCACTACCACGCTTGGAGCTAAACGGGGCTTTACTTCTATCAAAATTAGTAAAACATATCCAATTAGTGCTCAATTTTACAGACAGTCATTTGTACTCTTGGACGGATTCCACCATAGTCCTGGATTGGCTATCAGAACCACCAAGAAAATGGAAAACTTACATAGCAAATCGCACCAATGAAATTTTGTCAACACTACCAAGAGACAAATGGCGACACATTTCATCAAAGCTCAACCCGGCAGATTGTGCCACAAGAGGCTTAAGTTCTAACGAATTGATAAACCTAAGGTGGAGTTATGGTGGAATGGGCCGGAATTTTTGAAATTAAACGCAGATCATTGGCCAGTTTTCCGGAAAGCAAAGTCTCCTGTCGATTTGGAACGTCGGAAGAAAGTGCAAGTTATGGTCGCAATACGTTCCGATTCACATAAACCAATCATAGAAGAATTGATTCAAAAGCACTCCAGTTATGATAAAATTGTCAATATATAATGATCATAATTCGAAAGTTCATTATAAAATATTTAAGTTCAAGAACCAATTACAAAGCCAAAATCGGTTATGATTGGCAAGCAGCGTAAGCAGAAATAATACGGTTCGAAATTCGAAAATCGAGGTTGTTTCACCAAAGAGTATTCTCAAATCATTGAATCCCTTCCTGGATAAAAGAGGTCGTCTACGAGTAGGTGGTCGAATTGAAAAGGCGATTGCACCGTATTACACTATTCATCCCATAATATTACCTTCAAAATCCGAAATAACCATGAAATTAGTAATGAAGTACCACAGAAGCAATTTACATTGTGGTGCAGCTTTACTACTAAGCATTATTAGAAGAAAATTTTGAATTATCCTGGACGAAACATTATTAAATTCGTAATCAAAAAGTGCGTGCATTGAATTAAACAGCGACCTTTGACTGAGAATCAATTGATGGGTAGCTTACCGAAAGGACAACTTTTCAGACAATGGAACGAATTTCCGAGGGGCATGCAATAAACTCAGGGAATTAAATACTTTTATAAAAGATAATATTGAACTAATATCTAATTCTATTTATAGTCTTCTAGTATTTCTTCTTTTATGGGGGAACAAATTAAAATGGCGGGACCTAAAAATTCAGTTGAGAATTGTAGAGGAACATCTGTTTTATCTGTTATCCCTAAACTTGTCGCAAAGGTATCTACAAGTACGTATTGGTCAAAATTATTCTGAGAAGTTTACAGTCTCATCTGGTGTTCCTCAGGGCAGTCATTTAGCTCGATTATTATTTAATTCTGTTTGTTAATGATATTGTTACATGTTTTAAGTTTTATAAGTGTCTGTTATATGCAGATGACCTTAACATTCACGCTACTATCCGAAATGGTGCAGATGTTTTATTGGTACATACAACAAGACCTTAATCGGTTTAGTGATTGGACTACAGAAAATCGTTTAGCTCTCAATATCTCCAAATGTAAAACTACGTCATTTGCACGAATTAACATATTAATTGTAGCTCCGTACAGTTTACAAAACGTGGAAATAGATGGAGTTACTCAGTTTATTGATTTAGGTGTTTTGTTTACAGGTAACCTAAGTTTTACTAAACATAGAGAAATCATTGTAGCTAGAGCCGGCTCGATGCTTGGTTTCATAAAGAGACATGCTTGTCAATTTTCTGACCCATGTACTCTCAAGACATTATATACAGGGGGTCTATTACGAAATTTTTCGATTTCGGATTTTTACGATATCGAAAAAATTTGATACTTCGTGGATTTACCCTATTATGAAACTTGGAAAATCGAATTTGTAACATTATTTATTATTATAAATATTACAATATTATAAATAATATTTATTATTTAAAATTGAATAAATCATTTACAAAAACGTATTTTCCACAAAAACACAAAATACCATAAATTTTACAAAATCCGCCAACTAAATAGCAGTCGAATTTTGCCATGCATGTTCGAAAAAATCCGATACGAATTTCCTTTGTTGTTTCATAATAGGACGAATTTTTTCGATATCGTAAAAATTGAAAATCGAAAAATTTCATAATAGGCCCCCAGCTTTTGTTAAGCCTATTTTGGAATACGCTTTAGTTATCTGGAGTTCTGGTTATAAAATCTTTAGTGATCGTATTGAGCGGATTCAAAAAAAAATTTTAATATTTGTCCTCCGAAGACTTCCAAGGTCAACTTCAGAATTTAGTTTACCTTCTTATGCCGATCATTGTTCACTTTTGAACATTCATAGTCTTGAATTCAGAAGGGAGATGATCCATGCAGATTGATAGCCCGGTATTGCTTGACTTATATTCATTTTACGTTCCTAAGATAATTCTTCGTCCACGACAGTTAAGATTGAGTATTGATTTTCATCGTAAGAATTATGGAATTGATGAACCGGTCGCGCATACGTAAAAATATTTTAACCAATATTCAGAACTTTTCTATTTTAACATTTCAAGGGATCTTTTTAAGAGTCGTATTAGAAATAATAATGTGTAACACTTTGCAAACGTGTTACAAAAGTTCTACATAAAGAGAATAGAAACAACGATAGTGCTAGGTATTTTATCTCCTTTCCAAAAACAACCACTTTAAACCAGTTGCAAAACCATCGATTTATTGGACATATTGCCTGTACATGGGAATATTCCCCATATAGAAAACCAGAACGACTCACACAATGCTTGAAGTACTACAGGCTCGGTCACACTTGGGGTAAATGTAATATGAAGCCACGTTGCGAATTTTGTGCCCTAGCTCATATGGCTGCCAGTTTAAAATTGTTGAAACAAAACATTTATGTGGCAACTGCGAAGGAAACCACATTGTCAACTAAATGATTTATCCAAAACGGAATGGAATGAGTTTTTACGCATTCAGGAACAGATTAACAAACGTAACCAACGTAAATCTAAACAATCTTTCAATTGGTGGGCATCTACATTTCCCAGCTTGTTGAATTCTAAAGATCAGCAATTCATTCAACCTGCTAATATAGAAGCCTCAACATCTCAAATTCAGTGGTCAAATTTATTTAAAACGAATACATCTCCTATAATGCAACAATCTGAAATTCCAAATAGGGCTAAATTGTACTTTTCCAGTGAATTATTATTAATACTGGAAAACATCATGGATGGACTCAGGAGATGCCATAGGCCAGCGGAGCAATATAACATTGATATTATGCTTGTTTCAGAAACATACCTTAAACCAGACACAGTTTTCCATATTCCACATTGCCTCATCTATAGAACTGATCATGGTAATCAATTTGGCGGATGTGTAGCTATCATCATATCCCAATTTACTTCTTCAAAGTATTGAAAGTATCTCTATTCAGTTAGAACTGTCTGATTCCTACTTAAAAATAACTTCAGGGGAGGGGATCTTAACCACTTATTCAATTCCATTAGCCCATTTTTCCTTGGTGGGGAAGTCCAACAAAGGTGGACGAACCTTATTTGACTTACTTAATAGTCGTGCAAATGTCGCCTTTCACTTTCCAGACACGCCTACCTACCATCATAATACTAGAACCAATAGTGCCCTTGATTTCTATTTGGCAAATAAAAAGTTGTGTTCTATTCGCTTACAAACCTGTCGCAAAAATCCACCAATTCAATATTTAAATTTTAAAAAAGGCGACTGGTACTCATTTCACAATTTTATTGATAACAAATTGAAGTCATACCCTAGCAACCAAATTGTTACATACATTAGTCAAATTGACTTGATGACAAAAGATCTTGCGGATACTATTAAGAAAACAGCAGAGTTTTCTGTCCCCCTAATTTTATCAAGATTCGTAATGTGAGGCGCAGACAAAGGATAAGGAGTCGAGATCCCTATATAAAAATATTGTATACTTGCTTAACACTGTAGTTAGGCAGAAAATTTATGATATTGTTAACGCTAAATGGCAGGATAAGTTAAAAGCTTTGGACGAAGGATCTAAACAATACTGGCATACGGTGAAATTACTAAAAACAAAATACTCTTGCATACCACCACTAAACCATCCCGATGGTAGTAGTAAAATTATTAATTCAAATGAAAAATGCCAAGCATTTGCCTAAAATTTTCATAAAGCTTTAGGAACGGCAGTCGACATCCTAGAATCAGACGAGATTAAAAACAGTATGGAAGTTATAAATAACTAAATGGTAACCGATGCTTCATTATTCTTCATTAAACTAATAGAATTAAAAAAAAAATTCTGGTAAATAGATTTTATAATTTCAGTCATTTAAAATTAATAAAATTAGAAATTTTAAAATTTCAGAAATTTAAATTCATAAGATTAAAAAATCATTTCAATGATACTGGTATGAACTTAATAATTTGATACGGGTGGAGTACAGATTTTTAAAATCCAATATTTAAAATTCCAAACTCTAAACGCAAAATTCCCAATAAACCAAAATTTCAAAAACCAAAAATTCCAAATACAAAATTCTAAAATCCAAGGTTCTAGAGACAAAGCTGCAAAAATTCCAGTCAATTAAAAAAAAATCAAGTTTTTTTATCTAAATAAATGTTTGGAAAGTTATTTTAATTCGTTGTCTACCTTAGAGGATGGAAGCGGCCGCCCCAAACCCACGCATTGAAGATCTACTAAAATATCAATATTAATAGAAGTTAGAACGTTTTTCAATAATTTGCGACCGTTTTTCAATTAATTAATTCGCTTAATTAAAATCTATCTGCCACAGGTTCTTTAAGTACAAACTGACACTAGAATTGCTCCGATCCGAAGGGCCCTTTTCTTGCTACGATGGTTCAAGCATTTAAATTGCACGAAATCAGAGGCGCCCGACGATGTCATAGCGATAATATTATGCGTGAGGCATGGAGTTTGTCATTCATTTTTTTTGGATCAAATACGAATCTTACACAAAAACGTAAAGTGGATTCGCCGAACTAAAAAAAAAAGAAACGGCCACATGATCGTATTTTTACAAAGATTTTCAATAAAATTATTTTAATTTATAATTACTATGATTTATTGAAATTATTAATAATTGGTAATTATTGAATGGTTTACCACTAAAATTAATTAAGCAACATTTCTGTTCGACTTCGATATAAATCCATTTTCTATTTCTGCTAAAGTTTTACCTTTAGTTTCAGGGAGAAACAACCACACGAATAATGCACCTAGAATCGACATTACACAGAAAAACATATAAATTGCGCTAATATGCCAATTAGCTTCCATTGAAGGGTACACTTTAATTACGACAAAGTTTAGAAGATATTTTTCAAATGTTGTTAACCCTACACATAAACCACGATGTATCTGTGGAAACAGTTCTGATACCATAACCCATGGAACTGTTAAATATCCGATGGTCGCTATGAAAAAATAAATAACAATGAGAACTGCTACCCATATGTTTCCCTGTATGTGCAACCATTGCAAAAGTGCGAGTAAAAATAAACAAGTCCCCATGCCAGCTCCTGATATTATAATAGGGGGTTTTCGGCCAAATTTATCCAAAACAATTGATACAAGTGCGGTTCCCACAACACGTGTTATTCCAAAACATACAGCGCAAACAAATGGATTAAAAAGAACTCCAGATGCTCTAGCAAACTGTGCAGCGTAAATGATCACCACGGATGTTCCGCAAAACTGTTGAATCACGTAAACTACCATTGTTAAAATAAGCGGTTTATAAACTGTCTCCTTTAGAAAAATTTTCAGAAATGATTCGCGTTGTCCGGTGTTCGTTGCACTTCGTGTCTTAGTGATGTGTTTCAATATAGTATCAAGTTCTTTATCCAGTTCCCGAGAAGTTGCATCATTTATGTGTTTCAAATCATTTAATCTAATCAACGATATTTTAGCTCTCTCGAATTTATTTCGTAAAACTAACCAATGTGGTGACTCCGGAATGATACAGCTTAAAATTAATGAAAATATGGAGATTGCACACGCTATTAAACCGGCTAATCGGAAATTGGTCTGAAAATAAAAAAAGTTTAATCTGAATGTATGATTGATAATTACAATTTTCCTCACTGAGAGAAATATTCCAATGAAATATATTATCAGTGAACCGATTGATATTGAAAGCGGTGCCAGTGCAATAAGACGCCCTCTGATTGAAGGATCCCCAATCTCTGCAGTATATACACTCGGAGCATTTACTAATCCATTCACTAAACCAATAGTCGCTCGCGCAATCATCAATTGTATGAACATCAAGTAAGAACTTTCACGAGTTGTAAATATAATAGTTGTCCATGATACGATCGCGATGGAATTGAGTAAAATTAATGTATACTTTCTACCCATTGTATCTAAAGCCCAACTGGTCATCAGCCCACCGATTGGTGCCGTTAGCATATTTACTGAACTGTACCAAGACCCTTGACTTGCAGTTAAATATACTGGCTGTGTAGTATCTTGTAGTATGTCCACCGATATAGTTGGGAAAGCTAACCCCATTCCAGCAGATAAAAGTGATAGGCTTGCACTAATACTGTAAAACAACTATATAGTAATTTTAAATTTGATTTACAACAAAAATTAAACTAGAACCTTGTTAAAACTAACCTGTATACTTATTTGCCGTTTTGAAATTTTAGGGCTATTGTGTATAAATTGAGGTTCCTCGTCTGCTGACATTCTGTACGCTTCAAATTCAAGGAAAAGCAATTAAATTGTTGTTAATATTTATGGCTAGGACGTTGGTAGTTACGCCACAACATTTAAATAATATAAAATAAAATTTTAATTTTTTAAACCTGACTTCGTAAAAATGTTTGCATTTTGAACGATACATCATAGCTTGCTTAACAATATTAGAATCTTATGGCATATACTACTAACTATTCGAAATTGTTTGTGCAAATCAAATGTTTAGTACAACGTCCAAACCACCAACAAAATCCAATTTGGCCAATGTGCGCTCATAAAACGTTACGACGGTTGGTCGACTTATCAATTTGGCACTCCAGTAGAAATAAGACGATACAAAAAGTTGAACGTCTTCACCGATAGTAATCATATATAGGAAATCATATGCCGATGTGTCTGTCGCAACCCGAACCCAGCTCCTCCCTTTTAATGGCAAACAGAACGAAGGACATGGTTTCGAAAATCACTTCAGACGGTTGTTTCTTTTACTAAGTATTCCGAAAAGGATACACTACAACCAAGCCACCACAATATCTTGTACCTCATATGATTTATTAACACAGGTGCTTGATAGTGTTCGTTTACACTCAGTTACAATCTTCAATGATATATAACATAGAAATTACAGTCAAACCTCACTAATTTAGTTTAGCTCAGTGGTATGAAACTCAATCTCCTATCTTCAACATCTTCCAAAAGTGAGTCATTTACCAAAATCGTGTTTAATCGTAAGGCGGTTTCTGTCGCTGGAAGTGGATTGTAAAATTGTTTCGTTTTCGTTCCAAAAAATCAAGTTTCTTAAACATAACAAACTTTCATATAAATTGGAACATTTTTAAGAAATTTATGTTTTTCATTAATTACTCGCATATTAACATAGAGAACGTCCCAAAGGCGCTTAGTATTGGCCCTTTCTGCGCAAGGATGGCAAGAACTTATATTGTTATGTTTTGCCTTACCAATTAAAGTTCGAATCACTGGATTGTGAATAAAACAAACTCAATTCAATTTATCACCAACGAATTTATTTAGTTAACACAAGAATTATTACAACACAATTTGTTAACGATAATTCACAAAATCACTTTATTTAATTTTTATACATTTTTACTGTACATTTATAATCACTTTTTAATTCCTTTTTAATCTTTGCACTATCGCGTTCCAAATTCTAATAATCCAATTCAATTTCGTTCGCCTTTTTATATACACAAACCAAATTTCTAGAAAGCTCATGACTTTTCCAGTTAGAATAGTGTAGAAACATTTTATCATGGAAAATTCCATTTTAGTACAGTTAAACATTGAGGTATTAATTCAACTTATTCTATTACTCACTAGGTGTCACCATCACAAAATTTTGTTTATTATAATTTGTAGTAAAAATATCAATTGTATAGGCATTTTTACAATATGGTCAGAATTTCTGCATTTATGGTACAAGACGTCTTTCACTGTTAGAGCAGACCATACAAAATAATTCCTTTGATTTATGACTGCAGGTTCACAAGTCAACTGACTAGATAGTTTAACACAAATTCGCAATTGGGATCACCATGTTCTCCAGGAAAAACAAAATTGGGATTGGATCAAATCTTGAAAACCGACATGAAAAATTTCAAAATACATAATCTGGACATATTTAATGGTTTTAGCTTGATCATAATTAATGTAAACGACAAAAAATCCGTTTTATAATTTGCGACATTTAAAATTCGTAAATTTAAGAATTGCTTGCTCGTTACAAAAAAATTAAATTTTAAAATTGTAGACAACTTAGGAACTGCTCGCGACAATAGTTTTTTATCGAAAAAATTCATTTTTAAGATTTGAGATATTTAAAACTTTTTAAAATAAAATATTTCTTCACAGTGAAAATCGCATTCGTAAGTATAAATTAAATAGGATGCGGACAAGAGTTCAATAAAAAAAAAAAGTATTACTTACTACAATTGGAACAACATTTTGAAGGTAACAGTATAACGATTGATAAGAAAAAACGAGCATGTTTTTTATCGTGGGGAGGCAACGAAACAATTGAATTATTACAAAAATTGTTTTCGGAAAATCTGGTGAGTAAAACGTTTAAAGAATTGACTACAAAATTAAGTGAATATTTTTTGGCAAAGAAACATATGCTTGCTGCTCGATGTCAATTTAATAAAACTTTAATGAAATCTAATCAAACCTATTCTGAGTGGGTAGCCGATTTAAAAGGTGCTGTTCGAGATTGTTTATTTGTTTGTCAGAAGCCTGATTGTAACACTTCGTATGCTGATTTTGAAATTCGTGATATGATAGTCAAGCATACACCACATGATCATGTACGTATCAGTGCCCTTCAAAAAACAAATCCGACATTAGATGAAGTTCTCGAAATTGCCACCATTTACGAGTCTACTCAGCAATCGTGTAAAGAAGTTAAAAAAGAACCACCAACGTTCGTAACGGGTGACGTGAATCAAATTAAATCGGCGATGAACGAAAAAAATCGTTATCACCAAAGTCGAACACGTGAAGCAAACCGCAACATTCGTGCATCATTATCGCAGCAGCGATATACCGGTAATCAATCATGCCCGGGATGCAATAAGTATCATTTGCGTCGTAACTGTAAGCATATTAAGTCTGTGTGTGATGATTGTGGTAAGCAAGGTCATATTTCACCAGTATGTTTGTCCCGATCATCATCTAGAACAAATTCTAATATTGAAAGTTCAAAAAATAATAACAATTACGGTTATCGTCAACGTGGTAGAAGTCATAATCGAAATAACTTTAATAAAAGACCAGCAAATCAGCAAAAGGAGACAATTAATTCAGTTAGTTTATTCCATGATATAAATTCGGTTGAAGTCAATGTCATCTCATCAAATATGAATGAGTCATCCAGTAAAATGGTCGTGGATCTTCTTGTTAATCTTCTTGTGGCCGCACCATTAAACGTACTTCGACACAAAAACGTTCTATTTACTTGGAGTGAACGTCAGGAAGAATCGTTTCAATCATTGAAAAAATCAATTATCAACGCAACGCGACTACTTCATTATAATGAGGAATATCCTGTAATTTTAGCTACAGATGCTTCAGCGATTGGGATTGGTGCTGTTATTTCTCATCGGTATCCAGATGGCTCATAGAAACCAATTGCGTTTGCATCTAAAACTCTTGATGCCAATCAACGTTCATATAGCCAAATCGAGTAAGAAGCTTTGTCAATTGTCAATGGAGTGACTAAATTCCATCAATACTTGTCAGGGCGAAGTTTCGAACTGCCCACCGATCATCAACCATTGACGTCACTTTTCAATCCGAATAAAAAGTTGCCTGTCATGACCATGCATCGCATTCAACGATGGGCTATCCTTCTTCAAGGATATACGTATACAATCAAATACAAAAGTACCACACAGCATGCTAACGCTGACGCACTTTCACGATTACCTATGGGTCCGGATAAAAGTTTTTGATGATTACGAATTAAAATTATTTAATGTTCATCAGATCAATCAGGAGATCATTAAAGATTTTCCAATAAACTCAAAAGTGATCGAAAAATATACGTCAGAAGATCGAATGTTATCGAAAATTGTCTATTTTATTCAGAACGGTTGGCCTGAAAAACTCCAAGAAGGAGACAAAACTGAATTAAAACCATATTTTGACCATAAATTTGCATTTTCATTACAGAGCAATATCGTTTTGGTTCAAACAGATTATACCAGAGTTGTCATACCACAAACGCTCCAATGAAACATACTACAAATGTTGCACGAAGGACATTGGGGAGTAGTCGCAAGGATGAAGCAACTTGCTCGACGATACTGCTGGTTCCCAACTATGCGGACAAAAATATTGAACTACTAGTAAAAAATTGTCAAATATGCCAAGTTGCCTCCAGTAATCCGAAAAGGGATTTTTCTAGTTGGCTGATCGTCGAGAAACCTTGGGAAAGGATTCATATAGACTTTGCTGGACCATTTTTTAACAAAATGTGGTTAATTTGTTGTGTTGATTCTTTTTCAAAGTATCAACGTCAACAACAACCATTTTGGCTTTACAAAAAATCTTTTCAATAGAAGGATTGCCTGAAACCATTGTATCCGACAATGGACCTTAACTCGTATCCAGTGAGTTTGGGCAATTTTGTAAGCTAAACTAACAGCACCAAACGGACAAGCTGAGCGTTTTGTTAGAACGTTCAAAACGTCATTTACAAAAATAATTTCGGAAGAGAAAAACAGTCAATTGGCTTTGCTGAAATTCTTATCAACGTATCGATCAACACTCGATCCAATATCACAACAATCACCAGCTGAACTGCTTCACGGTAGACAACCTCAAAACCTACTATCGGTTTTGCTACTGAACGAACAACATAAATTCAGTAATGATCAGGAAAGCAAGTTTCAACAGAATCAAAACGTTTTAGCAAAAAACTTTTCAAGAGGCGTCAAGTGGGTTCCAGGCCGAATATTCAAAAAGATGGGACGAAAAATGTTTCTGGTCGAGACCGAAATTGGAGTCTGGAGAAGACATCAGAACCAACTTCGTCATAGCTGTCTTAATCAAACCCATTTATCTCATTCTAGCTTGGATTAGCCGAACCTCTATGTATTAGTTGAACTCTCTACTGACCAACAATCATCGTCGAGTAGTCACCAAAAACACACACCGAGTCAGAGAAGATCTTGTTTTACTAATAGCCAATCTCCAAACAGTAATGGTCAAAAATTAATTGATCAGTTAACGTCAGATGTTGTTAGTCAAGAGCCTGTAGTTGAACCAAGTTCTAGTTGTTCAATACCACCACATAACATTAACCAACCACAATCGGGTCAAGCCAGAGAAGTTTCTACACCACGAAGATCAGAACGTAAAACAACTAAAACTGTTAGATTCCAAGCTTCCACTGGACATTGATCATTTAAGAAGGGAGAAATAATAAAAGTACTATTTTTATATCAATGATTATAATCTTAATAAAAAAAATATTATGAAATATAAACGAATTAAACGTATGCTAAAAAAGCAATATAAAATAACTAAATCTAAATTTTTATCAAAATTGGCAAAGATCATTGTTTTCATTAATAAATAAAATGTTTGAATATAATTTATTTTTTGACTGTTTTTCTTCTTTACTTTTTTTCTGTGGCTGGCGGCACTAATAACTCTTAAGTGAATCACATTTTACGTTCTATCTTAACTAGTTACGGCGAAATCGTGGAGGTTCGAGGTCCGATTTTACTCAGCACCAGGACATCCTATACTACTGACATATAAGATGGATGGATAAATTCAGCACTCGCATTTCAAAGGAGTCGTAGATGTATTTTAGGGTACATTTAATTTTGTGGAAAATTTTCTAATTTTAGAAATTGGAATTTCGTACTTTGGAAAACTGAAAATAATTTTAATAAAATTTTTGGAATAATGGAATTGGAATTTTTTTTTTTTCTGGAATTTTGTCCCCATCCCGAATATAAGCTCAGAACTTATAAGAATATATATATTGATATAAGAATATTTGTGTTTGAAATTATTTCCCTCTATATGAAATTTGAGAAAATTATTTGCGTACCATTGATTTTAAACTGGTTTTCATTAGTATGGTACCAATTATTTATCGCCAATATTGTTTAACATCCATGGGCATATCGATGTTTCCTTTGCAGTCATGTCAAATAATCCAGAAATATAAACAATGTGACTAGACTTTAATTTAACAATTTAATCTAAAGTAATCGTGACCGATATTGAGATTACAATTTAATTGGTGTTTCTTTTATTTCAGGCAATTACTTTGGGGAAGGATCTAAAAGTTTAAGTTAAGTCGAAAGAATTGAATTTGTAAAGAAATTTCTTTAAAAATCAGAATGCCCAAAGTTCTAGGCATTTTTACTGCCAAACTGATTTCCACAATATTATCAGGCAATTGCGGAGCCATTCGAAAACGAAGATAGAAAGGTGAAAAAGCAAAATTTCACTCAGTTTTTTGGTCCATTCAAGATTCAATTAAAGTGAACTACCCAAAAAAGTAAAACTCGGTAATTTTATAGTAGTAGTTTTGACTTTCGATATTAAATTGGTTTGTCAAGAAATGGAAGCATATTGAAATCTGAACAATAAAAATTCAAAAAAATCCCCAAAAAACTCGAAAAACAAAAAGTAAAGTGACGGTCCCATTAGATTTTTATTATATACGACCAACTACAATTTGATAAAAAAAAGATGCTACATAATTTCTTGTCATCCTTACGCGGAGAGGACCAATACTAAGCGGCTTTGTGGAGCTCTCTACTTTATCATTTGAATAATTATTTAAAAACACAATGTTTTGAAAATGTTTTAATTTCTATTAATATTGAAATTGTAATAAATCGACAAAGCGGGAGGAGGAGGGGGGGGGGGGTGGCAACCCCTCAAAGGTATTAAACGAAATCAATAACCTTTCAGAAATTTGTTTAATTAAAAAACTTAATTTTTTGGAATTGATTCTTTTGTGATTTTTTTTGTTTGAAATATTGCGCGGGTTATCCAGATTTCCAAAATCCAATATTTCAAATTCAAAACTCTACGCCCAAAATTCTTAAATGAAAAATTCCAAATCCAAATAATTCCAATACACAAAGTTCTACATAGAAAAAATTGTTAAAATTTCATTCCAATTTATTTTCATGAAAATAGGGAAATAGCTCGATTTTGTCAGAAAAATAAATTAAAATGCAACTCTAAAACTTGTGAACAAGTCGCTTTAAGTTTAAAGCAGAAACTGCTCGAAAACAAAAAGTTTATCCAAATTGTGGCTTAGACGTGGGAATATTGGTTCGCGACATTGGTTTTATTAGCATCGTTTGCTTTCTCTGTATTTTAATTTGGCAGGCGTCAGCGCTTGTCATCGTCGCTCTTGTTCTGTTTATAGCTGTAAGTTTCTTGTAAGAAAAATAAATCGATGAATAATTAATCCACAGTTTTTGAAAATCCACTGATTTAGCCGATGTTATGGTTGAAAATTTTATGGGGTGGACATGGCATTGACGGACACAACGAAGATTATCGCAATAATCTCAGATAGCGATTTTAATTTCATCAATGAACACAAAATAAAATAATTCTTTCTCACTTAAACTTTCTATCTCTTTTGTGAGCGGTTTTGCTACATGTTAAGCGTTCTAGCGTATTCGAGTCTTCGAAGTATTGCAATATTTAAATCAAATACGAATCTAATGCTTTGAAGATTTTAATACGTTCGAATCGAATTTATAGCATAAAAGTAGCTACTTTGTAACTGTCGGTGTATTAGTCTTTAGTAAATATCGTGATTGGTATACTGTTAAAGTTAGATAAGGCAGATTGTCTAATCACAGCCGGATTTCCAGCCGAAAGTTAAAAGTCGATAATGCAGATTATGATATAACATTCAAGCAGAAAATAAATAGGATACATAGAAATCTATAAATATAAATTTTTGTAAATAAATTTACGCGTAAAACTTTGCTTCGTAGAAAATATCGGAAAATCAGAAGAATATACAAAATTGGAATAAAATCAGCCTCTAGAGTATATATCTAAAGCTGAATCGTTTTTATGTGATTTGTCAATAGCTGTCGAATTAATAAATTCAGTTCAAGTTTCCCGTGGGAAATCTCGGAAAATTCGATTTTCCAAAAATTATTAGAAAATTTGTATAAAATCAGCCTCTAGAGTGTTATGTCTGGAGATGGATTCAATTGATGCGATTACTCAATAGCTATCGCAGGAAAAAAATTCAGTTCAAGTTTCCCGTGAGAAATCTCGGAAAATTCGATTTTTCGATTTCGGAAAATTTTCTAATAATTTTTGGAAAATCGAATTTTCCGAGATTTTCCATGGGAAGCTTGAACTGAATTTTTTTCCTGCGATAGCTATTGACAAGTCACATCAACCCAATCTATCTCTAGACATAACACTCTAGAGGCTGATTTATTTTCGGCTGGAATGTCAATAACATAATCTGCATTATCGACTTTTCACATTCGGCTGGAAACTTTCGGCTAACTTTAACAGGGCATGATTGGTGGCATTCGGAAAGCGAGCTGTTTACGTATTATTTGATATTATAAGCGATAATACGCGTCCAAAGGTTCCATGTCTTCTTGGACAGTGTTGGTCAAATAATAAACTTTTTCTTTAGAGAATTAATAAAATTAGTTTAAAACTCTGAGTTACTATAGTCGTGTTTTCCATGAGAACTGCACTAGAACTCGATAAATTTTAAATTCCTTTTATTCTATGTAAACAGGAAAAAAAATTAAATTCATAAAGTGATAATGTGTAGTGCATTTCACATAAATACATATTTTAAGTTGCTACAGCAATAAATAATGACAATTATAGCTTATTTTTTAGTTACACTGGATAAACCCATGAATTTATCGAGTGTAGTTGCGTGTAATGACGTCAGCAAGAAATAAGAAAATAATGATGAAATAACTGAAGGGGGAAATTTTTAAACTCAAAATATGTAATTATATCAAGTACACTACACATTCGCGCTTTATGAATTTATTTTTTTTCGTTTTACATAGAATAAAATGAATTTAAAGTTTATCGAGTTCTAGTGCAGTTCTCATGGAAAACACGGCTTATATGAGCCAATCTCTGGTGTAATATAGAACAAGGACCTTGTTCCAAGCGAAATTCGTCGATTTGTTAATTTTCAAAAGGGCACTAAGTGATTTTAATTTCCCAATGTATACTACCCTTTACAGTAAATTACAGTAAGCTTTTATTTTTTTTAAAACTTTATTTTTGTTAAACATACTGTTAACAGATGTACAGCGCATGTACAATAAGAGCTTAAGAGAGGTTTGGAAATGGAATGGTACAAAAATGAATCCGAGGTGTGCGAATAACTGGTGCGGCATTACTCAGTGGGCTTGAAGCCTTAAATAAAAATAGAAGAACGAATTCTGAATTATGTTTATTTATTTAAAAATGAATTTGACCCTTCTCCAATCATCCACCCATTCGTGATATCTAACTAATTTAAATAAAAAAGCTGGCGATGTAACTTATTTGCTGTCTTTTTGCGGGAATGAAAACTAAAAGCATTTCAAGGCCATATGAATCAAAAAGAAATTAATTATTCACATATCGATACACTTCAAGCGGTCAGTAATAGTAAAAAAAATCATTAGTAACAAGACGTAATCGGTTAGTAATGAAAGCATTACTAACCCGTGGGGAGTTAAACTTTTCTATTGTTAGAAAGTGATAAAAAAACTATTTTATGCTGTGGAAATTATTTCCACAGTTTGTTTTCTTTATTTTTATTTAAGTACAACTTTAACAGGTTGAAAAGATACAATAATAACCAACTCTTTATTTAATGTTTCTTGCGTTTATATAATGCAAAATATGTTTAGTCGGTAAAAATTTAGTTGTTGCTCAAAATGGTTTACTCATATATCATTACTGTCTATTGCTCTGGCTTGTTGATATTGTATATCAACAAAATACTGGGAACATCCTTTGTTTGTAAATTTTAGTTTAGACGATAAAATTCTAGATGACTTTTAGATGTGCTTATTGGTGACAACGTGACTTGTGTTGATATGATGTCAGCGTGACTTGGTATAATTAAAATACCGATGTCAATGTGGCTACTGATGTCGATGCAGCTGGAATACGTAATTGGGGGCGCCAAATGTCAAATAATAATGTCAAATTGGAGTATGCAATCAACATTTCGCAGTTGCATGGATGGTGAACGCAATGAATAGGTTCAACTTGATGTAAGTTTTCCTTCGAAAAATATAACTGTTGTTGCGATTTTTTAGGAAATTGCGAAAATATATATATATACGTCCTAGACAGCTGAAATGTTGTTCTCAAATCTCATGGAACATGTTAATCTACCTAATTTTGATGTATTCTCGAATGGCCTATTTAGAATTCGTTATATAAAGAACTTCATTCAAAACAATCGTTAAATTTAAGTGAACATTTAAGGGAACCGTAATATAACTCTAATTTAATTTTTTTTTTTTTTTGATCTTTTGGGTTCAATCAAGCTCAATTTTGAAAAGCATTTTCAACAAAATTGTACTGGAATTGGGTACAAAGGCTCAAGCAGAAATAAAAAAATATAAAGTTAGAGCCCAAAACCATTAAAAATATTTTAATCAGGTACAGTCATTGGCTCAATAATTATCTGGTTTAGTGAATTTCATTTAATTATGGTGTAACTAAACTGTGTTTAGTTGAAGTGTATTTATTCAGTTTGAGAAAGATGGCAGCTTAAGCTCCGGTATTATTATTATTATTATTGGAGGGCCATGCGGGCGATCAGCCACCTCGCACTGCGACCTAAAAAGATCTATTGTGCTTGACTCTGCTTAATTATACGTCCAGTCAATATTTTGGTTCTTAATGAACCTGACAATACTGCCTCCAGATACGTGATAGGGTAGACCGGGGCAAATTGTTACACGGGACAGGTTGTTACAGAGCGATTTACTCGTAAACCAAAGATAATATCGATTTGGTACAAAACAGTGATTTGCTCGTTATGTAAATGTTCAGTCGTGTACAAGAATTCGGTGTGATCGGACGTGTTCTAAAAGTAGTAGAGAGAAAAGTTTATTTTGACGTATGGTAAGTAAAATATTGCGACTGTACTTTTTTTTGTTTTGTAACTCGTTTAACTATAATTTTGAACGTAACTAACTGTAAACGCACGCTTTAGTTATTTTTGTATATGTTTAAATAATTTATTTCATTGTTAATCGTAATGAACGTGCAAAAAAGTGTTTTTTATTACAAAATCCACGTTGGGGCGCATTGTTACACGTGTGACGGGGCAAGTTGTTACGTTTAACAGCCTGCCCCGTATAAAATTATTATTACCGAACCTTAAAAATAAATAATTATTCCAATTTATTTGATGATTGATCAGTTATCAAGCAGTTTTAACATCGTGAGGAAGTACACAAAGAAAACCAATCGAGGTACAACGATAGAAAATACCATGAAAGTTGCTATAGATCGGGTTATCAAGCAAAATCTTAGCGTTCGGTCCGTTGCTAAAGAAATGGGGATTTCTCATCAAACATTATGGCGCTATGTTAAAAAAGCACGACACACAAATGCAGCGGAAGTTCCAGTGGAAGCACTGAGGTATGGATACGCAAAAAAATCAGTGTTCAGTGATGAAGAAGGAAATAAACTGGTGAAATATATAAAGCACGCATCCAAGATATATTTCGGCTTGACGCCTATAGAACTGAGAAAGTTCGCTTATCAGTGTGCGATTTCCTTAAATAAAAATATTCCAGAATCTTGGTTGTTAAATAAGCAGGCAGGACCAGATTGGTTGTCAATTTTTCTAAATAAACATCCTGATTTATCTATTCGGATTCCAGAAGCAACCAGTATTGGCCGTGCAATGGGTTTCAATCGCATTCGTGTCGACGCCTTTTTCGATTTACTAGATACAGTAAAGAACAAGTTTAAATTTGCTGCTTGCGATATTTGGAATGTTGACGAAACCGGTGTAACAATTGTACAGAAATTGTGCAAAATTATAGCTGAAAAGGGAACAAAGCAGGTTGGAGGGCTAACTTCGGCAGAAAGAGGACAGTTGGTAACAGTATGTGTTGCAGTAAATGCTACCGGTTCCTTTATTCCACCGCAATTCATTTTTCCACGAAAGCGATATAAACATCACTTTATCCGCGATGCTCCAAGTGGATCTATAGGTTCATGAAATAAGTCAGGCTGGATGACAACGGAAGAGTTCTTCCAATTTATGAAGCATTTTATTCACCATGTTCAGCCTTCTCTGGATCGACCGGTCTTCTGCTCCTCGATAACCACGAGTCACATTTGGCCATTAATACTATAAAGTTGGCTAAAGATAACGGAATTGTTATGTTGTCATTCCCGCCTCATTGTTCACATAAAATGCAACCATTGGATCGAAGCGTAGGTATATGGTCCCTTTAAAAAATATTTGTCAAGTGCTCAAGATGCGTGGATGCGAAACAACCCCGGAAAATCTATGACGATATACAACATCCCACCATTGGTAACTGAAGCCCTTCCCAAAGCACTCACGCCAAACAATATTATAAATGGGTTTAAAGTTACAGGAATAGAACCAATGAATCGGGAAATATTTTCTGATCAAGAGTTTTTGGCATCGACTGTCACGGATCGTCCCGAACCTGGACCCAACTCTACTGATTCACACTCAAATGTAACGATTAATACTTTTGATCAAGAGATAGTGCTTCCTATGTTAATGATTCATCCAACTCCAGTTCCTATCGAAAATCAAAACAGTCCAACACTTCAATTATTTTCTGATATTCATGAAGAACAGGTATACTTACCTACGGTACCAAGACCAACACTATTTTCAAAACGGCACAATTTTTATAATTTATTTATTTTGTTTTTTTCAGTTACACTTGGACAGATTCGAACCTACAATAATTGTTGAAATTGAACCGAATATCACTGCCGAAGAAATTTCGATGGCAATAATCACGAATGAGCCAATCCCTTCAACCTCGTCAATAGACAGTAGAACTCTGGAATTTGTTCCAGAACTGATTAGACCATATCCGAAAGCAGGAGCCAAATCAATGAAGAGAGGTAGGAAAAAGCGAAGTGCCGCAATTTTGACGGCTACACCCGACAAAGATAATGCAACTGAGATTGTAGTTTATCAAATCTCAAAAAGGCAAAGAGCCACAAAACGATTGAACGAAGATACGGAGTGGTTTTGTATAGTTTGTGTGGATCCTTATGGTGAAAGTAAATCCGGCGAAGAATGGGTGCAGTGCATTAAATGCAAGTATTGGGCATATTCTAATTGCGCAGGGAAAATAACGCCATACAAATGCTACAAATGCACTTAAAACTTAACTTAATTATTATTAGATTATACCATAAGCTGTGAATATGAATTACCTGATTTAATTTAAAAATAAGCCATAAGTTTGTTTATATAAATTAACCTTTTGTTAACGAAGACTGAATTCCAAAGTTCCTTTTATTTTATAAATATAGAAGCAATTATATTTAATATAAGTAAAATTATATTTTATGACAAATAAATAATAAATACAAAGCGTTTGTCTTATCTGATTGATGTTTAATTATTAGTAATTTTCTTTCTATTTACTCTAATATTGTTAGAGTAAGTATTTTAGGATCAAATGTAACTACTTACCCCACTACGTGTAACAACTTGCCCCAGGACGGGGTAAGTTGTTACAAGTGTAAACTTTTTATAAAACTTAAATTTATAATATTTTTATAAATTATAACGATTTAAACTGATAATTATAATGTAGGTGAAGTTCTATATTACCTGTTCCAATTCACCAAAAGTAATAAACCCATATGCTTTCAACAATATACACATATAAGCAAAGAGTGTAACAATCTGCCCCGGTCTACCCTACATACTATCTGGGCTTATTGCTCTTTCTCCTAGATGTTTACTACAGCATGTAGTTCCGCTAGAAAGACGGAAGCATTGGAGCCCAAGGACTATGAGAGGGCTGTCCCACTCCTGTATATTCCTACTCATGTCCCGTATTCCGTTTGATTTTACTCTTACGAGTTGCTGGGAATTGCAAACCACCTAAAGGTCACCCAGCTTTACTATAGGAAGTCTAAATAAATCTGGAGGGTGCCTGGTATCCAGAGTCTACATATTTTGGACTGATTAATCTATCAGCCATTCATCCATCGGTATATGCTGTTCCAGCTTAGATTAGGGTTTTTTGTCAAAGTTTTCTCCTTTAGCGCCGTACTTTAGCATGTTCTAAATGGCCAAAAATGTGCCAAATGGCCTTAGATACCAGTGGTTGCCACGAGGAGGCAGTACGTACACTTGCGAATTGTGAACAGGTTACCTCTTGCACAATTGTACCCATCACGCAACCGCCTAATGACATGACCAGAACAGCTCTCGTGATGCGCTGGAAGGTGCCTACTGGAAGGTTACGGAGCTGGTAGATTAATCTACTCAACTTTGGTATCCCCCTCCAATAGACTAAATTTTAAATTGTCCCCTCCAATAGACTAAATGGGATATTCACAATTATTAGTTATATTCCAATAGACTAAATGGGTTATTTCACAATTTCCCCTGCAATAAACTAAATGGGATATTCACAATTATTCAAGTCCTTAAGTTATATCTCGTAATTTTTACTCTACGATTACCACTACGAAGAAAGAACATTTTTAATACCTTAAAAACATATAAATATCTTAACGGTAAAATCTTTAGTGATTTAAATAAAGGCAAAGCAGATGTTAAACGCGGTTTCTTTAAAATTATGCGAATGGATGGGTTTTGCACAACTAGCAGCGGTTGAAAAGATGTCGAATAAACACCACCCCAAATAATTATAGCATATTGTAGTTTGGACTGAATTAGGCTGTAGTAAAATTGTAGTAGAACTGACACGGAACAAAGCATGCGAGGAATATATAATTTTCTATTACAAGCGTAAATGTAATGTTGAAGATTTTCAATATGTTTTTTAAAACTAAGTCTTGTATCTAAGGTAACTCCCAAATATTTAAAGTTTTCGACCATTTCAATGTTGCTACATTCATTAGAGCAACTGGATAATTCAGCTGAGACATTGTAAGATTTATAGTTCATACATTTAGTAGAATGGTAAATAATTTCAAAATTTATTTCTATAGGACCATATAATTTAAAAAACATTACTTTTGATTTTGTGATTAGAACCATAAAATGCAAATCCAACCATTTTCTTAAGATTAAAAGGTCGTAATTGATTTGATGGGCAATTAACTGGTTTGATGCTCCTCTATAAGTTAGTGCAATGTCATCGGCAAAACCAATCATATAGCCTTTCAAGTCTAAAAAAAAAATAAGGAATTAATTTACACTAAAAATAATATGGGGCCAAGAACTGAAGCCTGAGGAACGCCGCAGTGGATCATTCTCAAACTGCTATATTTTTCGCAAATTTTTAGAGTTTGCTTTCTGTTCATAAGATAAGACCGGAACCAATCATTAGCTCTGCCTCGAATACCAGCCCAATTAAACTTATACAAAAAAAATCTCATGATCAACCGTGTCGAAAGCTTTTGTCAAATCATAAAAGTTAGCCGCCGAACTAATGTTATCATTTAGTGAATCAATTGTAGTACTCAGAAAATCATTTAAGGCAGTTTCAGTGCTACGTCCTTCTCTAAATCCATATTGTTTATTTGAGAAAAATGATCTCTCGTTTAGAAAAAGTAATAGTCTTGTATTAATACATTTTTCAAATATTTTTGAAAAAACTGAGAGTAATGATATGGGCCTATAATTGATTAACTCTGATTTATTACCACTTTTGAACAACAGTACCACTGAAACAATTTTTAAGCAATCTGGAAAAATGCTACGAGCAAGGCTGAGATTAAAGATATGGGCCAACATATAAGCAATAGATGGTGCAATTTGTTTGTCTAACGAATTACTTAAATTATCAATGCCAAATGATTTGGAATTATCCAAACTATTGATATAATTCAAAATTTCAGACGGGGATATTGGTGAAAAGAAAAATGTCTTAGACTCAAAATTATGTTTAAGCAAGTTACCATCTCTGTTGGGTACATATGATGTACTAGAGATTTTTGATTTGAGGTTGATGGAAACATCAACAAAATATTCATTAAAAGCGTTTGCTATGTCAAGTGACTCAGTTAGTACAACACCATTGGTATCTAATATTTCAGAAATTGGTTGAAATGATTTCTGCTTACCAACAATTTCATCCAATAAACGCCATTTAATTTTTAAATCTTTTTTAGAATGCTGAAATTTATTTTAATAGTATTGTTCTTTTGTGGTTGCTATATCTAACTTAATTTTCCTCTGAAGGAATTTTACTCTATTCTGAAGTTTAATATTATTTTTATGTTTATTGGCAATTAGAGGCAAACTATTTTTGACTTTTATACTTTTCAGAAGGCTATTAGACATCCAGCAATTAATTTTCCTATCTTTCAAAAGCATTTTGACAGAATAAGATGATTCTTCAATTTTAGCAGTGATATTATTCATAAATTTGTTAAAAATCTCATTAGGATCGTCTAGCAACATTAATAAATGTTGATCCTGCACTAACAAGGAATTTAATTTAATATAATTAATATTTTTAATTGTACGCGTCTCATTCGAATTTTTGATATTATTCGAAAACATATCAATTTTTAATGAAATTAAATTATGGTCGGATAAGTGTAAGTCACAAACTTCAGCTTTAAGATATAATTTTGATAGAGGTTTCATTCTAACAAAAATATGGTCAATACAAGTAGCTGTCAGTTTAGTTATTCGAGTAGCCTCATTTATTAGAGAATTTAAACCAAAGCTGGACATCATTGATAAATATTGATTAACATCATTAGATTCCGAAATAGACTTTAAAACGTTTATGTTAAAGTCGCCCAGTATAAAAACATTTTTTGAGTAATAGTTTGAGAACTCCATAATAAAATCACTGATTGCGTGGAAATTAAAACGGTATACGCAAACCACACAGATTACTTCAGAATTTAAACTGAAATTTAGTTGCAAAATATCAGCCGTAACCAAATTTTTAACTATAGACTTAAAAGGAAAACCTTTTTTCACATAAGCAACTATACCATCAGCTGAATAATTGTTGTTACAACCATCAACTATTTCAAAACTATTAAGTTTATAAGAATTTACCTCATCACTTGTTATCCAAATTTCGGAGAAGAATAAAATATCAGGTAAAATTTTGTATGACGCAAAATGAGCAAATATAGAATCACTGTTTTTACGAAGACTACGCGCATTTTGATGTATGATCCAAAAGGATTTTTTATTATCAGAACTAGATGTTGATGCTGGATTTACAAATGAACATGCTTGACCTTGTGCTAAATTAGTTACATTGATCATTAAAATTAAGTATTAAACTAAAATTATTTTAACTTATCAAGGTCATTCATGTCACTTATAACAATCACATCACCTCCATCTATTTTCCTTAGTAATATTCTTGAGTTTCAGCTCCAAAGATATTTATATCCCTTTTCTTCTTTAACCGTCTTAGCACGTAGGAATAGTTGTCTTCTGTAAAAACTTAAGCTTTCATTTACATAAATCAAGCCGTTGGAATTTAAACCACAACTTGCAGCCGTTAAGCGTTTGTTCTTTCTCTTTGCTTCAAGAATTTTATGTTTCACCTGACGGCGGCAAAATTTGACACAAATAACATAAGATGGTTTCCGATTTGACGTCTTCCTTCTATAAGCATAGTCGATTTCGAGTTCACTAATCGCTAGATTTAGTCCTTTGTTGGTAATGTTCAAAATGGTTTCATTTAAATTCTCATTTACAGATGATGAAACTCCAACTATTTCAATTGAATTCTCGTATTGTTGTTGCTCTAAAAATTCTATCCTTTTTTCCATTTTTTTACATTCAGTTTTCAGGAAACTATTTTCTGCAGCTAGACTTTCTATTCGCTCCAAAGTCTTTTTCCAAGTCTGGAATCTATCCTCCAATTTCTTGTGATTATCTTGTGTGGAGACGCTAACCTGTCATAACTATTTTTGGATGATTTAGCGTTCGCTAAATATTACTCGGGTATATAATACCGAATTTATATATTAATAATGATAAATTAGCATTGTTGATACAATTTGTAATCTGGGTCTACGCATGAATAGCATAGTTTCACTTGGAGCGACCACATCATTGAAACCTGTCGCAAGCTAAACTCTATTCTGTATGGCTTAAGACTTCATTAAAAGATTTGTCCGGTGAACTTAAGACTATATCTGGTTAAAACGTTGGTCATCCCGCACATTACATACTGTAATGTGATTTATCAACACTGTGATTCACTAAGTATTAGTTTGCATATTTCATTTTATTCAAATGATATTTTTGGTTGCAGTTTAAATGAATTTTTTATTTTTCATAAATTAGTTTTTTTGTTTAAGTTGCTTAAGGTGAAACAGCCAGTTTATCTCTTTGACAAGGTCAGAATGGGTAGGTCTGCCCTAATTTAATGTTTATTGGTGCCGCCAAATATACAAAATAATGTTTTCAATTATTCACCATTGGTCAGAGGTTATATTTTATGGAATCGGTTGCCGGTTGAAGTGAAATGTGTAAGCTCAATTAGTGTTTTTAAAAAAACTTGTTTTTGATTAAATAAAAATAAATAATTTGACTTGATTTGTATAAAAAATATTTAATACTAGCTTGTAGGAAATTTTAAATATTTGATGGATGTATTGTATGGAAGGGTGAAAAAGCTATAAGAGCTTATGCCCGTTTAATATAAATAAAAAAAGTAATCGTGATCGATATTGAGATTACAATTTAATGGATGTTTCTTTTATTTCAGGAAATTACTTTGGGAGGGACAGAATTGAAATTGTGAAGAATTTTCTTTAAAAATCAGAATGCCCAAAGTTCTAGTGTTTTTACTGCCAAACTGATTTCCACAGGAAATTGCGGAGGTATTCGAAAACGAAGATATAAAGGTGAAAAAGCAAAATTTCACTCAGTGTTTTGGTCCATTCAAAATTCGATCAATGTGAATTACCCAAAAAACTAAGACTCCGTTGAGGCGTGACATTAACTGATAAAGCTCGTAATTAAGAAAAAATCTGGTAGCTTATATAGTAGAGGAATTCTAATTGGAATTGTCATATTAAAAGCACAATTAAAAGCGGAAAGTCATATGCCGTTGTCTCGATCGAAACCCGAACCCACTTCCCTACTTTGATGACAAACCGAACGACAGATATGATTTCGAAAATCATTTTTGTTGCTCAGGCGAACCTTAAACTTATAAATTGACAAAAAGAAACCGGAGATCGAAAATTGTCTTGACTTCAGACGGTTGTTTCTTTTACTCTACCTATATGTCAACATCTTCATTCTGAAACGAGCATATTGAAAAAATTAAATATTAAAAAATACAATGTATAGTGTCTCTTGAAAAAGGAAGACCCCATTAAATTTTATTATTTAGGTATTTTACAATATGTAAACAAAATGCTGCAACACATCATTTCTTGTCTTCCTTGCATACCTATAGGACCAATGCTGTGTTGTTAAGCGACCTTGAGGTTTTTCATTATTTTAAACATGTAAATATTGTTATGATTGTAAATATTTTGGAAATTTTTCTGAAGTTTTCCTGTCACATTTGCGCAAGCGGCTTTCGGCAGCTCTTTATTTTAATATGTGAATGATGACCAAAAAACAGAAAATTTTGAAAAATGTTCTAATTTCTAAGAATGTTGGAATTTCAATAAATCGCCATAGCTGGGTTTTGGGGCGGTAGCCTCATCCTCTAAAAACTTTAGAGTAACCAGACCAAACAATAAATTATATAATAATTACCGAATTTAGATTCGTTTTTGAGGCCAAGGTTGTGCCAATAATTCACAATAATTCGACATTTTGGTTTCGAGATATAACAAATAATCCTTTCTTTTCTTTTTGTATTTAAGATGGTCGTCACTAATGAACTTGTAACCAGCTTTAAGATTGGTATAATTTCTGTAATTGTCTCCTCAAAATGGTCAGTCCAAGAGAGCATACAAATTATTTTTGATGTTCCTAAATAACAAAAGATCATTTCGACAGCTAATCGTGTATCTCTTTCATTTGCTCTCATACCCTTTAACCCGAATCCTTTGTTCAAAACTATTGTCTTTTAATTCCGATAGTACCCTACGGTTAAACACTCCTATTGTAATTTAATGTGTAAATATCTAGTGAATAAAATGAATTTATTTCCAATATTCGTATATATTCAATTATGTACTCGTTTATCCAAAATAATAAACTTTAATAACTTTTATTTTTATTTTTTTTGTTATTTCAACGTAAACAGAAACAAACGGAAAAATATGATCAGTGATGCTGAATTAATTTGAAAAAGACCACACACATCTGTTACCTTAACAAAAAAAATAAAAGCACAGAATATTATAACTAAAAGCTACAAAAATAAATGTGTAGCTATGAATGTATTTCAACATAAAAAAAAAAACGTTAAGAGTGCATTGATGCTGATGAAAAAATAACAAGTTTTTTTTTTTTTTTGGTTTTTGTTCAGTCTAAAGCAAACAAATAGAAGAACACATAAAAAATTAAAATTTTTTTTTATAAAATCAATGGGAAATATATATTTATGGTGATAAATGTATATCCCTGGAAGTTATTCTATTCTAGAATTTTATTTTTTTCCCTCGTTTTTGGTATAAAATACAATGTTTGAATTGATTTGGAAAGTAAATGGAACATAAGTTTATGAAATATGTATAAGTTAGTATTTGTAAGGATGATTATCGTTTGCTCAATTGTATTGTGTTTTTTTTTCTAAAGTTGAGCTTAAGAACCATCTAGGTGTAACATCATTTCTCAATGGATAGGCAATTACTTTTCGGTGTTACCATGTAGAACAAAATTCCGTAAAATATGTAGTAGTCCTGAAGCAATAGCCGCGTTTTTTTATAAGCTCCGGATAGCTGGAATCCGGACCAGCTAATTTTCTGTTATAAAACTAATGTTTGACAAGCTATTTAAACATATAACTAATTTATTTAAAACTAATCTATAATTTTTAATTCAACTTTTTAACTAAAAATATATACAAAAAAATATTTAGCTCTACCTATTTATCTGGAGCTGCTATCGGGAGCAAAGGGAAATTTGAAATTTTGTTAGTTTTTGTACAACCCTAATTGTGGCAAACTTCATTTTGGTTTACAATTTTTGATGGATGTCAAATTCAAATGTCATATGGTTGGATGACATTTCTTCCAAATAAAAAATCATCGGGATATTGATGAGGAATACTAAAAGCTGCAAAAATATTTCGTTAAAGTAGAAGCTGCAAAAATATTTTTAAAAGCTGGAAAGCAAAACGATAATCGAGATGCATCATTGTCGGAACTTATTTAATTCTAAACTTAGTGAACAAAAATTATTTACTATTCAGGGGCCCTATTCCCATTTTCCACATGCAGACATCTGTCAAAATTCATCAAAACGTTCGAAAATTTTAATTGGTATATAAAACAATTTATACATGGCCATTTTACTATATGGAGAATTTCTTCCACCTGCTTATAACCATTCGGAAATATTCCATTAGTATCAAAAAAATTCAATTTTTATGAATTTTGACTGATGTTCACATGTGGAAAATGGATGTGGAATTCGAGAATAGGTCCCCTGAAGAGTAAATAATTTTTGTTCACTAAGTTTAGAATTAAATAAATTAATTAATTTTATTATTTTAGAGTTGAGTTGTGTATTGGAGACATGGAAAAATATTCTAAAGCAGAACTATTTGCTTGGGATGCTTATAGTAAAATATTCTCGAAGTGGAAAAATCATTAAAGGACAAGAGAAACAAATCATTCGAAGCCGATATGAAAAGATGTACATATATGTATTTGAATAATCACTGAATATATTAAAAATATTCCAACATGTATTAATGTTTCTTATCTTCCACGATTTCCAGTAGGGCTTATTAATTTTATTCAAAGATTCAGTTTTATTAAATCATAATTTGTATACTCCTTCGAATATAACTTACAAACTTAAATCGTTTGCTTGCTGTCCGTTAAACAATCCTGACATGTTACCTGACCGCAAATTAAAATATGTACAAGGTATTCCGCTGCCGCTAGATAGTTAACATTTTACAGCAATCCGAGTAACAAACTTCGCATTTCTACACATTTCGTAGAAAATTCAATTTTATGGAAAATCACCTGAACTATAGACCACAAATTCAAAATAAAATAACGAAAATCTGCAATTGTGCTCCGATTTCGATGATTGATGCCTCTATCAATTGGTATTGGGACCTGTAATTATTGGGTCAACGGGCATTTAGATCGCTCGAATATTTCTACACATTTCGTAGAAAATTCAATTTTATGGAAAATCACCTGAACAATCGCTATAGACCACAAATTCAAAATAAAATAACGAAAATTTGCAATTGTGCTCCGATTTCGATGATTGATGCCTCTATCAATAGGTGTTGGGACCTGTAACTATTGTGTCAATAGGCATTTAGATCGCTCGAATATTTCTGCACATTTCGTAGAAAATTCAATTTTATGGAAAATCACCTGAACTATAGACCACAAATTCAAAATAAAATAACGAAAATCTGCAATTGTGCTCCGATTTCGATGATTGATGCCTCTATCAATAGGTATTGGGACCTGTAATTATTGTGTCAACGGGCATTTAGATCGCTCGAATATTTCTACACATTTCGTAGAAAATTCAATTTTATGGAAAATCACCTGAACTATATATATATAGACCACAAATTCAAAATAAAATAACGAAAATCTGCAATTGTGCTCCGATTTCGAAGACTGATGCCTCTATCAATAGGTATTGGGACCTGTAATTATTGTGCCAATGGGCATTAAGATTGCTCGAATACTTCTACACATTTCGTAGAAAATTCAATTTTATGGAAAATCACCTGAACTATAGACCACAAATTCAAAATAAAATAACGAAAATCTGCAATTGTGCTCCGATTTCGATGATTGATGCCTCTATCAATAGGTATTGGGACCTGTAATTATTGTGTCAACGGGCATTTAGATCGCTCGAATATTTCTACACATTTCGTAGAAAATTCAATTTTATGGAAAATCACCTGAACTATAGACCACAAATTCAAAATAAAATAACGAAAATCTGCAATTGTGCTCCGATTTCGATGATTGATGCCTCTATCAATAGGTATTGGAACCTGTAATTATTGTGTCAACGGGCATTTAGATCGCTCGAATATTTCTACACATTTCGTAGAAAATTCAATTTTATGGAAAATCACTGAACTATAGACCACAAATTCAAAATAAAATAACGAAAATCTGCAATTGTGCTCCAAATTCGATGATTGATGCCTCTATCAATAGGTGTTGGGGCCTGTAATTATTGTGTCAACGGGCATTTAGATCGCTCGAATATTTCTACACATTTCGTAGAAAATTCAATTTTATGGAAAATCACCTGAACTATAGACCACAAATTCAAAATAAAATAACGAAAATCTGCAATTGTGCTCCGATTTCGATGATTGATGCCTCTATAAATAGGTATTGGGACCTGTAATTATTGTGTCAACGGGCATTTAGATCGCTCGAATATTTCTACACATTTAGTAGAAAATTCAATTTTATGGAAAATCACCTGAACTATAGACCACAAATTCAAAATAAAATAACGAAAATCTGCAATTGTGCTCCGATTTCGATGATTGATGCCTCTATCAATAGGTGTTATGACCTGTAATTATTGTGTCAACGGGCATTTAGATCGCTCGACTATTTCTGCACATTTCGTAGAAAATTCAATTTTATTGAAAATCACCTGAACTATAGACCACAAATTCAAAATAAAATAACGAAAATCTGCAATTGTGCTCCGATTTCGATGATTGATGCCTCTATCAATTGGTATTGGGACCTGTAATTATTGGGTCAACGGGCATTTAGATCGCTCGAATATTTCTACACATTTCGTAGAAAATTCAATTTTATGGAAAATCACCTGAACAATCGCTATAGACCACAAATTCAAAATAAAATAACGAAAATTTGCAATTGTGCTCCGATTTAGATGATTGATACCTCTATCAATAGGTGTTGGGACCTGTAATTATTTTGTCAATAGGCATTTAGATCGCTCGAATATTTCTACACATTTCGTAGAAAATTCAATTTTATGGAAAATCACCTGAACTATAGACCACAAATTTAAAATAAAATAACGAAAATCTGCAATTGTGCTCCGATTTCGATGATTAATGCCTCTATCAATAGGTATTGGGACCTGTAATTATTGTGTCAACGGGCATTTAGATCGCTCGAATATTTCTACACATTTCGTAGAAAATTCAATTTTATGGAAAATCACCTGAACTATATATAGACCACAAATTCAAAATAAAATAACGAAAATCTGCAATTGTGCTCCGATTTAGATGACTGATGCCTCTATGAATAGGTATTGGGACCTGTAATTATTGTGCCAACAGGCATTTAGATCGCTCGAATAGTTCTACACATTTCATAGAAAATTTAATTTTATGGAAAATCACCTGAACTATAGACCACAAATTCAAAATAAAATAACGAAAATCTGCAATTGTGCACCGATTTCGATGATTGATGCCTCTATCAATAGGTATTGGGACCTGTAATTATTGTGCCAACGGGCATTTAGATCGCTAGAATATTTCTACACATTTCGTAGAAAATTCAATTTTATGGAAAATCACCTGAACTATATATAGACCACAAATTCAAAATAAAATAACGAAAATCTGCAATTGTGTTCCGATTTCGATGACTGATGCCTCTATCAATAGGTATTGGGACCTGTAATTATTGTGCCAATGGGCATTTAGATCGCTCGAATATTTCTACACATTTCGTAGAAAATTTAATTTTATTGGAAAATCACCTGAACTATAGACCACAAATTCAAAATAAAATAACGAAAATCTGCAATGGTGCCCCGATTTCGATGATTGATGCCTCTATCAATAGGTATTGGGACCTGTAATTATTGTGCCAATGGGCATTTAGATCGCTCGAATATTTCTACACATTTCGTAGAAAATTCAATTTTATGGAAAATTGATGCCTCTATCAATAGGTATTGGGACTACACATTTAGTAGAAAATTCAATTTTATGGAAAATCACCTGAACTGTAGACCACAAATTCAAAATAAAATAACGAAAATCTGCAATTGTGCTCCGATTTCGATGATTGATGCCTCTATCAATAGGTATTCGGCCCTGTAATTATTGTGCCAACGGGCATTTAGGTCGCTCGAATATTTCTACACATTTCGTAGAAAATTCAATTTTATGGAAAATCACCTGAACTATAGACCACAAATTCAAAATAAAATAACGAAAATCTGCAATTGTGCTCCGATTTCGATGATTGATGCCTCTATCAATAGGTGTTGGGACCTGTAATTATTGTATAAACGGGCATTTAGATCGCTAGAATAGTTCTACACATTTCGTAGAAAATTCCATTTTATGGAAAATCACCTGAACTATAGACCACAAATTCAAAATAAAATAACGAAAATCTGCAATTGTGCTCCGATTTCGATGATTGATGCCTCTATCAATAGGTATTGGAACCTGTAATTATTGTGTTAACGGGCATTTAGATCGCTCGAATATTTCTACACATTTCGTAGAAAATTCAATTTTATGGAAAATCACTGAACTATAGACCACAAATTCAAAATAAAATAACGAAAATCTGCAATTGTGCTCCAAATTCGATGATTGATGCCTCTATCAATAGGTGTTGGGGCCTGTAATTATTGTGTCAACGGGCATTTAGATCGCTCGAATATTTCTACACATTTCGTAGAAAATTCAATTTTATGGAAAATCACCTGAACTATAGACCACAAATTCAAAATAAAATAACGAAAATCTGCAATTGTGCTCCGATTTCGATGATTGATGCCTCTATCAATAGGTGTTGGGACCTGTAATTATTGTGTCAACGGGAATTTAGATCGCTCGACTATTTTCTGCACATTTCGTAGAAAATTCAATTTTATGGAAAATCACCTGAACTATAGACCACAAATTCAAAATAAAATAACGAAAATCTGCAATTGTGCTCCGATTTCGATGATTGATGCCTCTATCAATTGGTATTGGGACCTGTAATTATTGGGTCAACGGGCATTTAGATCGCTCGAATATTTCTACACATTTCGTAGAAAATTCAATTTTATGGAAAATCACCTGAACAATCGCTATAGACCACAAATTCAAAATAAAATAACGAAAATTTGCAATTGTGCTCCGATTTAGATGATTGATACCTCTATCAATAGGTGTTGGGACCTGTAATTATTTTGTTAATAGGCATTTAGATCGCTCGAATATTTCTACACATTTCGTAGAAAATTCAATTTTATGGAAAATCACCTGAACTATAGACCACAAATTTCAAATAAAATAACGAAAATCTGCAATTGTGCTCCGATTTCGATGATTAATGCCTCTATCAATAGGTATTGGGACCTGTAATTATTGTGTCAACGGGCATTTAGATCGCTCGAATATTTCTACACATTTCGTAGAAAATTCAATTTTATGGAAAATCACCTGAACTATATATAGACCACAAATTCAAAATAAAATAACGAAAATCTGCAATTGTGCTCCGATTTAGATGACTGATGCCTCTATGAATAGGTATTGGGACCTGTAATTATTGTGCCAACGGGCATTTAGATCGCTCGAATAGTTCTACACATTTCATAGAAAATTTAATTTTATGGAAAATCACCTGAACTATAGACCACAAATTCAAAATAAAATAACGAAAATCTGCAATTGTGCACCGATTTCGATGATTGACGCCTCTATCAATAGGTATTGGGACCTGTAATTATTGTGCCAACGGGCATTTAGGTCGCTAGAATATTTCTACACATTTCGAAGAAAATTCAATTTTATGGAAAATCACCTGAACTATATATAGACCACAAATTCAAAATAAAATAACAAAAATCTGCAATTGTGTTCCGATTTCGATGACTGATGCCTCTATCAATAGGTATTGGGACCTGTAATTATTGTGCCAACGGGCATTTAGATCGCTCGAATATTTCTACACATTTCGTAGAAAATTCAATTTTATGGAAAATCACTGAACTATAGACCACAAATTCAAAATAAAATAACGAAAATCTGCAATTGTGCTCCGATTTCGATGATTGATGCCTCTATCAATAGGTGTTGGGACCTGTAATTATTGTATCAACGGGCATTTAGATCGCTCGAATATTTCTACACATTTCGTAGAAAATTTAATTTTATGGAAAATCACCTGAACTATAGACCACAAATTCAAAATAAAATAACGAAAATCTGCAATTGTGCTCCGATTTCGATGATTGATGCCTCTATCAATAGGTATTGGGACTACACATTTAGTAGAAAGTTCAATTTTATGGAAAATCACCTGAACTGTAGACCACAAATTCAAAATAAAATAACGAAAATCTGCAATTGTGCTCCGATTTCGATGATTGATGCCTCTATCAATAGGTATTCGGCCCTGTAATTATTGTGCCAACGGGCATTTAGGTCGCTCGAATATTTCTACACATTTCGTAGAAAATTCAATTTTATGGAAAATCACCTGAACTATAGACCACAAATTCAAAATAAAATAACGAAAATCGGCAATTGTGCTCCGATTTCGATGATTGATGCCTCTATCAATAGGTGTTGGGACCTGTAATTATTGTATCAACGGGCATTTAGATCGCTAGAATAGTTCTACACATTTCGTAGAAAATTCCATTTTATGGAAAATCACCTGAACTATAGACCACAAATTCAAAATAAAATAACGAAAATCTGCAATTGTGCTCCGAATTCGATGATTGATGCCTCTATCAATAGATGTTGGGACCTGTAATTATTGTGCCAATGGGCATTTAGATCGCTCGAATATTTCTACACATTTCGTAGAAAATTCAATTTTATGGAAAATCACCTGAACTATAGACCACAAATTCAAAATAAAATAACGAAAATCTGCAATTGTGCTCCGATTTCGATGATTGATGCCTCTATCAATAGGTGTTGGGACCTGTAATTATTGTATCAACGGGCATTTAGATCGCTAGAATAGTTCTACACATTTCGTAGAAAATTCCATTTTATGGAAAATCACCTCAACTATAGACCACAAATTCAAAATAAAATAACGAAAATCTGCAATTGTGCTCCGAATTCGATGATTGATGCCTCTATCAATAGGTGTTGGGACCTGTAATTATTGTGCCAATGGGCATTTAGATCGCTCGAATATTTCTACACATTTCGTAGAAAATTCAATTTTATGGAAAATCACCTGAACTATAGACCACAAATTCTAAAAAAAATAACGAAAATCTGCAATTGTGCTCCGATTTCGATGATTGATGCCTCTATCAATAGGTATTGGAACCTGTAATTACTGTGCCAACGGGCATTTAGGTCGCTCGAATATTTCTACACATTTCGTAGAAAATTTAATTTTATGGAAAATCACCTGAACTATAGACCACAAATTCAAAATAAAATAACGAAAATCTGCAATTGTGCTCCGAATTCGATGATTGATGCCTCTATCAATAGGTGTTGGGACCTGTAATTATTGTGCCAATGGGCATTTAGATCGCTCGAATATTTCTACACATTTCGTAGAAAATTCAATTTTATGGAAAATCACCTGAACTATAGACCACAAATTCAAAATAAAATAACGAAAATCTGCAATTGTGCTCCGATTTCGATGATTGATGCCTCTATCAATAGGTATTGGAACCTGTAATTATTGTATCAACGGGCATTTAGATCGCTAGAATAGTTCTACACATTTCGTAGAAAATTCCATTTTATGGAAAATCACCTGAACTATAGACCACAAATTCAAAATAAAATAACGAAAATCTGCAATTGTGCTCCGAATTCGATGATTGATGCCTCTATCAATAGGTGTTGGGACCTGTAATTATTGTGCCAATGGGCATTTAGATCGCTCGAATATTTCTACACATTTCGTAGAAAATTCAATTTTATGGAAAATCACCTGAACTATAGACCACAAATTCAAAATAAAATAACGAAAATCTGCAATTGTGCTCCGATTTCGATGATTGATGCCTCTATCAATAGGTGTTGGGACCTGTAATTATTGTATCAACGGGCATTTAGATCGCTAGAATAGTTCTACACATTTCGTAGAAAATTCCATTTTATGGAAAATCACCTGAACTATAGACCACAAATTCAAAATAAAATAACGAAAATCTGCAATTGTGCTCCGAATTCGATGATTGATGCCTCTATCAATAGGTGTTGGGACCTGTAATTATTGTGCCAACGGGCATTTAGATCGCTAGAATATTTCTACACATTTCGTAGAAAATTCAATTTTATGGAAAATCACCTGAACTATATATAGACCACAAATTCAAAATAAAATAACGAAAATCTGCAATTGTGTTCCGATTTCGATGACTGATGCCTCTATCAATAGGTATTGGGACCTGTAATTATTGTGCCAACGGGCATTTAGATCGCTCGAATATTTCTACACATTTCGTAGAAAATTCAATTTTATGGAAAATCACCTGAACTATAGACCACAAATTCAAAATAAAATAACGAAAATCTGCAATTGTGCTCCGATTTCGATGATTGATGCCTCTATCAATAGGTATTGGGACTACACATTTAGTAGAAAGTTCAATTTTATGGAAAATCACCTGAACTGTAGACCACAAATTCAAAATAAAATAACGAAAATCTGCAATTGTGCTCCGATTTCGATGATTGATGCCTCTATCAATAGGTATTCGGCCCTGTAATTATTGTGCCAACAGGCATTTAGGTCGCTCGAATATTTCTACACATTTCGTAGAAAATTCAATTTTATGGAAAATCACCTGAACTATAGACCACAAATTCAAAATAAAATAACGAAAATCTTCAATTGTGCTCCGATTTCGATGATTGATGCCTCTATCAATAGGTGTTGGGACCTGTAATTATTGTATCAACGGGCATTTAGATCGCTAGAATAGTTCTACACATTTCGTAGAAAATTCCATTTTATGGAAAATCACCTGAACTATAGACCACAAATTCAAAATAAAATAACGAAAATCTGCAATTGTGCTCCGAATTCGATGATTGATGCCTCTATCAATAGGTGTTGGGACCTGTAATTATTGTGCCAATGGGCATTTAGATCGCTCGAATATTTCTACACATTTCGTAGAAAATTCAATTTTATGGAAAATCACCTGAACTATAGACCACAAATTCAAAATAAAATCACGAAAATCTGCAATTGTGCTCCGAATTCGATGATTGATGCCTCTATCAATAGAAGTTGGGACCTGTAATTATTGTGCCAATGGGCATTTAGATCGCTCGAATATTTCTACACATTTCGTAGAAAATTCCATTTTATGGAAAATCACCTGAACTATAGACCACAAATTCAAAATAAAATAACGAAAATCTGCAATTGTGCTCCGAATTCGATGACTGATGCCTCTATCAATAGGTGTTGGGACCTGTAATTATTGTGCCAATGGGCATTTAGATCGCTCGAATATTTCTACACATTTCGTAGAAAATTCAATTTTATGGAAAATCACCTGAACTATAGACCACAAATTCAAAATAAAATAACGAAAATCTGCAATTGTGCTCCGAATTCGATGATTGATGCCTCTATCAATAGGTGTTGGGACCTGTAATTATTGTGCCAATGGGCATTTAGATCGCTCGAATATTTCTACACATTTCGTAGAAAATTCAATTTTATGGAAAATCACCTGAACTATAGACCACAAATTCAAAATAAAATAACGAAAATCTGCAATTGTGCTCCGATTTCGATGATTGATGCCTCTATCAATAGGTGTTGGGACCTGTAATTATTGTATCAACGGGCATTTAGATCGCTAGAATAGTTCTACACATTTCGTAGAATATTCCATTTTATGGAAAATCACCTGAACTATAGACCACAAATTCAAAATAAAATACCGAAAATCTGCAATTGTGCTCCGATTTCGATGATTGATGCCTCTATCAATAGGTATTCGGCCCTGTAATTATTGTGCCAACGGGCATAAAGGTCGCTCGAATATTTCTACACATTTCGTAGAAAATTTAATTTTATGGAAAATCACCTGAACTATAGACCACAAATTCAAAATAAAATAACGAAAATCTGCAATTGTGCCCCGATTTCGATGATTGATGCCTCTATCAATAGGTATTGGGACCTGTAATTATTGTGCCAACGGGCATTTAGATCGCTCGAATATTTCTACACATTTCGTAGAAAATTCAATTTTATGGAAAATCACTGAACTATAGACCACAAATTCAAAATAAAATAACGAAAATCTGCAATTGTGCTCCGATTTCGATGATTGATGCCTCTATCAATAGGTATTCGGCCCTGTAATTATTGTGCCAACGGGCATTTAGGTCGCTCGAATATTTCTACACATTTCGTAGAAAATTTAATTTTATGGAAAATCACCTGAACTATAGACCACAAATTCAAAATAAAATAACGAAAATCTGCAATTGTGCCCCGATTTCGATGATTGATGCCTCTATCAATAGGTATTCGGCCCTGTAATTATTGTGCCAACGGGCATTTAGGTCGCTCGAATATTTCTACACATTTCGTAGAAAATTTAATTTTATGGAAAATCACCTGAACTATAGACCACAAATTCAAAATAAAATAACGAAAATCTGCAATTGTGCTCCGATTTCGATGATTGATGCCTCTATCAATAGGTATTCGGCCCTGTAATTATTGTGCCAACGGGCATTTAGGTCGCTCGAATATTTCTACACATTTCGTAGAAAATTTAATTTTATGGAAAATCACCTGAACTATAGACCACAAATTCAAAATAAAATAACGAAAATCTGCAATTGTGCCCCGATTTCGATGATTGATGCCTCTATCAATAGGTGTTGGGGCCTGTAATTACTGTGCCAACGGGCATTTAGGTCGCTCGAATATTTCTACACATTTCGTAGAAAATTCAATTTTATGGAAAATCACTGAACTATAGACCACAAATTCAAAATAAAATAACGAAAATCTGCAATTGTGCTCCGATTTCGATGATTGATGCCTCTATCAATAGGTATTCGGCCCTGTAATTATTGTGCCAACGGGCATTTAGGTCGCTCGAATATTTCTACACATTTCGTAGAAAATTTAATTTTATGGAAAATCACCTGAACTATAGACCACAAATTCAAAATAAAATAACGAAAATCTGCAATTGTGCCCCGATTTCGATGATTGATGGCTCTATCAATAGGTATTGGGACCTGTAATTATTGTGCCAACGGGCATTTAGATCGCTCGAATATTTCTGCACATTTCGTAGAAAATTCAATGTTATGGAAAATCACTGAACTAAAGACCACAAATTCAAAATAAAATAACGAAAATCTGCAATTGTGCTCCGATTTCGATGATTGATGCCTCTATCAATAGGTATTCGGCCCTGTAATTATTGTGCCAACGGGCATTTAGGTCGCTCGAATATTTCTACACATTTCGTAGAAAATTTAATTTTATGGAAAATCACCTGAACTATAGACCACAAATTCAAAATAAAATAACGAAAATCTGCAATTGTGCTCCGATTTCGATGATTGATGCCTCTATCAATAGGTATTCGGCCCTGTAATTATTGTGCCAACGGGCATTTAGGTCGCTCGAATATTTCTACACATTTCGTAGAAAATTTAATTTTATGGAAAATCACCTGAACTATAGACCACAAATTCAAAATAAAATAACTAAAATCTGCAATTGTGCCCCGATTTCGATGATTGATGCCTCTATCAATAGGTATTCGGCCCTGTAATTATTGTGCCAACGGGCATTTAGGTCGCTCGAATATTTCTACACATTTCGTAGAAAATTTAATTTTATGGAAAATCACCTGAACTATAGACCACAAATTCAAAATAAAATAACGAAAATCTGCAATTGTGCTCCGATTTCGATGATTGATGCCTCTATCAATAGGTGTTGGGACCTGTAATTATTGTATCAACGGGCATTTAGATCGCTAGAATATTTCTACACATTTCGTAGAAAATTCCATTTTATGGAAAATCACCTGAACTATAGACCACAAATTCAAAATAAAATAACGAAAATCTGCAATTGTGCTCCGAATTCGATGATTGATGCCTCTATCAATAGGTGTTGGGACCTGTAATTATTGTGCCAATGAGCATTTAGATCGCTCGAATATTTCTACACATTTCGTAGAAAATTCAATTTTATGGAAAATCACCTGAACTATAGACCACAAATTCAAAATAAAATAACGAAAATCTGCAATTGTGCTCCGATTTCGATGATTGATGCCTCTATCAATAGGTATTCGGCCCTGTAATTATTGTGCCAACGGGCATTTAGGTCGCTCGAATATTTCTACACATTTCGTAGAAAATTTAATTTTATGGAAAATCACCTGAACTATAGACCACAAATTCAAAATAAAATAACGAAAATCTGCAATTGTGCTCCGATTTCGATGATTGATGCCTCTATCAATAGGTATTGGAACCTGTAATTACTGTGTCAACGGGCATTTAGATCGCTCGAATATTTCTGCACATTTCGTAGAAAATTTAATTTTATGGAAAATCTCCTGAACTATAGACCACAAATTCAAAATAAAATAACGAAAATCTGCAATTGTGCTCCGATTTAGATGATTGATGCCTCTATCAATAGGTATTCGGCCCTGTAATTATTGTGCCAACGGGCATTTAGGTCGCTCGAATATTTCTACACATTTCGTAGAAAATTCTATTTTATGGAAAATCACCTGAACTATAGACCACAAATTCAAAATAAAATAACGAAAATCTGCAATTGTGCCCCGATTTCGATGATTGATGCCTCTATCAATAGGTATTCGGCCCTGTAATTATTGTGCCAACGGGCATTTAGGTCGCTCGAATATTTCTACACATTTCGTAGAAAATTTAATTTTATGGAAAATCACCTGAACTATAGACCACAAATTCAAAATAAAATAACGAAAATCTGCAATTGTGCTCCGATTTCGATGATTGATGCCTCTATCAATAGGTATTCGGCCCTGTAATTATTGTGCCAACGGGCATTTAGGTCGCTCGAATATTTCTACACATTTCGTAGAAAATTTAATTTTATGGAAAATCACCTGAACTATAGACCACAAATTCAAAATAAAATAACGAAAATCTGCAATTGTGCCCCGATTTCGATGATTGATGCCTCTATCAATAGGTGTTGGGGCCTGTAATTACTGTGCCAACGGGCATTTAGGTCGCTCGAATATTTCTACACATTTCGTAGAAAATTCAATTTTATGGAAAATCACTGAACTATAGACCACAAATTCAAAATAAAATAACGAAAATCTGCAATTGTGCTCCGATTTCGATGATTGATGCCTCTATCAATAGGTATTCGGCCCTGTAATTATTGTGCCAACGGGCATTTAGGTCGCTCGAATATTTCTACACATTTCGTAGAAAATTTAATTTTATGGAAAATCACCTGAACTATAGACCACAAATTCAAAATAAAATAACGAAAATCTGCAATTGTGCCCCGATTTCGATGATTGATGGCTCTATCAATAGGTATTGGGACCTGTAATTATTGTGCCAACGGGCATTTAGATCGCTCGAATATTTCTGCACATTTCGTAGAAAATTCAATTTTATGGAAAATCACTGAACTATAGACCACAAATTCAAAATAAAATAACGAAAATCTGCAATTGTGCTCCGATTTCGATGATTGATGCCTCTATCAATAGGTATTCGGCCCTGTAATTATTGTGCCAACGGGCATTTAGGTCGCTCGAATATTTCTACACATTTCGTAGAAAATTTAATTTTATGGAAAATCACCTGAACTATAGACCACAAATTCAAAATAAAATAACGAAAATCTGCAATTGTGCTCCGATTTCGATGATTGATGCCTCTATCAATAGGTATTCGGCCCTGTAATTATTGTGCCAACGGGCATTTAGGTCGCTCGAATATTTCTACACATTTCGTAGAAAATTTAATTTTATGGAAAATCACCTGAACTATAGACCACAAATTCAAAATAAAATAACGAAAATCTGCAATTGTGCCCCGATTTCGATGATTGATGCCTCTATCAATAGGTATTCGGCCCTGTAATTATTGTGCCAACGGGCATTTAGGTCGCTCGAATATTTCTACACATTTCGTAGAAAATTTAATTTTATGGAAAATCACCTGAACTATAGACCACAAATTCAAAATAAAATAACGAAAATCTGCAATTGTGCTCCGATTTCGATGATTGATGCCTCTATCAATAGGTGTTGGGACCTGTAATTATTGTATCAACGGGCAGCAAGATCGCTAGAATATTTCTACACATTTCGTAGAAAATTCCATTTTATGGAAAATCACCTGAACTATAGACCACAAATTCAAAATAAAATAACGAAAATCTGCAATTGTGCTCCGAATTCGATGATTGATGCCTCTATCAATAGGTGTTGGGACCTGTAATTATTGTGCCAATGGGCATTTAGATCGCTCGAATATTTCTACACATTTCGTAGAAAATTCAATTTTATGGAAAATCACCTGAACTATAGACCACAAATTCAAAATAAAATAACGAAAATCTGCAATTGTGCTCCGATTTCGATGATTGATGCCTCTATCAATAGGTATTGGAACCTGTAATTATTGTGCCAACGGGCATTTAGGTCGCTCGAATATTTCTACACATTTCGTAGAAAATTTAATTTTATGGAAAATCACCTGAACTATAGACCACAAATTCAAAATAAAATAACGAAAATCTGCAATTGTGCTCCGATTTCGATGATTGATGCCTCTATCAATAGGTATTCGGCCCTGTAATTATTGTGCCAACGGGCATTTAGGTCGCTCGAATATTTCTACACATTTCGTAGAAAATTCTATTTTATGGAAAATCACCTGAACTATAGACCACAAATTCAAAATAAAATAACGAAAATCTGCAATTGTGCCCCGATTTCGATGATTGATGCCTCTATCAATAGGTATTGGGACCTGTAATTATTGTGCCAACGGGCATTTAGGTCGCTCGAATATTTCTACACATTTCGTAGAAAATTCAATTTTATGGAAAATCACTGAACTATAGACCACAAATTCAAAATAAAATAACGAAAATCTGCAATTGTGCTCCGATTTCGATGATTGATGCCTCTATCAATAGGTATTCGGCCCTGTAATTATTGTGCCAACGGGCATTTAGGTCGCTCGAATATTTCTACACATTTCGTAGAAAATTCAATTTTATGGAAAATCACCTGAACTATAGACCACAAATTCAAAATAAAATAACGAAAATCTGCAATTGTGCTCCGATTTCGATGATTGATGCCTCTATCAATAGGTATTCGGCCCTGTAATTATTGTGCCAACGGGCATTTAGGACGCTCGAATATTTCTACACATTTCGTAGAAAATTTAATTTTATGGAAAATCACCTGAACTATAGACCACAAATTCAAAATAAAATAACGAAAATCTGCAATTGTGCTCCGATTTCGATGATTGATGCCTCTATCAATAGGTGTTGGGACCTGTAATTATTGTATCAACGGGCATTTAGATCGCTAGAATATTTCTACACATTTCGTAGAAAATTCCATTTTATGGAAAATCACCTGAACTATAGACCACAAATTCAAAATAAAATAACGAAAATCTGCAATTGTGCCCCGATTTCGATGATTGATGCCTCTATCAATAGGTATTCGGCCCTGTAATTATTGTGCCAACGGGCATTTAGGTCGCTCGAATATTTCTACACATTTCGTAGAAAATTCTATTTTATGGAAAATCACCTGAACTATAGACCACAAATTCAAAATAAAATAACGAAAATCTGCAATTGTGCCCCGATTTCGATGATTGATGCCTCTATCAATAGGTATTGGGACCTGTAATTATTGTGCCAACGGGCATTTAGGTCGCTCGAATATTTCTACACATTTCGTAGAAAATTCAATTTTATGGAAAATCACTGAACTATTGACCACAAATTCAAAATAAAATAACGAAAATCTGCAATTGTGCTCCGATTTCGATGATTGATGCCTCTATCAATAGGTGTTGGGACCTGTAATTATTGTATCAACGGGCATTTAGATCGCTAGAATATTTCTACACATTTCGTAGAAAATTCCATTTTATGGAAAATCACCTGAACTATAGACCACAAATTCAAAATAAAATAACGAAAATCTGCAATTGTGCTCCGAATTCGATGATTGATGCCTCTATCAATAGGTGTTCGGCCCTGTAATTATTGTGCCAATGGGCATTTAGATCGCTAGAATATTTCTACACATTTCGTAGAAAATTCAATTTTATGGAAAATCACCTGAACTATAGACCACAAATTCAAAATTATATAACGAAAATCTGCAATTGTGCTCCGATTTCGATGATTGATGCCTCTATCAATAGGTGTTGGGGCCTGTAATTACTGTGCCAACGGGCATTCAGGTGTTGGGACCTGTAATTATTGTGTCAACGGGCATTTAGATCGCTCGACTATTTCTGCACATTTCGTAGAAAATTCAATTTTATGGAAAATCACCTGAACTATAGACCACAAATTCAAAATAAAATAACGAAAATCTGCAATTGTGCTCCGATTTCGATGATTGATGCCTCTATCAATAGGTATTCGGCCCTGTAATTATTGTGCCAACGGGCATTTAGGACGCTCGAATATTTCTACACATTTCGTAGAAAATTTAATTTTATGGAAAATCACCTGAACTATAGACCACAAATTCAAAATAAAATAACGAAAATCGGCAATTGTGCTCCGATTTCGATGATTGATGCCTCTATCAATAGGTATTCGGCCCTGTAATTATTGTGCCAACGGGCATTTAGGTCGCTCGAATATTTCTACACATTTCGTAGAAAATTCTATTTTATGGAAAATCACCTGAACTATAGACCACAAATTCAAAATAAAATAACGAAAATCTGCAATTGTGCCCCGATTTCGATGATTGATGCCTCTATCAATAGGTATTCGGCCCTGTAATTATTGTGCCAACGGGCATTTAGGTCGCTCGAATATTTCTACACATTTCGTAGAAATTTCTATTTTATGGAAAATCACCTGAACTATAGACCACAAATTCAAAATAAAATAACGAAAATCTGCAATTGTGCTCCGATTTCGATGATTGATGCCTCTATCAATAGGTGTTGGGACCTGTAATTATTATATCAACGGGCATTTAGATCGCTAGAATATTTCTACACATTTCGTAGAAAATTCCATTTTATGGAAAATCACCTGAACTATAGACCACAAATTCAAAATAAAATAACGAAAATCTGCAATTGTGCTCCGAATTCGATGATTGATGCCTCTATCAATAGGTGTTGGGACCTGTAATTATTGTGCCAATGGGCATTTAGATCGCTAGAATATTTTTACACATTTCGTAGAAAATTCAATTTTATGGAAAATCACCTGAACTATAGACCACAAATTCAAAATAAAATAACGAAAATCTGCAATTGTGCTCCGATTTCGATGATTGATGCCTCTATCAATAATTGTTGGGGTCTGTAATTACTGTGCCAACGGGCATTCAGGTGTTGGGACCTGTAATTATTGTGTCAACGGGCATTTAGATCGCTCGACTATTTCTGCACATTTCGTAGAAAATTCAATTTTATGGAAAATCACCTGAACTATAGACCACAAATTCAAAATAAAATAACGAAAATCTGCAATTGTGCTCCGAATTCGATGATTGATGCCTCTATCAATAGGTGTTGGGACCTGTAATTATTGTGCCAACGGGCATTTAGATCGCTCGAATATTTCTACACATTTCGTAGAAAATTCAATTTTATGGAAAATCACCTGAACTATAGACCACAAATTCAAAATAAAATAACGAAAATCTGCAATTGTGCTCCGATTTCGATGATTGATGCCTCTATCAATAGGTATTCGGCCCTGTAATTATTGTGCCAACGGGCATTTAGGTCGCTCGAATATTTCTACACATTTCGTAGAAAATTTAATTTTATGGAAAATCACCTGAACTATAGACCACAAATTCAAAATAAAATAACGAAAATCTGCAATTGTGCTCCGATTTCGATGATTGATGCCTCTATCAATAGGTATTGGAACCTGTAATTACTGTGTCAACGGGCATTTAGATCGCTCGAATATTTCTGCACATTTCGTAGAAAATTTAATTTTATGGAAAATCACTGAACTATAGACCACAAATTAAAATAAAATAACGAAAATCTGCAATTGTGCTCCGATTTCGATGATTGATGCCTCTATCAATAGGTATTCGGCCCTGTAATTATTGTGCCAACGGGCATTTAGGTCGCTCGAATATTTCTACACATTTCGTAGAAAATTTAATTTTATGGAAAATCACCTGAACTATAGACCACAAATTCAAAATAAAATAACGAAAATCTGAAATTGTGCCCCGATTTCGATGATTGATGCCTCTATCAATAGGTATTGGAACCTGTAATTACTGTGTCAACGGGCATTTAGATCGCTCGAATATTTCTGCACATTTCGTAGAAAATTCAATTTTATGGAAAATCACTGAACTATAGACCACAAATTCAAAATAAAATAACGAAAATCTGCAATTGTGCTCCGATTTCGATGATTGATGCCTCTATCAATAGGTATTCGGCCCTGTAATTATTGTGCCAACGGGCATTTAGGTCGCTCGAATATTTCTACACATTTCGTAGAAAATTTAATTTTATGGAAAATCACCTTGAACTATAGACCACAAATTCAAAATAAAAAACGAAAATCTGCAATTGTGCCCCGATTTCGATGATTGATGCCTCTATCAATAGGTATTCGGCCCTGTAATTATTGTGCCAACGGGCATTTAGGTCGCTCGAATATTTCTACACATTTCGTAGAAAATTTAATTTTATGGAAAATCACCTGAACTATAGACCACAAATTCAAAATAAAATAACGAAAATCTGCAATTGTGCCCCGATTTTGATGATTGATGCCTCTATCAATAGGTATTGGGACCTGTAATTATTGTGCCAACGGGCATTTAGATCGCT